>JASDFA010000016.1:201252500-201712500 GCA_035772735.1 Datura wrightii | reverse complement strand
CATAAATTTCACATAAGATAAAAGCTCTTTTCATCATCAGAAACAACCAGATTTTCGACCTCTTGCATTGCATTACCATAACGAAAAGAAAAAAGAATTCAAAAAAAAAAAGAGATTGCTCTTGTGATTCGGGATGAAGTACATATTTTTCTTGTTTGAGTGACAAATACTATCTTTGTTTGAACTCTAATTTATCCGAACTCTACTTGTGAAATTATATCTATTGTTGTTGTTGCAGCACATGTTAAGCCGACCACGGAAGAAAAAGTATGGTACATATTAACACCAAGAGATCGTAAGTACCCAAATGGGACGCGACCCAGCAGATCTGCTGGGGATGGTTATTGGAAAGCTACAGGAGCTGATAAAAAAATCAGGGATCATGAAAACACTTTAATTGGATTGAAAAAAACTTTGGTTTTCCACACAGGAAATGCTCCAAAAGGACAAAAAACTAATTGGATAATGCATGAGTACAGAGTCCCTGCCATTCCAAATTTAGCTAAAAGAGATGCTAATGATCGCACGGTACGTAATTACCTATCCTAGTTAATTGCATTTTAGTTTACTCCAATCTCTATTATATGATATGTTATACAGGTATAAATCTAGTATAAAGGATATAGGGATATTTAACTTAAAAGTCTTTTTCTCGTACCTAGTCTGTTTATTTGGTTTATTAAGTACAATACTATTTGGTTTGGTTGTTTAAGTTCTTGAATGCTGTGGTTTTTATAGTAGTTGCAACTTTATCAGTCCATTTGTAATGTCAGTGGATTTCCTTGATTTAATTTTCTTTTTTGTTGCAGTTGGATGAATGGGTTTTGTGCAAGATATACAAGAAATCAGACATGAATAACACCATGTTTACTCAAAGAAAGAGAAGTAGGGAATGTGATGAAGTATTATCAGATGGGCAACTTGATGACTCTTGTAATGAAAATTTGAGGAATCATCAAGTAGTGTGTGATACCTTATCGAAAGGTGCAAGTGAGTACTTTATGAGACACGGCCGCAATGACATGTCAAACAATGATGCAACAACATTTCACCCTCAAGTAGTGTGTGATACCTTATCGAAAGGCAATGACATGTCAAACAATGATGCAACAACATTTCACCCTCAAGTTGCCACGAGATTTTCTAACTTCCCTCAGTGCTCTCACATGCCAACATATTGTAACATGTCATGGTCCACAACTAGTGCTGCATATGACTCCCAAAGTTGTGCATCTCAATTCGCTCCTTCACCTGTGATGATCGAACCTATCTCTTCCGTGGGAGCTACCAATAGCGAAGGATTTGGCATATCTTGCTTCACTTCTAGTATTGGTGGCAGCTATATAGGGCAAGAATGTTATGGTGTTGACTACTTTGGAAATGAACAAAAATTGAACAGTTATGATGACCAATGTGATTCAATGGATTGCGTTGACCAGTACCTTGTCACTAATTATGAGATGAATACCTCTATTATGTATTTACCAGAATATAACACGGAGAATTTAGTCAACCATGAAAGTAGTAAATCCAAGGGAGATTGCTAACATATGTGCTATTTTTAGGTATGTTTTACACATTATTCCTATAGATTAATTAGTTAGATCTAAGTTTTAGCAATTATTGGTTAAATTTATGTTTGGTTATTAGTATAGACTCCAAGGGTGATTTTCCTCCGTGTGTAACTCTTGGTAAAACTCCCATCCAAAATTTTTGATAATTTTTTACATTGTTTAGTTACCTTTATATTCTTTTCTCATTTGCAATACTAATATATGTATGTAATATACATTATAGAAGAAGGCAACCTTCATGCTATGCTGCTATATATTAATCAATTTAAGTAAGGTCCAATCAAAAGCCTCGATGTTTTGGGAGTAGGATTGGCATGTTATAATATATATTGAATATGGTAATGAAATTGAAATTTAATCGAAATTTTTAATATTATAAATTTTTATATTATGATATATGGTATAGTATTTGATATTATTTTAAAAATATTATAATATATAGTATGGTATTTGATATTTATAAAAAAATAGTGAAATATTGAATATTATATCGAAGTATATATGTACATATATAACTGATACATAATATGTTATAATACTAGTAAAATGTTATAATCCTAGTAAATATATAAAATAGCATTAGTACAAAACTAATTATTTAGACATCAAAACTTTGATTACTCTATTTTAATTGAAAGTATTCTTTTTTTTATAATAGATTCAAGAAGAAATTTATTTATATTTTTTTAATATATTTACAATGTAAGATGTTACTATGATATAACTGTGATATTTCTTAAAAGTTAAAATAATAATTCTCTATTGTATAAATATATGTAATTCAAAGTTAAAATATTGATTTTTATATCACAAAATATCAAAATTAAATTTTAAAATAACAAACCATATGAAATTAATTTAATATGATAATAATATAATATTTTAAAAATTAAATATCAAAATTATCATATTGAAATTTTAAATATCATACCATATCGTACCATACCGTAAAATACGAGAAGTGATTTTTTAATGATTTGTTATTATTTCATTTTACAGTATATAGGTTCACATGAAGAAGGGGGACAGCATGACACGTAGCTTAAATATGTTGATGAGTCATCCACAAATATCACTGAGAGGTAATCAACTCATCACTCGGCACTAGGCACAAAACCTATCATTTCTTTCTCAATTCCAACAAGTGTTTATTCTCTCTTTCTTACTTCATCAACACCGTCAATACACACTTTTGTAAAATATACAAAATTATTTGCCGTCTCCTAAATTCTTTTTCTACTAAAGTGAAGTGCATTTTAAAAAATAATAATAATTTACATATAATAAATTAAATAATTAATAAAAAATAATTTCATTATACCTAATAACAAAATAAGTACCGTCAGCAGGATAAACTAAAAAGGTATGTTGAAAAAATGCACAAAATCTATTTGAGCATGACAATTATGAGTAAATATTCAAAATTATAAATAAAAAAGGTGAAAGTTTGAGTTTAATCAGTTCTCCTGACAGTGAAAATAACCTTATTAAAAATATTAAAATGAAAATAGCAAGTAAATATTTAAAGAATTCTCACATACGATAACATTTTTGAGAGTCAATTTAATATTATATAAAATTCGTTCAATTTAATTAAAAGTATTATACTTGTATGTTCTTATTTATTTTCTAAAAAATTGGACCAATATTGTTCTAAAAATAAAATTAATTATAAATTTTATCGCTAAATTATTCATACTAATCATATTTATCATTAATTTGCTATTAAATTATAAAATTAATAATAAAATTCATTCATCACTAATTTTTATTTTTATATTAATATCCATTAAAAATATAAAAAAGTACTCGGATCATCATATATAGTAATGAACAAACCGAGCTATATTTAATTAAATTTTAACCATTTTAGTATTCACCAAAAATTACCTCATCTCCTCAACTAGCTATACATACATTATATATGCAAGTTGTTGGACAGGTCTTCTTTGTTTTGGACGTCATTCATTGAACCATCCTTTCTGGACACAATTTTGTCTCTTTACATCCTTATTTCCTCTATAAAGGGAAATTATTTCATTCTAGCCACTTTCAATTGTCAA
This sequence comes from Datura wrightii, assembly GCA_035772735.1. NCBI lineage: Eukaryota > Viridiplantae > Streptophyta > Magnoliopsida > Solanales > Solanaceae > Datura > Datura wrightii. The sequence continues at coordinate 201,708,863 of JASDFA010000016.1, read as the reverse complement.
AAACAAATAATAATGGCTTGTCTATTCTCCTTTAGTATTAGACTTAGTTTGCTAGTTGTAGTACTTATAAGTTGTATGGTTGTTGAATATTCTGCTAGTGATTTTAATCAAGATTTTGATATTACATGGGGGAATGGAAGGGGGGAAATATTAAATAATGGGGAAAGTCTTACTCTTACACTTGATAATACTTCAGGTTCTGGATTTGAATCAAAGAGGGAATACATGTTTGGGAAAATTGATATGCAAATCAAATTGGTCCAAGGGAATTCTGCTGGCACTGTTACTGCTTACTATGTAACTTACTTCTTTCTTTTTCAAGAAAATTTTTGTGAGCATTATTTGTTATGTTTCTGATGCGGGTTTTTTTTTTCTTTTGATTTAGTTGTCATCACAAGGATCAAGTCATGACGAGATAGATTTTGAGTTTCTTGGGAATTTGAGCGGAGAGCCATACACAGTTCATACAAATGTGTATACACAAGGCAAAGGTGAAAGAGAGCAGCAATTTCACCTGTGGTTTGATCCTACTGCTGATTTTCATACCTACTCTATCCTTTGGAATCCACAGACTGTTGTGTAAGTAGTCGAAACAATTTTTTTTTTTAACAAGTTGGTAGTATTTCTCTTACTTCAAATTAGTGTACTACTAAGTTGTGTTCTAAGATATTGAGATCCGGATTATAACTATTATTAGTCGAATTTGGAAAAAAATACCGCAGACACGCATACTATATCATGATTATTTCAATTATCTTTTTGATGATGTAATAGTATATAAATTATTCTTAATAACCGTCTGTGTGTAAAAGCTATAACTCATTTCTTTTGGTTTCATTTAAAAATCTTCAGTTTCTCAGTGGACACTGTGCCAATAAGGGAGTTCATGAACTTGGAAGGCATAGGAGTGGCATTCCCAAAATCTCAACCAATGAAACTTTACTCAAGCTTATGGAATGCTGATGAATGGGCCACAAGGGGTGGGCTTATCAAGACTGATTGGGCCCAAGCCCCATTCACTGCCTCTTACAGAAATTTCAATGAAAACACTTGCAATGATAATGATTCTTCCACTTGCAGATTTCTTGGAGTAGCAAAATTGGATCCAGTGAGTGAAGAAAATTTGAGAAGGGTGCAGGAGAGATACATGATATATAATTATTGTACTGATACTAAGAGATTTCCTCAAGGATTTCCTCCGGAGTGTAGTGTCAATTAATTCAATATGCAGAAAAACAGTGTCATATTAATAGCCTCCTTAATTATGTTTGTGGCCTAATTAAGTGGAAAGGGAGGAGTATTGCAATATTTCTATGTTAGGTTTTTATTATTAAATTATTATGTATTTATAGTTATAGTAACGTGAAATTATTACGTACCTATAGCAGTTATTCTATCTCTGATAATCTTATTTTTCTTATATGGTACAATTTTTTGATATTCCTAGGTAGTTTTCGGATTAAATAAAAATACTCCTCAGATATATGTTTTTGGAATCATAAAAAAATAGATAAAAGTAATTTGCAAGAAGCTAAATCAAAACACCACACAGTAGAATTATTAGATTGTTTAGGGCTAAAATATATCGATTTAAAAAAGAAAAGGAGAATGAAGAATTTATCGCTAAATTTTACGCGTGAGATACGATTGAACATGTTTCTATTAGATATTTTAAATTTAAATTTATTTTTTTAGAAGTATGTTTTTAAGCGCTCACGTGGATAAATAATTTGAAATATGTCATTTTCTAAATTTTATATATCAATGAGAATTTTAAGTGTATAATTAAAGTAAGTGATATGCTTAATTTAATTATTTATGTAATAAGTATTTAAAAATGCAAGATTTTTTTTAAAAAATTTAAATTACAAGTTTTAAAATATTTAATTAAAATATATTATAATTTAAAATATTATTAATAAAATAAAAATTTATATAATCAATTGAGTTAGGAAGATGCGGTGCTTCATTTATATACTTTTAATAGTTACAAAATCAAAAATTTCAAATACACATCTGTTTAGAAGGGGGAGGGGGGAGGGGGGAGGGGGAATCATATTAAATAAAAAAAAAAGTTATAATTATCACTTGTTTTGTCCTTTCGGTGTTGTTATCACTAAGGCAACTTGTTATATATCTTAAAAGTAGTTGAGTAATTCAGAAGGTCACGGAATTGCAATAAGAACAAGTAACAAATGAGTATATGAATAAATTGCCCAACCCTCGATGCTCGCAGAACTCTTCTAAAACCTTCGATATTCTTCAATATCATATTTAACATAGAAATTGAAATTACATTAATATAAATCCTGTTTGTTGAGTGCTATTTTTAGTTCATATCTGTGAAAAAATAATTTATAAATTACATTTATTTATAGATATCTGATTTATTTCTATAAAAATTGTGTGTTTATCGAATAACATCTCTATCTTTTAGGGGTTAGAGGAATTGAGCTGATTTTACATTCTTTCTCTGTTGCTATCCTTTTTCTTTTGAAAAAATTACATAATTAAACTGATTTTATTATTTATTTATATAAATTAGTAAATTTATAAAAAATTTATAAAATAATTACATAAGTAGATAGTTATCATTTTTTAAAAAAATATTTACTTTTGTATCTATTTTTCTTGATTATTTTTTAAAATTATCGTGTTCTCTCTTATAATTACTCTCCTTTTTTATCTCATTGTAACCAACCAAAAATCTCTCACAAATTTCTCAAAAATCTCTATCCGATTTTCTCTCCCACAATCAGTAATTTGCCCGCAAAAACCTCCCTCCCCCCTCCCCCCTCTCTCAATCATGGTGATCTGGATGCAGAGAATTGCAGATCTTTATAAAAAGCAAAAAATGATTTGGATTTTTTGGTGAAGAAGATACATTTTCTCCCCCTTTCAATGTTAACGACTCTAAAGAGATGCTCCTTTTTGGTGTTCTTGCTAACGACCCTCGGGAAACAACTTCAGACACGATTACCTCATACCCTGTTAAGAAGAGAAAGTCAGTTCGACATTCCAGGCTTTCGGTGAAATTGGAGCGAAGCCCACCAAGGAGAAGTCATATCAAGGGGTTAGGATGTAGTGGTGGGGGAAATTCTACTAGGAATGGTGTTAGAGTATAGCTCAGGACATTTGATAGCGTGAGGCTGCCGCATTAGAGTTGGAGTTAATACAGTATGTATCAGTTATTATCAGAATGATACATATTGACACAGATTATCTTCATCTTTTATTCTGATTTCAAGATTTTTTTGATACAGACTGTATCAGTTAGATATATAATGTACTAGAATGATCATTTCATAATAAAATGATAAAGACAATCTTCATACATTTTATGATAGATACTTTGTTTTTATATTAATGATACAATATATTAGCATTAGATAAAACTACTTGGACATTGTTTTCAGACGACTGGACATAAATACAACCAAAGAAATTAATTTTTTTTCAAATCTGCAAAGATGATACAATAAATAAAACGACAAAATCTCTACAATATACTATTTCAGATTTATACTAATTCTCCATGAAATTTGCGATTTTTAAAATTTTTATAGATATGAATTAATTGTTTAAATTTTTTTAAATATGAAAAAAATCTAGATCAAAATAGAGAGATTTTCTCTCATTAAATACGCAAATTTAGTTAATTTAGATATTAAATAGAGCCATTATAAGAGAAAATTAAGAGTTTAAATTTTTAATACAACACTCAAAATTTTTATTAATCTGTATAAGAAAATAAATAATAAATGCTACTTTATGTAATTAAATTTTTTGTAATTATATTTACTATATAGTATTATTTATAAAAATTACTCTTTATTATTCAATAATTTGTAGGCTGCATTTGAGTTGGGCCGCTAACTGAATTTAGGTAAAAAGACTACGAGCTCATTTGAATTGACGTGTTTTAAATGCTTTAAGAGTCCATCTAGTTTAGCTTTAAAATATTAAAATTTTTCTGTTTCTTAAAAAATTTGGTGCTTATCAGATACAGATATTTAAATATCTTTTAGTATCAGGGAAGCGTGAGTCATTTATTGTTCTCTTTCTAAGACCAAATCTACAACTTTTGTACAAGTTACTTATTTTAAAATAATGAACAAAGAATTTTAGACTCTAATATATATAAGAATAAATAGTATTTTCATTTAAGCTATGTTGTCCATTTCTTCTGCCCGTTGTCTCCCTATTTGACTCTTCCTCGATGGAGTTGTTTAATGTATCCCATGCTACTACTGTGAAAGTGTAAGCTAGTGATACTTTTAGCTACTGAATTTTTATCATCGCAATCAATTGAATTAGATATATATCTTTTTAATATAGATCATCGCAAAAATTTCGGAGATCAATGAAGTTATATATTTTTTTAAAAATCCACCTGCCCAATCACACCTCTTGGTGTTTCATCAAATTAAATGACATTATTTTTCATGCTTTTGCTTGGGTCCATAAATTTATAAAAATAAAATGACTTAATGACACGTGAGGTCCCCTTTTCATCACGTGTACCATTTAGAAACCAGAACTTTACAACTAGAAACATTAATAATAAACAGGAACATTAATTGTTTAATATTATAAATGCATATACGTTGGCTAGATCGATCTGCCATCACCAAATCAGTTTGAATGAAATGGATGATATTGTAAGAAGAGAGTTTTTGTTGAGGCTTTTTGCCACTTTGCTGTTGGTTTTGACTGCTTGTCTTGTCGGATTTGATTCTCAAACTAAAGTCATCTTCTACACTGTCCACTTGAAAGCCAACTTCAAATATTTGAATGCCTTGTGGTGAGTTCTACTAATATTCTTTTATATAATGAAATTGGAAGAATTCTTACATATATTGCTGCTTTCAAGTATGAACTAATCAGGCTCATATCCAAAAGGGGGAACTGTGTTATCTTAAGATATTATATAGGGTACCCTCACACTTCAGCTATGACTTCGTCTGAATCAGTAGTTTAATTTTCGCTCATCTTCTGTATATATATTTTAAAAATTCACTATGTAATTAAATTAGTATAAAAGTAGATTTCCAAATCCATTAAATTAAATTGGTCATGGTAGTATCCTGAACTAGTGCGACTATAAATTTTGAATTTTAGATCTGCCTTTGAGTATGGTTCTCTTGCTCAATTTTTTCTTTCTGTTTCTTTATTCTCTTTGCAACATATATTATTGCTATGCATCAAATGTGTATCAATATGTAATATGAAAGTTACTTATTTAGTCAAAGAAGATTATTGTAGTTTAATTTGTATTCAGAGGCATCATATTACATTGTTTTTTTTCTTAAATCTGATCAAATATTGAAATTAAAGTCATTGTTTGTTTTATTATTGGCATGTAGTGTATTGGTATGGATTGATGCAGCCGCTGCCAGTTATAATGTACTCCAACTGCTGAGATGTTTCTTCATTCTTACTTCAAAGGGAGATATCATTAAACAGTCTTCTTACATGAATTATTGGTTGTTTTTCTTCTTAGACCAGGTAATTAACTCCTAAATCCCCACCCAATATGATTTCATTTGTAGGCTTGGAATTTGACATCTCTGATCAAATATACATGCTCCACGTTATTGCTTTAAAAAGCTGAAAAAATGAATTATACTCTATCTATTTTTACTTGCCGGATATGAACTTGATGACATATTTTTAAAAAAATAATAAATAGAATGAAAATTTTATTATATTATTATTTAAATATCAATGCTTTTAAATTACAGCACTAGCCGAAAAAGAAAAGAAAACCAAGAAATTAATTACGCTAGGCACATTAAATAGCAATAATACTTTTCACATCTAACCACTTCAATTAATTATGCAGCATGTGTCAATTAAGTGGCACATTTAGACGATTACTATGGTTAAGATAAGAGTTAGTGGTAAAAAACACACGTTCGAAATATTACGATTTTTTGAATTTGTTAGGATTGTCCGAGTTTCTTACCTAAACTATCACCAAATATAAAAAACTCAGCATACTTTTACAAGTGAAAAATTTTAAGTTCCAAAAATAATAGAAAAACTATCGTTGTAGTATTAAGATAAGTTTGTGTGTTTGCAGGCAGTTGTGTACACTGTATTTGCAGCAAACTCAGCAGCAATAGAAGCATCAGCAATAGCATTGATTGGGATTAAAAGTTTGCAATGGATGAAAATATGCAATAGATTCACAAGATTTTGTATCCAAATTGGAGGTGCTTTATTATTGGGATATGTTGCTGTCCTTGTATTGATTGTGGTCTCATCACTTTCTGCCTTTCAATTATTTAGGCTCTACTCACCTAAACATTTCCTTCAACTTAAAACCAAACTAAATAATCATGTTCTTATTTAGAAATATTTATTTACTTGAATTACTTTATTATCATGTATGATTGACAATTACTAAGAAAGATAGCGAAATGAAAAGAAATCGCGTATGGCACTTTGACGTAATTTGCGGTTGAGCTTCTTGATAATTTCGTATATGAAGTTAAGTTGAAAAGGAGTGTTCGGAGGTTGCATTTGTGCATGGACATGAAAACAAGATTGAAATCTTATGAGTGGAAAACTCGATTCAAATTCAATATTTCAAGTTTAAAGTTAAATAACAGGTTAATTTAATAAATAAATAGTTATTTGAAAACTCTTTAAATATTTCAAATCTTATTCATGGCCAAATAGTATCGGGGATAGTTTAATTTTTCTCTTATATGGTATTTTACTCCCTCCATCTCAATTTATGATCATATCCATGGCCAAACAGTATCGGAGATAGTTTAATTTTTCTCTCCTATGGTATTTTACTCCCTCGTATTAGTTTAAGAGACGATATTTAACTAGATACGTAATTTAAGAACTTTAAGACTTTTGAAGTGTGTTATTGAAAAATAAGTCATAAATATTTGTGAGATTATAAATTATCTCACTAATAATAAAATAAAAGATTTAGAATTAAATTATGTTTAAATAAGAAGACATGATATCCTAATACACTAGTTAGTTAGCCGTTAATCAAAAACTTACATAAACATGGTGTTTTGGAGAACTAACCACAAAATTTTCTAGCTTCTTCTTCTTTATTCACTCTCTTTTATGTTGGTTTCCCTTTTTGAGATTCTGTTATATTTATTCTCTGTTCATAATTAGATGGTCGATCTAATTATATTATGTACTCTTCAAATATAGTATTTTTAACATGCCTCAAACTAAAATTATTATCTATATTTTTTTAACAGAGATTAAGTTTTGATCAGGATTATCACCAATAAGAGAGTTCTATTGCGTCCGTTTAAGAGTTTTAAGGAATAAGGTAATGAAATTTCGATATGGATTTTTGTTGTTACAATATGTTGAGAGCGAGGACCTAAGTACAGCTCCAATTAAGTAATGATCTTATAACAAAACCATTTATAACCTAAGGGGTTGTTTCGTAACTAGCTAGGAGATAAGTGATTTGTAGATTAAATTATGCAAAAGTAATATCATATTTGGTAAAATATTTTTACTATATCAAAAGTTAATATGGTGTGTTTTATAATTTAGAAACTCGCATAATAATATATAACTTATGAGAAAATTTATGTATTATGTTATACATGATAAAAATAAAATAACTAATACATAAATAATTAAATTCTGCACACAAAAAATACATAAATTTTCTCAATTATTTGGTCCAATAATATAAATTTCGTCCTATCATTTTCTCAATATCTTATGATGTACGTAACAATTATGTTGTCTGGCAGCCCAATCACTAGTGGGCTTGATGTGTATATATTTCCTTTCGTGTAACTTATCTTGTAGATTTCCTAATATATTTGGAAAGGCCACACTTCAATAAAAGTGAATATCAAAATGGTAAGTATTCTTTTATCACTAAGTAAATGATTTTGGTTTTATTCTTAGAAATAAAGTCGTTTTTGGGTAGGGAGAGCTATATTTTTAAAGTAAGATGACTTTTTGACTCAATTCTATATCAGTTGGATCCAGAAAAGGATAATAAACGCCATGTTGGAAAATCAAAATAAAAAAGAAGGTCAAAAGGTGACCATCAATTGATTGGAAATGGAAGGAATGTCTTTGGGCAGTATCTATGATGTAGTTTATGAATTTTAGAAAAGGTTAATCCTAAAAAGATATATGTATCTCAAATACCTTCGAAAAGTTTATAATGACAATGTCATACACTCCTTAAGTAAGGTGGTCCAAAAAATGCTTTGGCCCTTAACAGAGTCTTAATAAAAGGAGTCGGGCTTGTTAAAATGTCGGCAAAATATATATTGGGCTTAACACTAGACTCATTCATCATGTTAGGCCCAGGCCTAAAAGTCCAATATGAGGAAATTATATACTGCAATGACAAATCTACCCCTCGGATGTTGAAGAGAGAGAATTAAGATGATACAATCTTATATATATATATATATATATAAGAAAAAAGACATAAAATCTCTCCTGAACTTGTCCACACAACTCACTTTAGTATTTTAACTTTACAGGTGTTTGTTTACCCCCCTCCCCCCTCCCCCCGAAAATGCATTTGAACTCTATTAAATACCACCCAAAAGGCTGACGTGGAAAATAAAATAAAAATTACAAAAGTGCGTAATTGGAAAAAAAGAAGATGAGTCCATTGATATTTATATTATATAATAGAATAAAAAATTAAAAAAACCCTACCCAACTCTATCTTCTTCTTCAACTCCCCTTTCCCCTTCTCCTTCTTCAAATTAGCCAATCCTCTCTCCTTATTCAACCCACCCCGACGCCTCCTTTCTCCTTCTTCACCCACCCCTCCCCTCAGACCTATTTTCTTATTCGAAACCCCACCCCTTTTCTCCTTCCCCGAACCACCTCACAATTTCTCCTTTTTCGAATCTCGTCCCTATATTTCTCCATCTTCAACCTCACCTCATCCACCCAACCCCCCCCCCCACACACACACACACACAAAGTACACTTATTTATCAAATTTTTTTTTACTTTATGCTTTCAAGATTCAATTTTTTAAGTAAAGTTTTGAATTTTTTTTTTGAAAAATAAAAACACCCAATGGGAAATCAACCTCCATTTTTCTTGAGTTGATTAGGATTAGAAATTAATTAGTGTATAAAAATATAAATAACAAAAAAAATAAAAAAAATAACAAAAATTAAAATTTAAATAATTTCAACGTGGCGGTGATGTGGTGTAAAACACTTCACATTATGAGAGTGGTATTATTCTCTTAAGGTGGTATTTAATAGACTTCAAATGCGTTTAGGAGAGTAAACAAACACACGTAAAGTTAAAGTGTTAAAATGAGTTGTGTGGACAAGTTAAGGGAATATTTTATGTCTTTTCCCTATATATAATAAAGGAAGGTTTTGAAAAAATTAATGTGGCACCTTTCTTAGGCCATCAATTAGTATTTATCTTTTTTGTTATTTTTTTGAACATTTTCTCTTATATTTTCTTATTTATTTCATTGTAAAATAAAATTCTTAATATTATTACCATTACTCTAACTTTTCATATTTCTTATCTTTAAATTATTAATATAGATCATTACTTAATTTTTTTAATGATACTTTATAATTCATATTATTTAAAATAAAAGTTAACATTTTTTTATCATAAAAAAATGATAGTTATTTATATATATTAATTATTTTTATCTTCAACTACTAAATGTATAAGTTAAAATGTGTAAATTTATCACTAAATTAAAAGGAAAAGAAGATGAAGAGATTTTAAGTGATGTTTAAATATTGTCTAATACTAGAAGAAATTCATATTTTTCGAATGTTGCAGGTGTTAGCAAAGGCGAAAGAGAATTTTTAGAATGTTTCATTATTATTAGTAAATTTTTCTTGACAATATTTCCACAGTAAGTGCCGCATTGTAATACCATAAAAAATAGAATATAGATTATTACTTATTATCGTAGTTTCTTACCATTGCTATTTTTTTTTTCAAGAAATTCTTAATTAATAATTCTTTGCACTTTCTTAATATGTTTCCCCAAGATATGTCTTATGTGCAATTTGTAACTCTTTGTATCGATGATGGATAAGAGTTGTGGCGGGATAGATAAAATTCTTCTATGTTTAATAAGAGGTCTCGAGTTCGGCCCTTATATATAAAAAAAATTCTATTAGAAACACTTTCCCATTAAATGAGCCTTATATGATGCGAATTAAGGCCCCAATGTGAATATCAAATGCCTAATAAAAAAAAACTCTTTGTGTCGAAGAATTTCATAGTAATTTTGTATCAAATTTCATTGGTGGACTCTTTGAAGGATTAAATGACGTGATGAAATTATTGTTTGAAATTTTGGAGAAAAATTGAAGGAAAGAGGTAAATTGAATTGGATATTGAAAAAGGAAGAGAAACTTTTGTTCTTTTAAATTTTAAATATTAAGTAGAGAGGGAAGAAAATTAAGAAAAGAATTGAAGAAAGAATAAAAGGAGAAATAAAAGAAAATAAGAAGAAAAAAACAGTAAGAAAAATGGTGTCACACATTCCTTTTTTCATGTTTCATAGTACATATATATTCTGATTTGTAGTCTTTGAAGTTCATAAATAACTATGTCTTTTCAAATAAATTATCAGTTGCCAAATATAGGCTCAATATATAGTCGCTTGATTAATATAAATTATAATAAAATTCTTTAAAGAATGATAGAATCTCTTAGGATAGTTAAAAACTTATGAACATCCAATACTTATATCAATTATATTAATTTATTATAATTAAGTTATAAATGAAAGTAGATATATATAATTAAGTAACTATGATTTGTTAATATGGATATATTTGAAAATATATATTGCGTATTCATTTGATGGTATAAAAATATGTATGCATGACAATTCTCTTAGATAAAGAAAGCCTTCTATTTTAGTTTTTATTTTTGTATTTATTTAGGGGGAGGGAGGCCATTTTGTATCCTAATTTTTTATTTGTTTTATTTTAAAAGAATTAGAATTATTAATTTATATTACTTAATTAACGCTATGAGGAGAAGAAATATGTGAAAAAAATACATACTAAAATATTATAAATATATAATAAAAAATTAAAAATTATGTTAATAACTTTTATATATAAATCTTTAATAGGCTATAAGAAAATAAATATAAAAATCTTTTTTGTGATAATTATTTTTAAAAATAATTATTTAAATAATTTATTAATATTATTTATAATTACGCGAAGCACGAAAATTTCAAAATAGTATTTTCATAATCTTGAGAATCCCAATGATTCCTAAGAAGACAATCTTGTTGCAGTTTTACTAATAATTTCAATGTACTCATTCTGGAAAGAAGGAAAACTATATGGAGTTTGGGATTAATATGGTCCATTGACCATATGGCTATTTGTTAAGATAGGAAACATATGTATTTTCACACTTTGCTTCCAACTTCTTGTGATTTTAACATGGACTAATTCCTCTCTTTTTTTCATTTTTTTAAAAAATTATTATTTATTGAGATTAGGGGAAGGAGAAAACAAAGGAGATAATTATAAGGTGGTAAATTGGATTTTTACCGATAAGCTAAAAGATTCAGAGAGAAAAAAAAGGAAGAAAAATTAAATGTGTTGGGAGAAAAATCTCAAGAATAGTCCATATTCAACTTTATGGTTGATAATGATGTATCAATCATGGATAGATATGACAGAAATGAACTTCTTAATGACTAAGTGAAGTTTGGTGAACCCTCAACAAGCAAGCTTCACATTTATTTATGGGCCGGGTCTTCATAATTATTAAAGTTAAAATCTTGTACCGCCGAGTATTGTGGGATAGTATATCTCCCTTCTTAATTAGAAGGTTAGTCATTAATTGGATTCGATATTCATTTATTTATTACAAGCTTTGCACTATGTTTTCCAAACAATTTCAATATATGGCGCAAAATAATTCTACATATTGAGGTGGGAATAGAATGGGTGTTTTCATGTCTTACCGTAATTAGGTTATAAACAAATATTTTCTTCTTTCATATAATATGAATTTCGATTAGTCGAACTAGTAATATTATGAATGTAAATTTTCCATCACTTATAAGCATAGTGTAAAGGACATATTAGAAAAAAAATCCTCTCAATGCTCTAACATTCACATATGAATCGAACTGTTTCATGATAATCTAAACCACTCACATAATGCTTTAATAGGCTAATAGGTCAGCTAGGAAGAGATGACTAAATAGTTGGTATAGAGCAGTACATAAAGCACTACATCTAATTATATGGAATATAAGATTTTCAAAGGTTGGCATAGCTGATAGCAAATACCTTATGAGTATGTCGAGATTACATGGATGTTTTAGGATTAACATTTGACAAAGAAAAAGGAATGCAATTTTTTTACGTAATTGGATAAAGAAAAGTAGTTTAGTTTGGCCCCACTATTCTTTTATGCACTAATGACTAAATCTAACTTTAGAATGGAAGTAGGTTAGCTGTACCATGTCCATTTGTTACATCAATATGTGATCGAGCTTGACCATTTCAAAGTTTCCACCTAGCTACATTTAATTTTCTTTCATATTATTACAATATAAATATATGTTAAGTTTCTATTGATATATAGACTTACTATCATATCATATTTCTGGAAATCAATTTTGATTTACAACACAATCTGGGTTATGGCACATAAATAAAGCTGAATTTGCAATATTGATTGGATATTTAGATATAATTGACTGCAATAATTGATCAATTCTAACAGTAAAAACATAACATATTATATTCTTTCGACAAATATGGACCCAGATGAGGGCTAAAAGGATGAGTGCTCGTAGGGTGTATAAATTTGCTTGTTAATGGTACTATTTACATGGTTACCAAAAAATATATATTATTAATATCTATTGTATATAAGTAAGTATTGATCGGTTTTAGTTCTATACACTTGCTTTGCAAAAAATATCTAAACAATTAAATTATATATTATATTACGTTATATTACATATAAATATATCTTGATAGTCATCAATTTTAATACTATGAGAAATGATAAATGACTTGTTATATTGCATTAAAATTCATCGACAGTGTAAAAATATTTTTACGGTATTAGTGTGTATGCATAATCTTTCCGACAAGTATTAATTGATGATCAAATTAAAATGATAAGTAACCTACTATAATATATTAAACAATATTAATAATATAAAATATTTTTAAGCAGCATATATAGCTTAAACTTATATCTTAAATCCATAAGAATAATGAGCTGGCCAACGTAGCTAATCCACTTTTCTAAACCATTTTTTCAGAAACTCCAAAAACAATAATCCATTAATTTACTATGTCCGTCTACCATCACCTAATCCTCTTGACTTTCTCTATAACTTCTTACCAATTCCCAAACAAACCAAAGATAAAGATAAAGATTCATCTTAATTATACCTCTATACCGAAAAGCCACCTTCCCTTCTCTCTCTCTCTCTCTCGCCAAAGAACAAACAAAAGATTATGGAAATGATGAACAAATTAGAAAATCACCATGATGATCAATACATTTTTCGATCAAAACTTCCTGATATTGACATCCCAAATCATCTCCCTCTTCACACATATTGCTTTGAGAACATTTCCAAATTTAGTTCACGCACTTGCTTGATCAATAGTGCCACGGGTGCAACATACACTTACGCGGACGTTGAACTCACCGCCAAAAGAATTGCATTCGGGCTCCACAAACTCGGCGTCGAACAAAGAGATGTCATCATGCTCTTGCTCCCGAATTCCCCTGAATTCGTGTTCGCGTTCCTCGGAGCATTGTTTCGAGGAGCGATCAGCACGACGGCTAATCCGTTCTACACTCCTTCGGAGATCACGAAGCAAATGAAAGCGTCGAACGCGAAGCTCATCATAACGCATTCTTGCTACGTCGATAAAGTCAAGCGTTACGCCGCGGAAAATGGGGTGAAAATCGTGTGCGCGGATGATTCGCCGCCCGTCGGTTGCCTTAGTTTCGCCGAGTTGTTAACTACTCAATCGGACGGAAACAATCACAACTACGACGCTCTTTTATCTGATAGCGTAAAAATTCTTCCCGATGATGTCGCCGCCTTGCCGTATTCGTCCGGCACGACGGGATTACCAAAAGGAGTGATGCTAACACATAAAGGGCTTGTAACAAGTGTTGCACAACAAGTTGATGGTGAAAACCCTAATCTTTATTTACATAGTGAAGATGTGATCATGTGTGTGCTGCCATTGTTTCATATTTATTCTCTCAATTCCATTTTGCTTTGTGGGTTGAGAGTTGGGGCAACAATTTTGATAATGCAAAAGTTTGAGATAAAGGGATTAATGGAGCTAGTGGAGAAGTATAAGGTGACAATTGGACCATTTGTGCCACCTATAGTATTGGCCATAGCAAAAAGTCCATTGGTGGACGAATATGATTTGTCATCAATAAGGATGATAATGTCAGGGGCAGCACCAATGGGGAAAGAGCTTGAAGATACTGTTAGAACTAAATTGCCAAATGCCATACTAGGACAGGTAAATACTACAAACTTTGGTTCTTGCAATCGTTTTTTTATTTGCAGTATTTTAATAGTGTCTTAGTTTCTAGTGTTATAGAAGAATTTTTGCACTCAACGATCGATGTGGCCGGCCTAGTAATTGGGAACGACAATAAATATTAGGTAATTTTTTTTTAATCCATCTAAACTTTGATAGAAAGATTTATCCGATACGACAGTATGCTTGTATCATTTAATAGATATTTGATGGAATAGTCGAAGTGAGTAAGAAGTGACTCGAACGTTGTCATCATAGTTATAGGAATGAAATTACACTATAAGATAATAAACAGATTAGTAATTAATCTAAAAATAAGGTACATAAATATGCTATAGTAAGTTAAAGCACACTATTTATATATGTATAAGTTAAGCTTTATAACTAAATAAGTAAAGTTTGGGAGAAGAAAACAATGATAGGAGGCCATTTATTTATTACTCCCTATAAGAAAAATATATTTTTATATATAAAACGAATTTAATTATTTATTTCCAGGTTATACATCTCATTTTTTATGGACCGTTGTAATTTTCTTTGAGATGATGTGATAGTACTAGTATGACGGTCAAGTGCATGATTTTAGTACATCAAATGTCAACTTTTAACAAACAAAACAGCATTTATGGCAGAAGATATAAAGGTAGCTAGGAATAGACTGAGAAGCTAACAACGTTACCATGTGCAATATTAATTTGGGCTAAAAGTCTAAACTAATGCTGTGAATAGGGATATGGCATGACTGAAGCAGGCCCAGTGTTATCAATGTGTCTAGCATTTGCTAAAAAACAGTTTCAAGTCAAATCAGGTTCCTGTGGGACAGTTGTTCGTAACGCCAAGATGAAAATAGTCGATACCAGCACCGGCGCCCTGCTTCCCCGGAATCATGCCGGAGAAATCTGCATTAGAGGTGACCAGATTATGAAAGGTAAACAAGCGTTCGTGTTAATTCTAATTAGTAATGATAGAGACCAAAGACAAAGCCATAATATTTACGGGTCCAATTAATAGACTTTTCTGTGTAGACCCATTGTTGTGTTTTGACCCAACTCCCAAGTTAATGGGCCTAAGAAGTTTCCTAATGCTTTTGGGCCCACAAAAAAATGCAATAGGTGGGCTTCTACCATTGATTAGCCCATGTACATCGGCCCAAATTTTTAATATATTGACGATATAAATGTACAACTTGTTATGCACACTCTTTTAGCATAGTACACATGTTTATGTTTTTGCCTTTTGCGTCGCTATAGTAGTCTTATTTTGGTTTCGATGGTGAACAGGATATTTGAATAATCCAAAAGCGACCGAAGAAACGATAGACAAAGAAGGATGGTTACACACAGGTGACATTGGATACATAGATGATGATGATCAAGTGTTCATAGTAGACAGATTGAAGGAATTAATAAAATACAAAGGATATCAAGTAGCTCCTGCTGAATTAGAAGCTATGCTTATTTCTAATCCAAATATATCTGATGCTGCTGTTGTCCCGTAAGTCCCTAAGTTTTATTTATTGGTCGCATGCAGGAATGATAAAATTAATGACCCGTCCCTTTAATTACTCGGCCTATTATAATGCAGGATGAAAGATGAGGTTGCAGGAGAAGTTCCTGTTGCATTTGTAGTGAGAGCAAATGGTAGCAAAATTTCAGAGGAAGAGATCAAACAATATGTATCCCAACAGGTATATAAATTAAATATCATTTCTTATTAGTTCGTTTAATAAAAAAAATAAAAGTATTTAGAAACAAATTAATTCCTATATTCGACAGGTTATATTCTACAAGCGAATAAATCGAGTATTTTTCACAGAAGAAATCCCAAAAGCTCCGTCCGGAAAAATACTTCGAAAAGATTTAAAAGCAGGTTTGGCTAGTTGATTTTTATTATGGAAAGAAATATTTTGTGTGTTTTTTCTTTTACTTCATGATATACATTATATAGGAATTTGTAAAAAATATGAACCAAATTTGTATGCTTATATATCAATGTTCTTCATATTGGACCAATGAAATCACTTATTCTTTTTTATAAGAGTTCAACAAATTGTGTTGTAAATATCATTTACTTCATCCCAATTCTCGCTGGGTCATTAACCTACCAAACTATTACATGAACCCATTTTTAATTGCTACAAATGTAACTTAACTTGACACCCGTAGTGATAATTTATTTACAACATTTTAATTATATATTTATTTTAAATCTGATAATTTATTTCGAAATTAAAATCTTATTCCGCTAACTAAACAACCCCATGAATATGACTAAAGGTTGCAGTGGAATTGATGTACAAATGCAAATTGGAAATGAAATGCTATATTTGGGTGTGTTTTAGTTCAACTTGTTTAATCTATCCGCTTAACTTAAACCACTTGCGTAACGTTAATAATTACAAAATGTTTCTTCTCAAACGGCAGTTTGATTGCGATACAAACATTCCCTTCACCCCGTTATTCTCTAGAATTTTACACATTACCCCCCCCCCCCCCAACTTTATGAATATTGCATAATGGCCTCAAATTTCACACATATATAATTTTTAATCCCCTTAGCTTTCTCAATTAATATGGGATATATATGGCTTGTTTGAGGGTCAGCAACAGTGCACTGTGCACCAATAATATAATGTCAGAGGTTAATTAGTTAGTCGGAATGGGCTGCAACCAAAATTTAAGCCAGAAGGTGTTAGTGAGTTAAATATAGGTATGATTTATGAATTGGGAATAGATAGAAAATAAAGTGGAGGGAAGTGAAAAGTTACTTTTTATAAGTGAATATTGTCATTCATTGGTTAGGAAGAGGAAATTTCTTGTTGTTATATTTAGAAGTATATTTTTTAATTCATAATGAGTTGAGAAGAGAATCTCCTCGCGTGTTGTTATCGCTTGGCTTTGATTCATAAATTTTTTGGACAAATTTTATTTATTTTTTATTTTCTAATATTATTTTTGCATAACAAATTTAATTTAAATTTTAGCAGAAATAAATACCTATGGAAATTCCTGCTAACAGACACCACAATTAAAACTTGTGCTAAACAGATGTTTTTGCACCATTTCAACTACGATTTTTCGGTTATAAATAAAGACGTTTTGCCTTCATTCTGAACATCACTTTTCTAACTTATGCATCATTTTCAAACAAACAACTATAGAGTTTTTGTGTAATTTGTTACTGCTCTTTGAGTTCGATAAATTGCTGGCGTTTGAGGTATTGCTAAACTAATAATAGATATATTCATTTTATTTTGGGAGGAACCAGTTCAAACCTCGAGTACAATGAGAGAATTAAATTGTTTAAGGACACACAGTAAATTCTATGGTCTCAAATTTTTTATTTTTTATTTTATTTCTAGTTTTTTCGATATTTTTAATCTACTGTCTTAAACATAGAAAGATAACAAAAAATTGGTGAACACTCTTCATCTCTAATTCAAAAATTATTAATTCTAATCGCATTTAGGAAATTGGTATATTAGAGTTTTCTTAAAAGTAGATTAGATATTTAATATTCTTTCTTGTGCAAGCTATTTAGGTTACGTTCATTTAATTTACAGCTGACCAGAATTAGGTGCTGATATATTTTGACAGTTACGCAAAATGAAGCTAATATTAGAGAGTCATCTCATGTGGGTTTAATTAGTTAGGTACAATTATATGACTAAATGACACTGACTTATTTTGTACAACAACAACTTCTCTCTCTCTCTGTGGATGCCAGTGATGATAAATACATTATATACGGGGGTGGAGCCACATTGGCTCGTGTGGGTGTTTGAGCACCCATTGCTCAGACGTACAATTCATAAATGTTTATATAAAATTGATAAAAATTAAATAAACAATAAAACAAGCACCCATAAGCACAAATAAGTATTGGGTGCTTTGATTGGAAAAGATACAATTTGGTCATTTTCATCTCTTGATCGTGAGATCAAATCTTCCAACTAATATTTTAGTTTCATTTTTGGTGATTTTTCTTCCCCTTTCCTTATTTTTTCTCTCTCCTCTTTATTTGATTTCTTTTTTAACTTTCTTTCTTTTTTTCTCTTTATTCCTTTTACTCTAATCTACTACTCTTATGATTTTTGAGGTAATTTTTTCTTTTCTTTTTATTTTTTTCCTTGTGAATTACATTTTAAGATTGTGTCCCGTAAAAAAATGTCTATTACTCTTTTGTAGATAAATCAAATTATATAATTTATGTTTAATTTAAATTGAATAGTTATTTTGAAAATAAAATTGGTGCAAACAATAATGCTAGTATCCATTTTTTTTTCTCAGACAGGAAAACATTCAAAAATTAATTATGTATTTAAAGATATTTTTTTTTGTTAATAAAAATGACAATAATATTGATTATATTTTACATTAAAATACTTTTAATGTCAGTTTTAAAAAAAAGTTTTGCACTTATATTTGAAAGTCATGGTGATTGTGCGTTATCATACGATTATAAGCTTAAATTTGATGATTCAAAATTTATATTTGTTGATATTTTAATAATTTTTACTTATATTTTTATATGTTGTGATGAAAAATATATTATTTAACTAAACCCATTAATTATATATTACAATACACTATGTACTCTAAACATAAAAAGTCATCCATTACTTTAAAATTCTGAATCAGCCGCTGATTATATATATATATATATAGACAGAGACGCAATCAAGAAAAGTGAAGGAAATTAATATTGTCAGACTAATAATAACGTACAAAAACCAAAACACATAGTGCAATAGTTTCGTTCTAAACATATAATATGTTAGTTTGACAAGACGGATCAAAAAGTCATTGGATAAGAAACTCACAGGCAGATGCAGTTTAGTGTTCATTTGAACTTAATATTTTTAAGGAATATAAAATTTATTTATAAAAATTTATTTAAAATTGTAATAAATAGTAAAAGATAATTTATTATTTTAAAAATATAATAAATTTAATATTAAAAATTTTAAAAATTAAATTCATATATTATAAATCATGAATTCGCATTTGTACCTAAGAAACGACATATATTACAGTGACTATTAGCTATCGATCAATATAAATAGAGAAACACTAACTGAATCAGATGATCAATTATTTAGCATTTGTTCCCATTAATACTTCAATTATTTATCTATCAAGCTTAGTGACAATCAAATGCGTTCAAACTTCAAGCTGGAGTGGTTTTAAAAAAACTATGTACTGGAAGATACTTTTGAAGGTTGTTTGAATTTATTTGCCGTAGTTTAACTCCATATAAAATTTTAAAAAAATAATAAGACTTTTTATATATGTAATTTTAAATAATATTATTTATATTATTTTTTTATAAATTTTAAAAAAGTATCAAGAAATAAAAAATAGTGGGAGTAGTACTAATGAATGATCGTGCATATTTCTTTCTTTCTTTTTTTTTTCTTCCTATTTCTCATAAACTTGTTTTTCCAATTTCTCTTTTCCCATAATAGATGGTGCAATGAAAAGATTGTACTTGTGAAGACATTTCTTTTATATGCATGCATGGATATTGACCACTTATTAGAATTTGGATAGTGTTTAGGGTTTGGCCCATCACTAATGCCTTGTTATTGGAGTGAGTAGATATAAATTTTTTTTTTTTTTATAAATTTTTTATTCAATGTTCGATATTAGTATTATAAATCGATTAAATATGAATTTGCGCATTACATGACCTATTTTTGGGAGACACTTATTAAAAAAATTTCACTTACAAAGGCTCGAATATTAGTCAAGAGTGAAGCAATTTCAATTATTTCTCCGCAATTCATATCAGTGAATTGATATAAATCTAATTACGAAATTTCGGCCCTTGAAAAGTGGGGGTCCTTTTCACTTTCGTGTAGTCTTTTTAATTACGGAATGTCATTTCATGGGTAAGATAGGCCAATATAATATACATATGTAAAATTATTTCTCAATAATTTGGATGTGTGTTTCTTGCTAATTCTTAAAATAATAGCCCGTCTATTTATTAACTTAGACAATTTGATTCTCTCAATTCAATTAATGTAAAAGTTAGATTGATATGACATATGCTAAATTAACTCATGCGAAATCTTGTCAAATAATTTGTTTAGGTAATTAAATAAGTTACAAGAAAAGAAGAAAAAGTTAAAACCTTAAAGCGCTAGATATGGATTGATTTACCTCAATTCATTTTGACATGTGAAAATTTAGCTCAATCCATCAATTTAAGATGCCTTAAGCAGAGGTGTTTGGTTTGATCAGTCACACTGCTATTCATTACTAAAAAGAAATTTATTCATGCTTTGATCATGAAAATGATTTAGGCACAATAAACACGTAAGAGAGGATATAATTAAGAAAAGAGAATATAGTGCTTGGAATGGATTGCAAAACATGAATTTTTAGTGGAGGGCCTATCTTCGAATTCATGGCAAAAGAAGGGCATTGTCAAATGACATATATAAAGGAGATAAAACAAAGTTGGATTTCAACATCACAACCACTGAAAATCCCAAGAAGAAAAAAGGATAAGAGTGAATGAGATAAGTCAAAAGATACATACCGTCAAACATATGTATATATATATATATATATATATGGAGATTCATACATTTCACCTCAACTTTCATCGAAGTTCATGACACGTAAATTTAATTAGCTTTAACTTAACTGATTTCACGAATTTATATCTCGGATTAGGTCCTAATCGAACTGAAAAACATGCGCACTATGAGAACAAAAAAGCTTTGCAAGTCTGAGAGTCCTCGTCCGTTTATACGTGAGTCAAGTGTGTATATATGTATACACATACATACAATTAAATAATTAGTGGCATGCATGCAGACATCCTTTTATTTGCATGACCCGGCCCGGCCCGGTCCTTTTTAAATGTCATAAAAATCCGACAAATCACAAACATGTCCACTACTACTACACCTTTGATCAGTTTTCTTTCTTCATAGGAATTCCAATCTGTATGTAAGAAAGAAAACCACCTCCAATTCACTGTTCTACCTAACCCTCTCTGCCATTTTCCCATGTGCATGCATGCAGTGCTGTACACTCTCTTTTTCATCCGGAAGATTTCATCTAGATTTTTTATTCACGTGTTATTTTAAAAAAAAAAATTAAATTTAATTTTTCAATTAGTTAAAAAGAACTTTGTTAGAACTCCATTTTTTAAGCAAATAAAGAAATTATTTTGCTAAAAATAATAAATTATAATTAACATCTTTTCTTATACAGATTTTGTTCTAAAAAAATTCACTTTTGAAACAGATAGTCATTATGTCTAAGTAATATAATAAAAATTATATAGTTGAAACGTCATTCTGCTAAAACTTTTTATTTTACTAAAAATAAAAGAGCTTTAATTGAGTTTTCTTTTTATTCTAAATTTGGCCCAAAAGAAAATGAATAGTTATTACATCTTAAGCAAAAAAAATAAAAAATTACATAATTGCAACTTCATTATTTAGGTTAAATTATTTTTTATGTGAATAAAAATGACGGGACTCAAAAATTTTTTAATTGATTTAGGCATGAAAAGAGAATGCACAATTGAAATAAATAGCATTTTATCTATTAAAAAAAAATACACAGTTGATACTTCATTATTTTTTAAGAAATTAATTTTATTTTGCTAGAATAATAGAGTTTAAGTTTTTTTAATTGGCTTAAAAAATAGAAATAAACCATTAAAATAAATAATTAAGAGTTGATTTTTATTTTATTTTTAATCCTCACATTAAAAGAGAGTGTAGTCATTCTCTTTGCCATATCAACACTTAGGGGCTTAAAACCTATCAAATAAATAAGCTTAGGCAGATAATTAAGACTACTGATAATTTAGAGGGAATTTGAAGAAATACGTCAAATTTAGGTGGGGTCTTCATATTCTGTCTTTTCATTTGCATTTAAATGGTTACTATATGTGCAGGTGTGCTTTGCCCATAAATATTACTTCCTCTGTATCTCAATTTATATGGCATATTTTTTTTAGTTAATTTCAAAAAGAATAATATATTTTTATATTTAGTAATTTTGTTTTATTTTAATCTTAATGAGATGATTTAATATTTATAACTTGTTTTAGATCACAAGTTTCAAAAGTTTTTTCATATTTCTTAAATATCGTATTCCTATCAAAGTATATCACATAAATTGGGATGAAGAGTGAAACAGTGTTATTGTTTTTTTTTTTTTTAAACTCTATTATATATCTGATAAAACACACCTAATTACCTTCATTCTTTGGGACCTATATCTCTAATTATAAGGATGAAAGAATATTAATCATCCTAAAAAATGCATCCCTTTCTGTGGTGAAATTACTGACTTCAACTTGAAGGCCATATTAAATCTAACATAATGTCAACTGATTAAAAAGTTTAAGTTATTCTCATATTAACATAAGAGAATTCTATTAGTTGCGTTAGCGTACATTATATGAAATGAGTCCACACTATCCTAACCAAATAAAAATTTGCTCCAATCACTAATTAATTCTCTTTTAACTTAGGACACAAGAAACAGGATCCCTTGATGCCACAAAAGAAAAACATATACCAATATCACCCTTACAAAAATATAATTATGGACGAATAACTTTTATCGTTTAAGCATATATACATAGAATCTTATTTATTGGAGTGATAACTCTAAAAGATAATTGTCAATTTTTTTTTCTTAATTTCGGAGAAATACGATAGGCAAGGGCTAATTCAAACTTGTTGCTCGATTGTTTTGATGATTAACTGTGATTGATAAAAAAAATTTTAAGTTGACAAAGTGAACTAGGTCCAAAAAAAGGTGAACCTGGTTCAACCCAAAGATAGCGGTATAAGTACAGGTAAAGTAAAGTGAAAGACATCAAACTCCTACTCAAATAAGGAATGAGACTGAATATGCACGTGTAGATAAGGTACTAAAGAGTTGAATTTCTTCTAGGACACATAAAGCAAGAAGAGCACAATAAAGAGTCCAAAAATAAGAGGAATCTTAATTGAAGTGGGACTACTCAATGGTTTGAGTATTTATATCCCACCAGGGAACAGAAGAAGGTTGACGATTGAGAGCAAGAAGCAATCAGACACTTTCTTAGCAATTATCAAGATCTAAGATTCGAAAGAAATTATTGTGTTTAAGTTTTTCCCATTGTTAAGAGTTTTGTGAGTTTCTAACTCGGAGTGTGAGTTGAGAAACGCGTCACTAGTTAAACGTAATTACAGATTCTTGAGGTACTAGAGTTAGTCCGTTGAATTGCAGAATTGTAATCTAAAACCTGCTCGTGAATTTGAATAAAAGTCTATTCGATAAGTTATGTTTTTGAGGAAATTTTTCACGTAACTACTGTGTAATCTTTATTCTTGTTAATTTTGCGCTTGTGATTTAACTGAATCAGACCTTAGCAAAGAAATAATGATTTCAAAACTCCTCCAATAAAATAAGAATAACCACCTTTTTTATTATTAACAAGAACTTATTTCAATCGCATGTCATAAGAATTCGAGTAACTGTTTTAAATACAAGATCAGGATGTGTTGGAATCTCAAGGACTAAGTACATTCGAAAGAGGTTGTATTAATTATGAGATTATAGATGTTGTGTCTGTTGATAACAGAGACACAAGTCACCGCAATTATAGCCGACAAGGCAAAGATTAATTAATGTCACAAATAATTAGTAACTTGTTATGCAATGACAGAAGAACCCATCCCTTTTTGTTAAATAATTGATTGATTATTTCCCTGTTTTTCTACAGTTTAAAGCCACATCCTCCATGTGCTTTGTGCTCAGTTCATCTTCATGCATCCCTCCCTAGTCCCTAGTGGATTTGATCAAATCCCATTTTTGACTCACACACTATTAATTTCATACTCCTTTAATTATGTGATTGTAATTCACTTCCCTTCAGATCTTCTTTCCTTTTTGAAAATTATTATAATCTTATTTAGTAAGAATAATCCTGAATTAACTAGCATATAATCATAAATAAAGTGATCATAGAGAAGAGGACGGAGATCATAGTAAATGATTTCATAAGGTTCAGCCATACCTACATCCTCGAGGCAAAGGGTTTTCCGCTATTACAATATCCTTTATATTATTCTCTAATTTTAATTAAAACAAAAAAAGATTCTTGTACAATTAGGATGCAATTTATAGAGTTTAATTAACCACAAATTCTCCAATTTTATACTCATAATTGTATCGATACTTTTGTTTACAAAAAGAAATCACTTTTTCTACTTTCTTACTCATATGGACTTTTAATTCTCAAAATCAAAATATATCTAATTTTATAATACTATTAGAATATTATTAATTTTGTGGTCTGACATTTCCTAATATTTAATGAATCTTGTAAAGCGTAAAGCAATAAATATTTTTTGGTACAAGTTAGGTTAATCGAGTTGAATGTACTATTAGAATTGTTGTGAGATGAATATGATTTTTCTATTTTTAATCATGAAATATAAATATAAATAAAAATTTTAAATTTAAATTAACCAAAACTTTTAAAATACCGAACCGTGAAATAAAAAATTTTGGCTATAGGAGTGGGGTGCAAACTGCAAAGTAAGGGAGAAACACTTGGGTGGCGTACATGCAAGATAATTAGAAAGGGACCCATGATATATATAAGTCACATCTACATTTCCCAGAAATGAACTAAGGCCTTTTCTGGCTCTGAATTCTAGTTAGTTCATAAATGACATTACAATGATCAAATTCTTTGTTATACTGCCAAGAAAATTGATGATCCCCAAGTGATCCCTGTCAGTGTAGGAGTGTTAATTACTGTTATTTTTACTTATTCAATATTAATTTATTAATATATATTTTTTTAAAATAATATATAGAAAAACTTTTTTTTTTAATTTCACGTAATTTCTCAAATTTTAATGTGCATTTTCAAAGAAAAAATTAGTTGATTCAATGTCTATTGACTTTGAATTATAAGATGTATATAAGTATATGAAAATATTGATTTGATGTCAATTTTTGAATTTGTTATTTCTATGTAGTTATATATCTTTGCTGCGATCTACTGCAATTATAACGACTTTGTCCAATTGTTGACAATTAGCAGAGAAATCTTGATTTTTAAAAGTTGTTAAAGTTAAGGTTTTTGTTGGGGGAATTAACTCCAACATCCATTAAATTAATGTAGTAATCAAGACTCCACTCCATTGAACTAGTATGAACCAAATTACTTAAAACTTTAAAAAAAGTGGGGAAAATGAACATGACTAATTGCTTAATTAAAGTTAAAGCACATGTTCCTAGTCAAACTATGACTAGCTAGACCCCTTAAATATATACCCCTCAGATTCTTTTTAATGCGTTAGATATATTAAAAATTATTATTTTAAAATTTAAAAAATAATTGATTACTTTTTTTTTAACTCTACTATTAGTATTTAAGTCACTTTAGAATGTAAAAGAAATTATTATTGTATATTTTCTAAAAATATCTATTAACAAATAAGATTATATTAATTAAATTACAGCCCGTATTAATTATTTTTAAATAATATCTAAACTTTATCCTAACAAATAAAAAAAGAAACGAAGGGAATAGAAGAGGATCCTTTTAGGACTACAAATTAAAGCATATCTTTAAAATTGTTATGAAATAATAAAGAAAGAATAAAAATATTATAGAGAAAGAGAGAAGGGCAGAAGTTCTTATTTCTATTGATGGAATGAAATATAATGAAGGAGAACCCCTCTATTTATAGGGATAATTTCTCCTAACTTTTTCTCCAAAAGATAGACTTTCATATAATATAAACATAAGTATCCACTACAATACAAATATATTTATAAACATTCACTATAATACAAATATATTTATAACAAAAATAATATTATTACACATGACACGTATTACGGTAAATTAGGGGCAGGGGGCACATAGAAAATGAAACATGTTTAGGACTACATGGTACAATATGATCAGTTCGTTACACCTGTACACTGTCCATACATAAAATTTCTGCAATTATTTTATTGCAGAATTTGTCTAGTCAAGGTGGTTTATCTTAATCACTAATTAGTTTCTTTAATGGGAAAATTAATTGCAAGATATATCTTAGAAGCCTATTTGTCCTATAGGTGATAATTAAAGGGACCTAATTAGCTAAAACCAAAAGTTTTGATTGGACTCATAATTTGATGGCCTATTCACATAGTTTCACAACTAAAAGGAAAAAAACAAACGAGGTTACGACTTACGTTGGTGAAAGAAAAATAAAAGGAGGGGATTCAAAAACAAAATTAATTTATCATTTTTTATTTTATTTTTTATTTAAACAAATCCTTCATGTAACATTGAAATTGAAAATAAACATTAAAAATGATAATGTTAAGGAACAATAAATAGTTTTTACTAGTAAATCTTTTCAAGAAAGAATTTAGGATTTCTTTTAAATATTATATATAAATAAGAAATTGTAGTGAACATGGAAATAGGCTGGAAATTTTATCGGACCGACAAGAGAGTCGAATGCTGCCTTTAGTGGAGGCGACAACCCTTTGATTCCCCACTGATTTTTGCAGCTATTTTGTCTATCTCTTATTCTTATTAAAAAAAAACTTTTATTTTGTTAAAAAAATTTATCATTCACCAAATGGGATAAAATTTAAAAAAAAGAAAGAAAAGGTTTGCCTTATATATATATATGTATATATGATCATAGTTAAATAATTTTTGCACTAGTAATACATCTTAATCGTTATAACAAGTTAAAATTAAAATCATTCAGATTAAAAAGCAAGGTTCTAGGTAGAAGTTTTTTTAGCTTTATCTGGACTAAATATGTAGTTTTTATTTAGCAGATTCATAAAATTAATTTTATACGATGACTATATAAAAATAGTAAATCTTTAGCTCTTCTTATAATTCACGACATGCCGTTCAGCCCCTTCTTTTTCTCTCTCTTTTACGCGCACTCATAATTTTCCTATATATTCATTTGGCCCCCCTCACTTCCCACAAACCTAACTTCAACTCTCCAATTTCACTAAGCAACTACTCACAAAAAAAGAAAAAAAGAAAGCTATCAACTCCTCCTCCTTCTTCTTCTTCTTCTTCTTCTTGATCGTCGTAGTCGTCTTTTTCTTCTTCTTGAAATTTTTAGTCATGAGTTACGAACCAAACACGGCCTTAAACCTAAGCCTATCAAGAAATGATCTTTTACTCGATCAATCGTCATCTTCATCATCATCATCGCCTTTAAACCCGATCGAGCCACGTGTTTTCTCGTGCAACTATTGTAGAAGAAAGTTTTATAGTTCACAAGCCCTTGGAGGGCACCAAAATGCCCATAAACTTGAAAGAACCCTAGCCAAGAAGAGTAGGGAGCTGAGCTCATCCCTCCGGCCTCATTCCGGTTGGTCGAATAATTATAATACTCGGACCGGTGGCTCGTTGAGCCCTAGTGGTCCGAGCCATGGTGGTCACGGTCATGGTACTAGGTTTGTTACTAATACTGATTTTATTAGCTATGGAAGAAGAGAGATGATTATGAGTACTTATGGCTCTATGAAAAATGGTGAGAGTGTTCAAGAGGATTTTGGCCACCTTGACTTGTCCTTAAGGCTTTGATCATCAGCACTTTTTTTTTTTTTTTTTACTTCAAGAAATTGTTGTTATTTTAATCTCCTTCAAGAAATGAAAAATCTATGTAAAAGAACTTTTAAGACACTAAATTGGTCTTATTAATTTGTTATCTTACTTTTCATTTCATTAGTTTCCATTGTTGAGGTATTGTAATTTTCGAGGATCCTATATAATTAAATCCGTGTTAGAAAATAGTTCTTTTTGTTTTTTTTGAAAAATCATCTCTAAAGTAATTCAATAAATATTAGCACTCTTGTGAATTAAATAGCTTAAGAAAAATCTTCAACTATATATATATTGATGTTGTTGTGTTCTGAAGAGAAATGCTTATATTTTTTTAAAATTTATATAGGGTTGATATCTCTTTAAAAAAAAAAAATTTTACGCGCCTCAAAGACTTTTTTGATTTCATTTTTCTTTTTTTATTATTTTACTAATTATAATCGTTCCATGACACTATAAGTTGCTTAGTGTCACCAAAATTATTATTTGTGCATTAATTGAGTTTTTGGGATTCTGTTTTATTTTATTTTTTTGATGAAAGCAGAGAAAAAGTTAATGGCTGCTGCCCTTCTTTTTCTTCCTTCATTCGATCGATCCCTATTTTCTAAAATTGTTTTCATGATGAAATGTTATGTTGTTGTAAAATTAGTCAAATCTGACATTTATTAGCTACTAAGTAATTCGAAAAATAAGATAATATTCTCTTGTTAACATTTGTTAATATAAATATATTACTACATCATTTTACATGTTTTGATAATTTAGCTCACTCACTTTATGTCATTTTCCTTCTTTGTTGTTACTAGTTAATTAATGTGAAATTTTGTCACTTGTGTTGTGTTCTCGAATATAATTTCAAGTTCAAAATGTGTTCAAGAAGGGTTGCTATCTACAATTCTAGCATTTCCTTCCTATCAAACCTAAATTAAAAGAAATTACAAAGTGAATTGTGATGAGCTTAACCTTAAGTTTATACTCCCTTAATCATCCAACCAATAATAAGATGATGTAATGTATTGGTAAAGCCAATAAAAGAGAGAACAAAAGTCATTAACCGGCTAGCAAGAATTTTAATTTAGTCTGTTTAATTTAGTCATTACATGATCAATTTGGACCCTGTTTGAAACTAGAGCAGGCGAGATGGCAACGCATTGTAAGCATTGATGGACACTTGGGCTATAGTTCCTTGATGGACTAGTTTGTCCGAATGCTCTATTAGTAGAACTGGGCCTTGTTCACTTGGGCCCAGCCCATAGCATCAAATATTGTTTGACGTTTGCTCATGTGTCGTTCCACCAGGCACAATAATTCAAGTTAATAACGAAACCCGTTTGGATTAAATACTGAATTTGAAGTTAAAGTTATGCTTAGAAATAAATCTAATTTGACAAAACAAAATTAAAGTTTGCGAATCACATTGAAATTGAAATAATGAACATAAACTAGCTTAGATTAATTAAGCTTAAACAATATTATGCTTAATGAGAAACAAGACAAAAGAGTTCAAAGTGGTGTGGTTATTCATGACTTGTATCGCGACTGTTATATTTTTCATGATCGATTCTTAACATCTGTTTGTTAATTCCTGAATGAAATACAGAATGTAAATTATGAGGAATAAGATAAGAAAAAATTGATTTTGTAAGTCCCTTATAATTTCTTCAAGAATTTTATCATCTTTTTATAAAATAAATTTATCTCTATATCAAAAAAATTAGTTTTTTCTGTTCAATTTGTAAATAATAAAGAAACTCTCCCGAATTGGGGGAAAAAAAAATTGAATTAGGCTAAACGATTTAACGATTCACC
Source organism: Datura wrightii (assembly GCA_035772735.1). Taxonomy (NCBI): domain Eukaryota; kingdom Viridiplantae; phylum Streptophyta; class Magnoliopsida; order Solanales; family Solanaceae; genus Datura; species Datura wrightii. The sequence goes on along the minus strand of JASDFA010000016.1, from coordinate 201,678,888 downwards.
ACTAATAGCTTTCTTTTGCACAACCATAGCCACAAGGCCCAATAATCTCAAAGTAGGTTCCTTCATCTACCCACATGACCTTTATATTTTCTTTAATATGTTCCCAAAAAAAAAAATTGATGGACGTGACTTGAAACTCTGGGGTCGTTTGGTAGGAAAATAAGTTATTTCGGGGTTGAGATAATTCATAATATTATCTCACTCTCAATGAGAAATAAAGAATAAATAGTTTCGAGATTAATGTTTGAATGAGTTTATTCCATGTTTGGTTAGAATAAAATCTCGGAATAACTTATACGGGATTAATTATTCACATTGAGAGTAAGATAAAAATAACACTATCATCCGGGAATAACTAATCTATTTATCTATTTGTAGCGGATGCGTGTGTTTAATTATATATGAGTCGATTAAAAAGGAGGAAGCGGCCAGCTGGGAATTGAACTCAGAAGTGGAAGCCGAAATCTTAAATGAAATGTATGATGAAGTGAAGAAGTTGATGAATATTATACTCATGCTTCACTTTGGCCTCATTTGTTTGCACTTAATGTAGGTCTGAATCTAAGTGGTTCAGACCGTAAACTATTAAGTGCGTTTGTTTTCATTAAGATATAAGCACTTATTTCATTTGAATAGGTCTTAATCATTAAGATTTGGAACAGAATCTTAATACCATTAAGAGGTATATTTGTTTGAATAATTTTTATCATTCACTTTGTCCATAACCACCAACCACCACCATTAACCACATCTATCACCACCACCACCACCACCATTATCATCGCCAATCACCAGTCACCACCACCACCAACTACCTCTGCCAGCATTGTCAACCACCATTACCGTCGCCAACCATCCTGACATCACAATAACCATTAACAACCATCACTGCTGTCAACCACTACTCTCAGTTGTTACGACACATACCCCTTCCATTAGTATAATTATATTCACTGTCATCACCACCACCACCAGCGCCATCATCACAGTCACCCTCACCTCTACCACCACTATCACTCACTACCACCACTGCAATCAGTCTCTATTACCAATCACCTTCACCATCATAACTAGCACCGCCACCAACTACTACCAACAACATCATCAACCACCACCATCAACACCACCAACCCTGACATTAATCAACTACACCATCACAGCTACCATCACCACCAACCGTTACCATTACGCCAATCACTACAGCACCAACCACCTCCATCATCATAACTATCACCACCACCATTACTAGCAACTATCACCACCATAATTACTAGCCACTAATACCATGCATTACAACGATCACCATTGTAAATCATCTCTACCATCAATAGTGAACATAAATACTTTATCTTTTTATCATATAATAAATTTATTTTATTAAATTGATATTTTTTTAATATTTAATTACTTTTTATTTGAATTGTATATTTAAGATATTTATAAATAAATAAAGTATGCACATTCAGATGTTGAAAAATAAACAGTCTTAATCATTTAGTGTTAAGATCTAGAGACAACATCTTGATCATTCAGATGTGTATTCAGATTGAAATGTATTAATCTTAATGAAAACAAACAAGACCTCTATGCAAGTATGAGATTTTACCCACCGGTTCCAATGGACTCTAAAGAATCAGTTAAGAATGGTACATTTGTGAAAAAGGGGACGAGGGCGACTTGTATATCATCCTTATCCAATGGGCAGATCAGAGGAAATTTGGGCTGAATGGTGGTTGAATAAGGATGAAGTGACAGGAAATTGGATATAGTATTCCTACTTCAACTGGACTTGTAATGAAACATGGGCTCTGATTCATTTAGCCGGCCCATTATCATCAAAATTTTAATAGATCCAACACAAAGAATGCAAGCATTATCGGAAATTATTGAGCTACGGCTAAATTTAGTCTTTAAGGAAGTAGGAAGTAGTATACGCATGTTTGTTACTATAAACTTTACCAATTTGCAAATATATTTACACAGCTGGTTCTGTCCCCCCAATCTTCTTATACGTCACTTCCTCAAATAAGAAACGTACGTTAGTATTAAATAGAGTATAATTTTGATTAATTGCAGCAATTGTCCCCTGAGATTTTGCATGTGCATGAACGTGTGCTGTGGCGACGAGTTAGTTAGGAGTCGATCAATCCACCCATTTAATACATAAAATATTCACAAATTAATCTATAAAATTAAACCCCAGATCTAAACACATTACTAACAAGATTCTCTATCTCTTCAAAATATTCATTGAAACTGATACTATAAGTTACAGCTGAATTATTGGATGGTGTCTCCCTTTCATTTTAGAAAAAAATCTTAAATTATCTTACTCAAAAATATGAATCCATTTGACTTACCTTATCAAAGGTATATACGTTTTCTACATTCATGGAATGTATATATTGTGTTTCGAGGCTTACGCTTTATCCTGTATTGTTTAAAACTCCTCGCCTCACAAATAAGTTGTTTATTTATTGATGAGCAAATGACGGAGAAATGCTGATAGTAAGATGATTAGGAGTTATGTTATGGATTATAAAATATATATATATATATACATATCAGAGAATAAAAAACTTTGATCAAACCAAAAATATTATAGGGTAAAAACTCCTTATTTGAAAGTAACTAACTTATTACTTTCTACTAATTTTGGCTTATTTTTGGTACTTGCCAAACCCATATATAATTTATCTGATCAAACTTATAAATATAATCAGACATCCTTTATACATACATACCCCTAATTTCTAATTTCATATTTGGAGCCTATTCCAAAGTAGAATAAAACCTGGAAATCATTTCACTGTTGCATTTATAATATTATGAAAGTATGAAATGATTGTGTCTAAAATGAGTTTTATGTAAGATCAGCTAATCAGGTAATCACTTCACGAGAAGTAAATCGTAAGTGATATTTTTATTTCATAATTCTATTTTAAAATAAGTGATATATTATATAATTAAAATAAATTAATAATTTTGATCTTTATTTAAATAATGAGATTCTAAAGCTATATTTCTTTAAATGTATTTGTTAAAAGTAAGTTAACAAAAATATATGTTATTTTTTTTAATTTTTTAAAGAGTGTGCCAAAATTAATATCACCATTTTATTTTGCAATAGAAAGAGTAATAAACCTTAATTAAACTATGACCTCTTAAATTACGGGGAAAACTGTATTCAAATTAGATATTCCTGTAAAAACAAAATTGAAAAAAGTTACAGCCAAGGGAATACTTATTAGTCAACGTTTTCGGAAGATTAAAGTGAAGACTCATTTAATAAGATTCTGTCAATCTCCATTATACTACTCTATATTATATTCCCCACCTCCTTTAATATAAAAGAAAAAAAAGAAAATCTATACATATTTCATCAGATCCTTTATATCACTTTCATCTAATTCTCTCCTTTAATTTCTCCCTCCTCTTTGCTCTCAAATTAATTTTTGCTAACAGCCATGATTAATGGGAAAGACATATATGATGTTCTTGCAGCAATTGTACCTTTATATGTTGCTATGATCTTAGCTTATGGCTCTGTTCGGTGGTGGAAAATCTTCACGCCCGATCAGTGCTCCGGAATCAACCGATTCGTGGCTGTTTTCGCCGTTCCTTTGCTCGGTTTTCACTTCATCTCCACCAACGATCCTTACGCCATGAATTACCAATTCATTGCTGCTGATTCCCTCCAGAAAGTTGTGATCCTCTTCGCGCTTTTCCTCTGGCATGTTATTAGCAAAAACGGGAGCTTAGAATGGGTGATTACTCTGTTTTCGCTCTCGACTCTGCCAAACACTTTAGTTATGGGCATTCCGTTGCTTAAAGCAATGTACGGCGACTTCTCAGGGAATCTCATGGTTCAAATTGTTGTTATGCAGAGTGTGATTTGGTACACTCTCATGCTCTTCATGTTCGAGTACAGAGCCGCCAAGTTACTAATCGGCGAGCAATTCCCCGAAACTGCTGCTTCCATTACTTCATTTCGGGTCGAATCGGATGTGGTTTCCCTCAACGGGCGCGAACCGTTACAGGCCGATGCAGAAATTGGGGACGATGGGAAATTGCATGTTATTGTTAGGAGATCCTCTGCTTCTTCTATTATTTCGTCTTATAACAAGTCGCACGGGATATTGCAATCGAATAACATGACTCCCAGGGCTTCCAATCTAACTGGCGTTGAGATTTATTCCGTGCAATCTTCTCGAGAACCGACTCCGAGAGCGTCTAGTTTCAATCAGACTGATTTTTACGCCATGTTTGCTAGCAAAACAGCTAGTCCGAAGCATGGGTACACAAATAGCTTTGGAGGTGATGTGTTTTCGCTGCAGTCATCTAAAGGGCCAACACCACGAACCTCAAATTTTGAGGAGGAGATGTCGAAGGTTGGAAGCAATAAGAAGAACAGGGGAGGTATGCACGTAGTAATTGAACTATATATGTGACCGTCTCATCATCGATCTGCTATTTTTAATTTAATTTTATATTATGTCTCGACAGGCAGGAGTATTTTAATTTAATTTTATATTATGTCTCGACAGGCAGGAGTATGAGCGGGGAGCTATACAACAGTGGTAGTACTGCCTCTGCAAATGGGTTGGTACCTCCTTTGTATCCACCTCCGAATCCAATGTTTGCGGGGCAAAGGAAAAAGGAAATGGGAAGTGGAAGCGGAAGTGGAGTGCCTACGCCAGTGCCAGTGCCCAATAATAATAATAACACCAACAACAATAATAATAAAGAGCTTCATATGTTTGTTTGGAGTTCAAGTGCTTCTCCAACATCTGAAGGTAATCATAAACATGCAGTCAACAGAGGCGGTTCAACTGAACTTGGGGTTCTTGATGCATCCAAAGCTGTTCTACAACAAGAGATAGCTGCAGCAAGAGGTAAATCAAATCCTACTTTGTCTCTAGTGCATACAAACAATTAAATATAATTTGTCCTTGTCACACCTTTTTGCTTCTAACTACTTCACTTTACGTACCTTAGTTGACCTCCTTCAATCAGCCAAATGCTATTAAATTAACAATTTATTTTTCATACATTAATTGTAAACAAAACTTTACTCTACCTTACTTTGGACCCTAACTACTAATTCAAATTTGCATCGTTTAACCGCTCTCTGCCAAAGCAATTCCATTCATAGAGTTTGAAATCGATACCTCTTGTTATTCTCTAACTTCTTTTTATTTTATTTATTGGATAGAGAAAGCAAGTTCAGTTGGTAAAGCAATTGGAGGAAAAGAAACAGAGATTGAGGAGGGAGGAGCAGCAGGGGAGAAGAAAGTAGGTGATGAGATGGAATTAGGAGAGAAGAAAACACAGATGCCTCCTGCTAGTGTTATGACAAGGCTTATCCTTATTATGGTTTGGAGGAAGTTGATAAGAAATCCAAACACCTATTCAAGTTTGTTAGGCATCATTTGGTCTTTCGTTTCATTCAGGTCTCGATCTCTTTTTCCACGTATTTATTTTTTTTATTCATCAAATCCAACAAATTAATTCATTCCTGTCTTCATATTGCATTTATTTTGTGTTGCTGTAATGATCCTAGGTGCGTCTCTTGTCCAAAGTTGTCTAAACCAAAAATAATTCCCTTTTCTTTAATAAACAGACCCTTTCAAGTACTTACTCCATATTAATTATGCTTTGTCGGGGTAAAAAAGGCTAAGAATAATATTTTCTTTCCGATAAAAGTTTACTACTTTTGTCTAGTTATATTGATATATATGCCTTACTATTTTGCATGAAATTGGAGTCAATTTTTTTTTTTTGAGTCAAACAGTCTATTATTATATACTATATGGTTTTACTGGATTTTTGAAGTCATTTTTAACATCCAAAATGGTGTTCAAAATTAATGTGCAGGTGGAATATTCAAATGCCTTCCATTGTGAAAGGATCGATCTCAATTTTATCAGATGCTGGTCTTGGAATGGCTATGTTCAGCCTAGGTGTGTGTATATTTTTAATTTCTTTTCACCATTAAAAAACAAGTAATTAATGTAATATACACACTCTTACAAACATTAAATGAGTAATATGAAATTAAAAGTTAAAGATAGTTAATTATAAGAAAAATGACTTTGCATGCGGTCATTCATACTTTCTTTTTACTTGAATATGTGTGTGTGTATATATATATAGGTCTATTCATGGCATTACAACCAAAGATCATAGCGTGTGGAAAGTCGGTTGCCACATTTTCCATGGCAGTTAGATTCTTAACCGGACCTGCTGTCATTGCTGCTACTTCTATTGCTATTGGTCTTCGTGGTGTATTACTGCATGTAGCCATTGTTCAGGTACATTCAATTTTTTTCCCCCTTAAAATATCAAATCATGCAGAGTTTATCTTTTACATATTGATCCGTCAAATAACTATATATGTGTCACGTTGATCAAATTTGACATATGGTCTTGTATAACTTGCAGGCTGCTCTTCCTCAAGGCATTGTTCCTTTTGTGTTTGCAAAAGAATATAACGTCCACCCTCATATCCTTAGCACTGCGTAAGTTTCTATATATTATTAGTTTGAATTAATCTATAGAGCCTAAATCGTGGATTCAGCTTTGCATGCAATGTAACTAGCTAGCATAGTCGTATCTTGAAATTAAAATTCATTTTATTTTTCTTTGGCAGGGTTATATTTGGAATGCTAGTTGCCTTGCCAATTACAATATTGTATTACGTGCTTCTTGGGCTTTGACATGGGGAACAGAGACAGATCATAAGTTCAATGAATGGAAAGACAATAGGAAACTACTAAGTGCTCCCTGCGCATGTGACTTCTTCTTATACAAAAACTGCATTAATTTATTTTAGTAATTCTTTTCCTTTTAATTTTGTAGTTGTTACTCTAGTTAGATAGGAATGAAGAACATGAACTGGTCAATAGTACAATCATTGATGCATGTATTATTACTTCATTTACTAATTAATATCAAAGTTGTAGCTAGTTATGGTCCTTGGTCTCTCGTTCTTTCCCTCCAACGGCATATATAATCCTCAAAAGTCTATCATTTAAGTTAAGAAATATAGAAGAGATCAATTATTTATTGAATTTCAAATAGTGTGTCTAACATATTTCTATGGAATATAAAGTCAATATATAGATCAAACTTTCAATTAAGGAGTTTGATTATTATGATATAAGAAATTTTTATATCTTTAATCACTTTGCTAAAATCCACCTTTTCAAGATAATTTGACTAAATTATATATCCATACTTATTCTTTAATCTCAAATTAATACTATTCTTTTCCTTAATCAATCTCCATATTTATTGAGTAAAAATAAAGCTAAAAACTAATAGTCAATTAGTATATCTTAATATTTTCTAAAATGACAACTATTTTGGATCATCTATTTTTAATAAGGACGACAAGTAAAGTACGGACCGGTGAGAGTACTGCTTAAGAATGAGAACAATCAAGTACGTACTTCCTCCGTTCACTTTTACTTGTCCAGTTTGAAAAATCAATAGATAATTTATCACTTAATTTTTAATTTACATTTATTATTATGTATAGTCATTTTTCAAAACATTAAATTAATTATATTCAAAAAGCATTCTATTTGTTAATCGGATGATGTTACGTTGGGTTTATTTGACCATTTTGAGTTGTTATATAAAATTTTTACATGCACGTGGGAAGAAGAGAAATTTAGCAATTTTCCAAGATATGACTATTTATAAATTCTTTATTTCATCTGAGTTTTAAGCAACTTGATGATTTTTTTAATTCCTGTATCATGTGATACCTTTAGTAGGAAACAGGCAATTGAACACTTTTGAATCTAATTGTCCATTAGTACTATTCTTAACTGGTGGTCATACCAGTATATAGTATTCTTTATAAAGACAAATGAACACTTTTAAATCTTTTATTAAGCTTTGACACAAGTTATATTTATATTTAAAACTTATTCACGTAAAAATTATTATATCCGCATAGTAAGTAATATTATGTTGTATTGCAAAATAAAATATCAGGGAGTGCTTCCCTTTAAATGAACCTTATTACGTGATTGTTTATTTGGTTAAATGAATTTTGATAATATCAGATGATTATAAACACATTTATGGGAACCACCATCCAAACAAGAAATGTTTGATTTATATATTGGTATTAACAAAACGCTAATTGGCTTAATCTGTTTTTATGGATAATATATAAGTTTAAAGATATAGGCGTTTTCTGGGTCAAATTATGTTATGCAGCAATTTATTACAAACAATGCATGTGATAATGTTCCTCCAACTCTGGATCTTACTAGAATGCCTTCTTTTTCCCTCTAAATTATTACTATCTCTCGTTAATTAATTAAGAGTACCTACGTTGGTATCCTTTTTATGATGGATTATTTGCTTGATAGCGTAATTTATTTACAATTTTTAGGACACGTGAATTCGTGGTCTCTCCGTAAAATTAGATAGGTTATGTATATATTTTCTATAATTGGTGTAATATTATATGTTGGCACTCATAGTACATGAATTTTGAGTGGTGCACTTAGTTAAAGGTTAAGTTATTTATCTTGAGTACTTGGGTTCAACTCCCAAAATACACATTATTTTTTATTTCTTTTAATGGTGTACCATATTTTAAAAATCTTAAATTTAGCTTTGAGTACGAATATACATAATGATGTTAAAAAAAATTAAAAGATGAAATAGACATTTTCTTTGACTCCGTATTTTGCGTTTTCAGTATTAACAATTTCCAAAAAGATTTAGTGAGTCGATTCTGCTCGAGACAAATCGACCCCCTTAAAAAGACTTCGGAAATTGCACAGTAATACGTACAGCCTCACGTGGACAGCGAAAGAAGGACTTAGTTTAGATTGTAGCTTGAGTACAGATTTGTACATATACAAAAAGAGTTTTAAGTAATATGCACGGTTTGTAATTTATATATATATATGTATGTATACATATACACATACTGGTTGACTTATTTCATTGATGGGAGTAGATTACTATTTTATTTTATCTGGTTAAATACATGTATGATAATGGAGATGAGATCAAGATCACGACGGAGGGAGGAGACTCAAAGTATTTTTCAGTTGTGATGGGGGTGGCATTAAGGATCAGCTCTTAGCTCGTTTTTATTTGTTGATGGGTGAATTGACGCGACAACTCCAAGACGAGGTGTCATAGTATATATTATTTGCTGATGATATAATTCGGGACTTAATCTAACACCTTACAACACGAGCTGACGACAGCCATGCACCACCTGTAAGATCAGTGTAAAGTGAGGCTTGATATCCAGGTCATCCAAAAAAAGAGGAAGTTTCAAATATCTTTTAGGTCTATTGTTCAAGGAAATGAGTAGATTGACGATGATGTCACACTTCGTATTGGTGCAGGGTGGATAAAATGGAGACTCACTTTCTCACCTCTCTATAGTATTTTCTTTTTCATGGCTTCTCCAACTTGTCTTTATTTATTTATTTATTTGTTTTAAATTGGTTTATTTTAAACCAATGACCTCAAAAATAATTTCCCTCTCAAAATAAGTATAAAATTATATTAAATATATTATTATTTTTATATTGTATCAAACTAGATATGAAGATTTATCGATTATTATAAGTGAATTAACCTAATAACATAAAAAATGTAATAACTATATACAAACTTAAACATATATTGTCAGTGAATATTCTAAACGGGAAGCAATGCATTCAAAGATTTGAGATTATTTTATTTTCAGCTGCTGCAATCTCTCGAACATGCATGTCTTTGAATAAATTAACTAAAAGGAGAAAATGTACTATGTGCAATAGAGCAGACCTTGTGTCAGCGAGTGGGCCAAATACACACACCTTCTTTCATTCAGTTCTTCAACGATATACTTCTATAATAAATACCTTTAACATTTTAAATATTTATTTATCATGAAATTTAATTAAATTTTAAAATTTCAATCCTCGAATATTTTTAAGTTTTCAAAAATCGGCTCAGATCAATCTTTAGGACTTCCACTGACAAAAAATTTAAAAAATATATATACAAGTCCAAACACAACTTTAAATTTCAAAAATTTAAAGTCCAATAGTTCAAATGAAAATAGAAAATAAAAATCTTTCTTCTTGCCAAACTACGTGATCTCCAGAATGAGTCAACATATGGAGTACGAAAACTCTGCACGAATCGCCTCATGCAATCCTTTAGAAAGAAAACAATGGAGATAACAATTAGTGATCCTGGAAATAAGAATATAATATTGCTGCCTATATTCATCTCATTTTACAGTGTTACACTTTTACAGGGGACTGCCTACATATTTTTTATAACCAGCCTCTTTTATATGTGCATCTATTGAACACTGTTTCCCAACTAGCTTAGGATTTGATGTAGCTGTTGTTGTAATTGAACCGTATGATCAGCCCGTGAGGCGTTAAAGAATGAAACAAGCTCATTGTTGCAAGACCAAAGTGGCATAGATTAGCTCATTCCATGCATCGGGAACTCCGGGTAGACACCAATGGCTACAATCTTGCTTTGCCCTTCTACCAGTAGTAGCAACCTTCCCATACACTGATGGGTGGCCATCCTTCCGGAAATTTGTTGACTGTGTTACGTTTAAAAGGACTACTGGCAGCTGCATTTCCTTAATCACCTCCTCCACAATCTTCATTTTCAAAGGGTAGTTTCCAAGGATAGCTCCTCTTAAAACAGGGTCAGTCTCTTTACTACAACTTCCACCTGAATCCCAATCTCCGCCTCTGTTTACAAAGATTAAATAGAAGTGAACTTAAACCACATTTGACAAGTTTGTAGAATACCATTTCCTGATTAGCATCAATATAAAATTACAAAAAAAGCAGCACATCAACCCATTTTAGATCATACAACCAAATGGAAATGCTATTTAAGGCCAATCTTGATGAGTATAGCCATAGATGTAATGAGACATCTTTTTTCTTGGACAACTTTCTATTGTGGAAGCAACAGTAAGTACCTATAGTGAGCTGAAGAGTACCCACGATATATAATCAACTTTTCACGACTCATATTTTCATCAATCCACTTTGCCCAAGTCTTCAATGCTCTCCTATAAGCTTCAACGGCATCAAATTTAGGATATATATGATCACCTTCTTTATAATAATTTTTCCTGCACCATCAAAACCCGTAATTTAGATGCCCGTGCAGCTCGATTTAGTCAAAGTAGAAAAACAAAAGATCTGAGAATAATGTATTTTTTGGCACCTGCATCTCAGTACTTTTATTTTCTAGATGGCTAGCTGTAAGTTTCATATACAGTAGAAAATAATAAAAGATGGTGTCAAAGAGATCGGTTAGTTTATAATTATTTTCGCCTTGAAGTAAGCTATTATGCACTCAGATCACTATAGAACGATAAGTCAAATGATCCTCCTGCTCAGAAAAGACAACCTCAGATAGTAATCTCACTCAGAAAGCGAGGAAAGATAAAGAAAAGATATTCTGATGTTCTAATAGCAATAATAGCATATAAATTGCATCTCATCAGAGATATTATAAGAAGAATAAAACACACCCCCTGGCAGTCTTTCCATGAGTCCACCAATGCCCTGTATTGAAGATAAGAATGTCAGCTCCCTTCCAACGATTAGATGTTTTGTCGATACGATCTATTGATAGAGTTGGATTTGAGCTTCCTTGAGGATTGATACGTACTCCTTCTCTAACAAGGAAGTGGGAGCGCACGAATTCAACTGTGCAGTTATAATCCTGCAAAACCATGACATTTTAGTCCTCACTGCTCTCTTTTCTAAGAAGCTTTTGCAACATTTCATCATTTTAAGTTATACAAATATACCAGACAGGTCACTCAATTCTCTTGCCTTCAAATAATTGCACCACAGAGATAACAACTAACTGCTAAAGTATATAAACTCTCTCCTCTCTTTCTCTACACACACACATATATACATATGAAGGAGAAATCTTCAATTGATATAAATGGTGTCAATTTAGCTAGAATGAAATCTTAATAAATGCATAAGCAAAATCACCTCAAATTTGAAAACATAGTAGCCTCTTCCTTTTGTTATCTTATACCCATGGATCTCATACATTTTACTCTTATTAGTGAGGCCTTCACGAAGAAGGCAAAGGAGGGATTCAAACTGGTTCCGGTTCATTGAGTCCCCAACCAGCATCAGCCTTTTTCCTTTCAATCTCTTCAAAAAATCTGATGGACTAAACCTACAAAAAATATAACTGGTTTAAGGATACAAGTTCTATTAGTAGTCCCTGAACCAACAAGTGACCGGCTATTTATCAATGAGATGAATAGGTTTTATCATCTCATGAATCAGCAAAATAGCTGATGGTGAGTCAAACCTAAAGATAATACAGGAGATTGATGAGACTGTCATACTTTCTCCAGTTGCAAAAAACAAATATATCAACATCAGACAACATTTTTATGAAGATGAACATTAAGACAACATGAACATAGGAAGAAAAAAAAATTCTCTTCACTGGACTCTCATACATACGTTTCAATCAGACTGCCTGATGACTCTTAGTTCAGGTTGAATTATAGAGCACAGCATTTGACAGACAATTTTTACTAAATCGAACTCCCTCGCCAAACTGCCCCTGATTTATTGAATTTGGTATAAAAATATCCTCCATCCACCTGTTGAGCCAAAAATGCAGCATCCCATCCCATCCCATCCCCCCCCCCCCCCCCCAGTTTTCTTTTTGCACAAAAATGCCCTGAAAACTTAAGGACAATTTAAAATAAAAGGAAAGAGCCAAACTGCCCCTGATCTATTGGATTTGGTAAAAGATGCTCTAGTTTTGGCCCTTTTTCCATTTAACTATAACTATTGTTTAGTTTTAAAACACGAAGAGAAGAAGATTATACAAGCAGGATTATAGCCCGGCAACACAATACGAAAACAAGATACTCATCCTTAAGAAATAGTCAACCAAATATCTAGTGTAGATAGTCATCAATACTTCCCAATTTTCTCTAACAGTCAAAACCTATAACAATTACCAACTCTTTATCTTAACAGTTTATCTATTTAAAGTGGATGGTTTTCCCTTTACTAATTTAAAAAAAGAAAACTATTTATAGTGGTAGCACATTTGCATTATTATCTTCCAATTAAAGTAATTGCAGATGCTACAAATTATTGGAGGAATTTACCCAAGTGAACTTAGTTCCTGAAACCTCCGATTTGTATTATCCTCTACATATTAGACACAATTCCAGTATGATTTTCCACTAGAACGGGTAAAAGCCAGGCTGTTCATGGTTCTCTTATCAAAAAAGCACAAGCAGAACTTCCAAACTTGGACTACAAAACCATCTCTTTCTGTAAGAGTTGAAAATCCTCCTTTGACGACAGACCTCAACCATATCTTTCTTTCAAGAGTAGAAAATCTTTCAAGGAGAAGTAAGATGAGTTGTTCAAGAGTAGCAAATAAAATTGATAGTTGGTAAGTATCCCTAATTATATTGAAACATACAAACTGAACATATCATCGAGTTGTCAATGCTGTGTACCCGACAAAGAAAAGGAATTCAATGTTACTCTTTCCCAGATCCTGTCCACTCTTTCTCTTTAGAAAAGCAAAAGAACCAAGAAGGAGAAATATTATCTACCTTTCTATTTAAGCATAACTGTTGAATGAAATTAAGGGTAGGCTGGCAGCCTATTAGGAGAAACAAAGATAGGTGTGATGTGAGAATTTACAGCAAATAAGTTTAGGGGAGGTGCTATAAATGCTATAGTATCAGCACATCGGTGTTGCTATCGTTTAAGGAAGATACTCTGAAAGCAAAGGTTGTAGATTTTTATTGACAAACATAGACAAAACTACCAATTATGGAACAAGAATGTATTTGGAGTATAAAAGGACCAATAAAGAATCTCAAAATGTTGCAGTCATGATTCATGAAACCCCCCATTTGATTCTAAATGATTTTTTGTTTTGGCTTGACAATTATCTCATATCTAAACTGATTAGGTAATTGGCATTGCTTGTTGTTTGACTGTCCAATTCATATAGTTCAGAGAAGCTGACAGCTCAACAATAGACATATAATTACAAAAAGATATACCGGAGCAGATCATCATTTATGCATTTAAAGCCATTAGATGATCTAGAGCAGCTTGTAACATCATAGAGGAATCAAAGACTGACCTTGGAAGATCACATCCATCTGGCTTCCATCTCCATTTAAGATACTCTGAGTCGGGCCTACCGTTACTCTGGCAATCAAAAGCCTCATCAACATAAGGGCAAGACCCTGGTTTATAAATCGGGCGGTTCTCATCCTTAACCCAACTTCCCTTGAAAAGATCACAACTTTGTCCCAACTGAAAACCCTTCCCATCATCAGACAGTACTACCTGTCCTTTCTCTTTAAAATCAGGGTCAACCAACTTTTCCTCATTTCTTGTACCCAATGCAGAATAATCAACTGCTGCCTCCGCAGGTGTTGAGTTTTTCTGTACTAAATTATCATCGAACTCGGATTTCGACAAAAGGGATGTTTCTGATGAAATTGGTGTTACTTTCTGATACAAACTATCATCAATATCATCAGATTTAGGTGTCTCCGGTCCTTTGGGTTTTGATGAAGCATTCTGAACCAAATTATCATCAAAATCAGATTTTGACAAAATGGGTATCTCTGTAGAAGCCTCTAGTGATGAAACGGGAGTTACACCCTGAGAAAGACCATCAGATTTTGGCAAAATGGGTATCTCTGTAGAAGCCTCTAGTGATGAAACGGGAATTACTCCCTGAGAAAGATTATCAGATTTTGACAAAATGAGAGGTACTCCCAGAGAAAGACTATCAGATTTTGACAAAATGGGAGTTACTCCCTGAGAAAGGCCGTCTCTGTAAAGAGATATTCTAGGTTGAAGAGCTCTTCTGGTGAAAAAGAAGAAGAGACTTGATGAAAGGAAGAAAAAGAGAAGGAAAATAGTAGTCCAATAGAGGCGGTTCGGTGCCATATGGAGCAAGCCAATACGGCATTCTGATTTTCTTCCCATCTTATGACAGCTCCCCCGACAAACATGGATGTGCCTGTAATCTCGCAATTACTAATTTTACTTTTTATTCAGTCAACTTACTATATTTAAATGTTCTTATTTTTTTATATTAATAAAATTATTGAAAAAAAGAAAACGTTTCATCACCAAATTCAAAATTAATGATGTTCTTTCTGCCCAATCTAATTTTCCAAACACTATCTCTTTTCTATAGTGAAATTAAATTACTTATTAGAATAATAAAAGATATTTTTATCTTTTAAATATCTATTTATCAAATCATGCATTTAAAAAAATAAAAGAAAAAAGTATGTATCTCTTACAAAAATCTTGCTCAATTAATAAGCGTTCAAAATGGAGTTGAGTTTATATTCTGTAATTGTAATTGCTAGTTATTCTTATCAATTGTTGTTGATTTGTAGTTTATAAATTCACATGTAGAAATATATTCACTTTGTCATTCCTTAAAAGAAAGAAAAATCAATATCTTCTGCTCTAACGAGACTCCTGCAAATTGAGATTTTTTAAAAGTTAAACCAGATGGAAATTATAAATTGATAGACCTATATAAGTTGTTTTGAAGAAAACGTATAAAAAATAATAAATTTTATGCGGGAAAAAGAGGTCTCATCATTATGAATCCGTTTTCTTCAAAATAACCATGTGCATTATAACTTTTGAGTAATTGTCCCAAGCATTTGAAATGTCAAATCAACTTTAAATTAGAGAATAATTATTTCTCAAGTTATACAGTAAGACTTGTCTTGTTGACTCGTGCAGGCAGCAATTTTTGCTTATCAAGCTGTGGTAAAAGATAATATACTTTTACACAAATTGAAGTATCATATTCTCACATGTAAAATAGACTTGTCGTGATTAACTACTAGATTAATACTATTTATTTATGCTGTCAAACATGACCTAAATTTCTAGCCCTAATTAAATGGTTGGTTTCGGCTGCAGGCTGGGAAATAAAGTTTGTTCGTCTAAGTTAATAATTAATCGTTTGGTTAAAACAAAGGAAGGAAGGAAGCAAACAAGAAACTCCAACATATTATCCTATTCAAAACTCATAAAACAAAACGTGATAGAATTAATCTATAAATACGAAACTAATTGCAAACAAATCAAATTAAAGAAACATGGCATTGGATCCGATTGTTTCCTCAAATTCAAGCGCCAGGAGATGGACAGACCGCATAAGCAATGCCCTGAAAAAAGAAGTTGCCATTGACTTGAATCTTCTCCCTCCTGTCTGTGTCCTCCAGGTTCCCAAAACACTAACTCACCACAAACCAGAAGCCTATACTCCCCAGCTCATTGGCATGGGACCCTATCACCATTTAAGGCCAGACCTATATCAAATGGAAAGGTATAAACTTGCTTCCATCAAGGATGTTCTTGAGCCTGCTCAAATCCTCAATTTCGGGAACCTCTTGATTGACAAACTCAGAGAGAACGACCTCCTTGTCCGCGCCTGTTATAACCGGTTCATGGACATAGATGAGGAGACTTTAGCTTGGATAGTAGCCATTGATGGTCTATTCTTGCTTAACATCCTCAGTTCAGCGTATGGCAATGACCTGCGTGATGATCATGACATTAATAATATTGATGACACCATTTTCACCCGAGACTTTATGATGCTTGAGAACCAAATCCCTTTTGTAGTCTTGAGGCAAATCAGAAAGTTTCTCCGTCTCTCTTCCCCCGAGGACAGAGAAGACGCCGAGTTAATTTCCATGTTTAGGCGCTTTTGTGAAATGCATTCCCCACTTCCTTTGCCTGCGAATCATGAGTACCATAGAAATAATGCCATAGGAACTCGGCCTCTTCATTTGCTTGATCTTATGTATCGTTTAATCCTCGATGATCATGTAGATTTTGCTTCGGTTCCTATTCAAATGTCATCGATCATTATCAAACATGACAATAAAGATGAAGAAGGTGATCAAAATCAAGATACACATGAAGACATCATACACAACTTCGAAACAATCTTGGAGGTGCTGGAGCCTATAGGCCCAAGAAACGTGCAAAAACTTGTAAAGCCCATTAACCAGGTTGTAGCAAACGTGCCATGGTCAACGATTTCTGGGCTATTTAGGAAAGTTACGGAAAGAAATGGAGACGAAGAACGTGAGAATATCAGTACTATCCCTTCAGCATCCCGATTATGGTGTTATGCCAGAGTCAGATGCAGCCCCATCCATGAGGGTATCAGTAGGATTAAATTTGAACAAGCTTCTTCAACTTTATACCTTCCTGTGATCACCATGAATGCTGGCTCAGAAGTCATAATTAGAAACTTGATGGTCTATGAAGCTGCCATGTCGAAATCCAAGCTCGAATTTGCCAGATACATCAATCTAATGAGTGGGATTGCACATGCTACTGAGGATGTGAGGTTGCTTAGGCAAGCTGGTGTTATCAAAGGGGATTTGACTGATAATGAAATTGCCACTCTGTTCAGTACCATGCAAAGGTCATTTGTGAGGTCTAGTGGAAGTTCTAATGTGGAGATTGCGATGGAGAAAGTCAACAAGTACTATGACCAGAGGCTAATTGTTAAGGCTCGTAGAGAATTGAAGAAAAACATCTATGTTTCTAGGAAGTTCTTGCCTGTTGCTTTGTCAATATCTTTTGTCTTGCTGCTAATTTTCCAGACATTTTGCTCTGTGTATGGCTGCCACAATGTTTGGGGCAATAGAGACTAGAATGATGTCAACAAACCCCATATACTGCAGAAATAATTTAGGGGTCGTTTGGTAGCTGGTTTAGATATGATTGATGCAGGTATTAAATTCTGTATAAATAATATCATGTTTGGTAGCTGGTTAGAAGCTAAATTATTCATGTATAAAATTAATATGGTGTTTGGTTTACAATTTAGAAACCTACATAACTAATACATATATAAGTTGCGAGGGAATCTATGTATTATTTTATGCAAGATAGAAGGTGGAATAAGTAATGCGTGAATAACTAAACCCTACATAAAATAATACATATATAAATTCCCTCATAACTACTCCATGTATTACTAATACATGCATAACTCTAACCAACTAACAAACGACCCCTTAGTGCGGAAATTCCATGGTATTAATATTAAACAAAGATGATTGACATACAATTTCATACCACTGCAACAACATCAAAATCTTGTTGACTTTTATTACACACAAACATATGTTTCGCACAGAAGAATCAAAGAATGTGTATGAGTGTTAACCCATAGAGAATTGTGACTAATCAAGTGTTAAGTAGCAAGAATTGAACTATTATTTGTTCATACAACCTACAAATGTTTTTTTACCACGGATGACTTAATGTAAGTAGTTATAGTACTAAACTAAGCAAAACTTAAAACAAAGATGATAAAGGCGGTTACAGCATTATGGTATTCAAATGAGCTAGAGTCCTAGGACTAATATTTTTTTCGAAATGCTTCATTCATTAAATTCTCTCAAAGGCTATTCAAGTGTCAACGGATCATATGATTGTGTCTTTAATCCGAAGTATCTGCACATGATTTACTGAAAGCAAGAAATCGTTCATGTATATCAGGCCAAAAAAAAAAAAAAAACTGCTTCCTTGCTCTTTTTGTCCTTCCTTGCAAACCAAATAAGATGAGATTCTTTCATGAAAATTTCTTTCGTCCTTATTTTCTCATTTAAAGTGCAATTAACATTTACTAGTGAGAAGTTAGATTACAGAATCACTCTTCACAAACAAAAAGGTTTAAACAATGAGGCATGGAACAAGAGGCATTTAGTTGGGTTTTGACAACAGATGTTTTAAGAACATGGGGAAGGGTAAATGATCAAAGTTGCTCGTTTCCTTCAATGATACAGCATATACTTTCATAAGATAAGAGCTCTCATGTTAGTATTTTCATTTATGAGAGAGCAAGAGGCAGAGATACCTCTTCGAGCTCTGGCAGCATTTCCTGCTTAGATAGGCTTCAGAAAGCCCTTCAAGCTTTCTTTCTCTCATTAGTTGTCTCACGCTTGCCTGTTTGTTAATAAAAAAGATTTAAGATAAAAATCTTGAGAGGATTTGTCCACAGTTGGTGATAGTCACTTAATCTGGATATTCAGCTACCAAATCAAATATACTATCACCAATAGTCTCGGCAGGAACATGTTCCATTCTCAAACTTATGGAACCGATTGGCATCTCTAACAAGAAGTATTTTCTTCAAAATCTTTGACAAACCCTTGATGTACTCATGACAATCTCCACAAACTCTTAAATTCTTGAAAACACGAATTGGCTTCCCCTCAATTTCATTGTCACTAGAAAGAAGTGCCAAACCAATTGCCAATTTCTCGCTGTGAAATCTCAGGCTCTCATCCCTTGTTTCATCTTCAACATCGTGTAATGAAAAGCTTACTTCCCGTGTATAACCAAGTTCATCTTTCATTTTCTTCTCCATCTTATATAAAAACTCATGGATAGCTTTAGTAAGTGGGTGTGTCTCATCTCTGTTGTAGAAAAAGTGCATCTTCTTGTCGATCTCGACCCAACTTTGTCCTGCTTCTTTCCTTAAACCTTTTGCTTTCACCAGTCCTCTTAATCCCTCACATTCTTCCCATAGGCGGGCATCAGCGAAAATGTTTGACATCATAACATAATTCACCGGATTATTTCCATCTAGTTTCAAGAGAATCTCCCCAACTTCCCTTCCTATTTCTACATTCTTGTGTACTCTACATGCACCAAGCAGTGTCTGCCAAATACCAACATTTGGTTTTACTGGCATGTTCTCTATCACAACCTTAGCTTCTCTTATGCGTCCAGCTCGACCCAGGATATCAACCATGCAAGCATAATGCTCTACTGAAGGTTTTAAACAACTTGAATTGCATAGTTTTGAAAAGTATTCTTCACTTTCTTGAACTAGCCCTGAATGACTACAAGCTGTGAGCAGTGCTAAGTAGGAAACCTCATCAGGCTCAATACTATCCATATGCATTTTCTTGAACAGTTCAACTGCTTCTCCTCCAAGACCATACTTCCCATAACCCGTGATCATAACTGTCCATGAAATCACATTTTTCTGTGGCATAACATCAAAAAGTGTTTCTGCTTCCTCTATTAACCCACATTTTAGATACATATCCATGATTGAATTCAATACAGATATGTCTAAACCAGCAGGTATTTTTACTGCACAACAATGCAATTGTTTCCCAAGCTCAACTAGAGCAAAATCAGCAAAGACACCCATCATGCTTGACAGCACAAACCCATCCAATGTGATGATACTTTTCCTGAGCTGCTTGAACAGGTGCATTGCCTCCGTTAGTTTGCCTTCTTGAGCATACCCTACAATCAGTGTCGTCCATGATATCACACTTTTCTGTTCTACTTGACTAAACACCTTATGTGCTTTGAACAAGTTTCCTGATTTGACATACAAATCAATAAGAGCGCCTGCGATAACTTTCTGGCTGGAAATAAGGGATCCTCTAGTAATAAGAAAACCATGAATTTGGCTCCCTTCGCGGACCGCCTTACAACCACTGCAAGCCTTCAATGTGCTTGCAAACGTAAACTCATCTGGCATTTCTCCTTGTTCTTGCATTTGTTTGAACAGAAACAAAGATTTATCACCAAATTCTCCCATTGCACACCCTGCTATCATTACATTCCATGTTATGCGACTCTTTTCTGACATATCATGAAACTTCTTTTCAGCGTCACCAAGTTCCCCACATCTTGAGTACATATCAATAATTGAATTGCCAACAACTGGATACTTTTCAAACCCACTTTTAGCACACAACCCATGAATCTGTCGTCCAGTTTCCAAAACACCAAGAATACCACATGCCTTTAAGTTAGTGGAAAAAGTGTATTCATTGGGTCTTACATTTGAGAAGACCATGGGAGATAGAAGCAACAATGATTCTTGAGCATTAGCCTGTTGTAAATATCCACACATTAAAGCAGTCCAAGAAACCACATTTCTTTCAGGCATTTTGTCAAACACTGAGCAGGCCAGTTCCATTCTACTGCACTTGCTGTACATATCAATGAGATCATTGTTTATCATCAAATCAAGTGCATAACCAATCCTTAATACAGCTCCATGAACTTGCTTTCCCACATGTAAAGACAAATTCTTGGAACAATTTCTCAGAAGTTGAGCCAACTTTTGCCTCTCATTCATTTGAAACTGTAGTTTCAGATATATATATATATATATATATATGCGCCTTTGCTTCTCAAACCACTGTTGTAAATATTTTGCCGCAAAAAACAAATAGTTTCTCGGATGATGATAAGTCCAGAGCCAATTGGTCACACAAGTATCACGCCCTTTTTCCTTACTTTACATCTATAAGATATCCCTATATCAAACTCTGTTTATGGATACTTCTAAATGCCGCTTGCTCACTAACTGTTATTTTGTTTATGGATACTTCTAAGAAATTATTATTAATTTTTTTTTTTAATAAAGTTACTGTATTGTCATATTTATTAGGAGCTCCTACTCCTCCAACTCATATGAGTCAAAAATATTTTATTTTTAATAGCTATATATACTTAAAAGCCTTTTCAAAGTATGTAAAAAATTTCTTATAAACTTACCATATTGGGCAGCTTTCGGGAACAAAGAATCCTTTTCAATTTCTGCCGTCCTCCATGCATAGTGAAGACTGAAATTTACTAAGTATTTTGTCTTTAGTTTGTGCAACTCTGGATTTTCCGAAGCCTTTCAATTCTCCCTATATTATATATGTGTTGCGAGCACGTTGGTATGTGGACTTGTTAATTGAAGGGTGTGGTTTTGTTTTGATAATGGTGGTGTCTGGACTGGACAGTTAATCACAACAGTACATTTACCAGGTAGGCGAAATCACTCAGTTACTGGTTCTCCGCACATTCATTCTTTAAAATAGAAATCTTTTATTTCTAAACTCCAAATTGAATTGCACAAGTCTTGTGAAAGATTCTGTTTTTGTGGTAAGGAAACTTGTCTTGTGAAAAATGATTCTAGCCATAAGCTTTTATAAGAGCTGAGGTCAAATTGAATGTGTGATTTACATGAGCTTTTATAGGAGCTAAGGTCAAAAGTTCCGTATGCCTAATCCACTTTGGGACCTTTTTTAATGCATCCCCCTCTGATTTTCTTCTAAGATAAGGGGGATTCTTGAAAAGAAATAGCAATGGGGAAAGCTGATTACTATGCAGTTTGCTGACTTTAAGTAAGAGAATGTTAGCTTGAATGACGTTATTAGGATGAATGTACTCATTCCGTAGTTACACTGGTAACAACAAGATGAGCAGAAAAATAAGCTGAATTTGGGCTTTGAGGATAGTATTTTGGCTTTAACACTATTAGATAAGGTATTTTAGTACATCTTTCTCAGGCAATCTACTAAACAGCCTGAGTGGAGTTTTGTCCATTTATAGAGTGGTGTTGGAGGAATTCATCCGGAGGGTAATGTAGAAGCAGCTCTTAACTATGAGGCATTTCATAAAATAGAATGTTTATATTTTGAACTAAGTACCTCACAACACAATTACAGTTTCAGGTGCTATATTAATGAACCAAAATTATCCACAAAGGATTGTATGACTGCGCATATTAAATTTGATAGACAGCTTTCTTACTTGAGGTATAAATTGTCAAGTGTTGGCTTATATTTGGGATGTCATGATATTATACTTGCATAATCTAGCTCTCTTCAGCTTTGATATATTAATTCTATATACCCTATCCGTTCAATCTAGTTTTAGCTTGATTAACTTATTAAGTTGTCCTTTGTGGATACAGTGATATCTCCATCACCATCGAAACGTGAGATGCAGACCTCTGCATCTAAGCAGCCTTTCTCGGGCTTGTTCTTTTTTCTTGGAAGCCTAGTTATTCTTTTTATCCTGGTACTTCTCATATTCATCCTATGGAAGTTTTTCAAACCAGGAAAACTGAGAGCTTTGATTAGTCGCACAGCTAAGCCTCCAGGTTTTACTGATGCCCTTTAGAATATCTTAATTTTCTTATAGTTGTTCGCAATGAAATCATATTAAAGATTTATTCAAATGATACAGGGACTAGTGATGCCCTTAGTGTACATCTTCGTACAATAAGCTACTTTAACTTTCATACATTGGAGAAGGCTACGAACAATTTTCACTCAAATAATCTTCTTGGATGTGGTGGATTTGGTCCAGTTTTCCTGGTAAGGTTAATGTGTCTTCCCACTTCTAAAATTGAGACTACAATCCTTTTTTATGCAGAGTTTAAGAGGATGAGCAACTGATGACTTTTTCAAGGTTAAATATTAGCATACTGGGTGTTCAATACTATATATATTATACTCTAAATAAGTGCACTGTTTTCCTTAGGGGAAGCTAGAAGATGGACAATTGATTGCTGTCAAGAAGCTGTCTCTTGACAAATCGCAGCAAGGGGACCGGGAGTTTCTTGCGGAGGTGCGGCTGATAACAAGCATACAACACAAGAACCTGGTCCGCCTTCTCGGCTGTTGCTCAGATGGGGCTCAGAGGCTTCTCGTGTACGAATACATGAAGAATAGGAGCTTGGACCAAATATTATATGGTATTTATATTTCTCTTTCCCTTCAAACTTGTTATGAGTTGTTGGTTTTTTGAGTTCCTGAACTGGGATTGAAAAGAATCCAAACGGCTGAATATAAGAAATTTGAATATCATTGTTTTTGCACCTTTAGGTGTCTTTATCAGCCAATATTTTTGTACCCAATTTAAGGAAGTCGGCATATTAAATATTTAAATTCATTGTTGTGCTACTTCTCATGGAGTATTATTATCTTATTTGGCTCCAAGATTGAATAATAGATCGTAGACCCTTGCTTTCATTACTGAAATTGTTAAGTTCTGTGTATTTTGACCTAAAAGTTCTTCCCACTTGGTTTTTGGAGCCGAATTGTTTTTGCTAGTTGTCTCTTACACTTTTGAGGATAACAGTACCATGCATGTAATCTTTATCATTTTTCCTCGATTTGTAGCACTTCAACTTTGTGATACAAATTGTATATCACTATATCTCTTGGTAGTAGATACGTAGTAGTTTTATGTCTCTCCCCCCAAAAGAGAGAAAATAGCACAAAGGGGAGAAAAAGAATAGGAACAGGAATTCAGCAATTCCTTCTGCTATAACTGTCATCAGACAGACAAGCTACTAGTATAACATTTCCAAGGTAATAAGTAATTCCATTTACTTTCGAGAATGTTCTTCATTTTCATTTCGGTTGTAATGTTTGTTTTTCACAGGAAAGAGTAATATATTCCTTAATTGGAGAACTCGGTACCAGATAATTTTAGGGATCGCACGGGGATTACAATATCTTCACGAGGATTCACACATTAGGATTGTCCACAGGGACATCAAAGCCAGCAATATTCTGCTGGATGACAAATTTCAACCAAGAATTGGAGATTTTGGACTAGCCAGGTTTTTCCCTGAAGATCAAGCATATCTCAGCACTGCATTTGCTGGAACCTTGTAAGTACTGTTTTCTCACGTTAGTTTATTACGCCATCTCAAGATAACACCTTTATCTATGGATTGGGTAGGGAGTTATGTTAGTTTTGTATAACACTATACCAGTTATTCCTACCCAATACATAAGCAAAATTATCAGTCTTTGCTACTCACAACTATTAATAGAACTCCGCCGCAACGCCCCATCACCAACTTATTGTCTTCTCTGCTACCATATGCTACCTAAAATGCGAAACCAAATACTTAAAAAATAATTTAAGGAATAGTTTTCCCAAGTAAAACATGTCATTTCCAGTGGATTTTGTCAATGGAAGTATCTCTAAGTAGGAAAACAGGTTATGCTTTGCAATAGTATCAATCAGGTGTTCAGTCACAGATAGATGGATTTACAGTTTTCTTACTAATAGAAAGTTACAATGTCTGTCTCTAAAACTGGACAAGGAGAACTGAGGCATCCAGTCCACACCACAAGTAGTGGAAGCAAAAGTTGAAAATATTGCTGCTGAGGTAGGTTGTGTTTTGTAGTGCTCCCACTCGTGATGTGTTACATAAGAATGGATGACTTTGTGCAAGCGCAGTGGACTTCCTTGCTTATTATTTGTGATAGAGACGGCGGAATTTATCAAGCACCGTGAAAGGTGAAAAAAAGATGACAGGAAGAAGAAAGTAAAAGATAACACTAGGAAATCAATATAAATCTCGTAGATTACTCGTCTAAATTCAACTTCTGGTTGCTCCATATCGACAAATAATTATATTGTGGTGTTAAACTAGAAACATCGATTTTACGTTTTTTGTGCACCAGGCTTCCCTTTTTATCCTCTTCAATTTGTTTTCTTTCACGTCTTCTAGAGAATTGGATTTGGAAGTTCCAGTGATAAGTATAATATTATTAGGCATGAAGAACGGAGAGTTTTATTCTGAGAGATCTTTTGTAAAGGTTTTGATTGTCGCAAGATTACAATATTTTCCGGATAATGAGATCCCATGCTAACTTGTGCAAAGGCTACTGTAAAAGATTTTCATGTCTACTTGTACAAAAAATAAGGGTGACAAGATCTCAGCTGGATTGAGTGATTTTAAGCCATTTTGGCATTTTCTCTGTGCAGAGGTTACACAGCGCCTGAATATGCCCTTAGAGGAGAATTGTCTGAAAAGGCTGATATATACAGTTTTGGTGTTCTTGTGTTAGAAATTATCACTTGCCGGAAGAATACAGATCTTTCTTTGCCTTCAGAAATGCAATATCTCCCCGAATATGTAGGCTGCCTGCCTTTTATTTTTTGTTATGTTATAACGATGAAACAGCAAAAATATGGTTGTCTACCATTTATTGACAATATTGATTGTTCAATTAGTACAGGCATGGAAGCTATATGAAAGGTCAAGACTAATTGATCTAGTTGATCCTAAGATGCAGGAAGATGGGATACTGGAAAAGGATGTCATGCAAACAATATATGTGGCTTTCTTATGCCTTCAGCCTCGTGCAAATTTAAGACCACCAATGTCTGAGATTGTTGCAATGTTGGTACGCAAGGTTGCACTAGTTGAAACACCAACTAGACCAGCTTTCTTAGATCGAAAGCAAAGGAAGGATGAGAAGATTTCTTGGGATGCAACAACAGATTGTTTCCCTTCTCCTCTGCAGAGTGATTCACCTTCCCTCTCCCGACCACAAAAGTAGGGCGTTGATTTCTCGTTTGATCACTCAACTAATATTTATTATCTCATAAAGGCACTTTTGTTATTGAAGCAAATTGGTATCAAGAAGAAGGTTGACTTTTTGAGACAATAACTATTAGTTTGACTGATCATAGGTAGCTAAAATTTTGATCAAGAGGCTGATCTCGATTTTTTATTTTATTTTTTCGTGTGTTGTCAATAGCATTTGTGCATATGTAGAAACAAATTCAGCCAAGGATCCTTTTTTCTAACTTTCTGCAAGGATGGGGAATTCTAGATTCCAGTGTATTAGTACATGAAATAAGTTAACATGAGTGCAAAGTGTTTTTGGTGATTGAAATTGCAATGTGAGTGTAATTTATTGATGAGGAAGTCTCACCTTCTCAGATTCTTTTGGGGGGGCATTATGGGTAGTTATTTTTGTGTATTCACATGGAGTTTTTGCTATAGTTTTTTATATGGTTCTACAGGATGAGCCAAGTATAGAAATAGAGAGAAAAAGAGTCAAGAAGTGGTCAAAATGTTTGTTTCCTGCTGTTTTTTATTTGGTAAATAAACGATTTTATATACCAAATAATCGTTACAAAGCAATCTGATCTTATCATAGGGATAGAATAATACTTGCAAATGCACTTCTCTGGACACCTCCCAGATTGCGCACTCAAGCATTCCTAGCCTCTAGATTATACTAGTTACATCAGCCTCTACCAAGTCAATTAGGATACATAGCAAATTGCTGGACATATTTAGACAGCTTGATATTTAAATGAGCTCTAAAATAGGCTTTGTTGAATTATATGGGTCGACCACCTTACTCCGGACCAGGTCCCTCTATCAGGTTACACAGAGGCAGAGACACATGTACACGAAAATACAACAGTAAGAAGACGACACACGAAGTTTTACGTGGAAAACTTCCTTGCTCACTGGAAGTAAAAAACCACGACCTACCTCGTAGGATTTCTCAAACTCCACTACTAGATCTGAGCAACAAAAGTTACAAAACCTAGTACACAACTAAGAGGTTAACCTCCTAACCTCCCACTTGTAATACCTCTATTACAAGACTTCAATATTCTCTACTTCAGCTAAAACTCAACTGAAATATAAGGCTAACTCTAGCCAAAATGTCTACTAGCTCTAGCAGACCAGAACGAGAAAAACAACTCATGAAAAACAAGAAAATAAAACTTGTACGAAATACAAGGTTTCTGTTTTGCAGTGCACTTCTTCTCCTTCAATGGCAGCCTCAAAACTTGAGTTATTTTTCTTTGATTCTTGCTGTGAAACAAGGAAACAATGGCTGCCTTTTGAGAGAAGAATAAGCTTATTTTTTAGATCAATTTTTCTGAATGATTTCTCTTGATGGAAAGAGTTGTTGGGTTCTATCCTTTATATCTTTTCAGCTTCCTTTCATCCACATGGGTAGAAGGAGAGTGTATTGATGATACCCACTAGCCACATGGATAAAAGGAGAGAGTAGTAATGATACCCACTAGAAAGCTCTCTTTTTGGTCAAGCACATGTGACCAACTTGGCCTAGGATGCTGCTATGATTCCATGCTGTGCTGCTGTGCACTTCTGCTCTCACCAACTGACAGCCAAAAAGCAAACTTTCCAACTGTAAAGTCTTTTCCCGTCCAGCTAAAAAATGAGTCACACCAGCACAAGGGATCAGGTCCCTATGTGAGGTTGACAGCATCAAAACCAGTAATCTAACAATTTCCCCCTTTTTGATGATGACAACCTTGACAACCTTCTTTGCACATTTTATCTAACACACTTCACAGTATTCCCCCTGTCAGCATAATTCCCCCTGTCATTCAGCATAATTCCCCCATAATTCCCCCTGTCTTAGTATCTTCCCCCTTTGGCATCATAAAAAAGAAAAGAACAGTAAACCAAGACAAGAATGATTAGGTGAGTTAACTCATGGCCACTGGGGCAACACTGACACTAATGGAAATAAGAAAGGCAGAAAAACTAATAGACAATAAGAACAATGCAACAGCCAACCCCTGCAATCAGAAAAGCATTACATTATCACTTAGCATAACATACCAAAAGAGAATCATACAAGAACTGTCCATAATCGTGGGAAAGAGAGCAAAACAGGAAGGAGATAAAAAAAATAGGAACATCATTTTGGGTCGGGTGGTCTGTGGAAGAGGGCTGAGAGGCGATCATTGAAGGTTTCATGGGCAGTAAGCAATTTCCTAGTCAAGTCCTTGACCTCAACCTTCAGAGCTTCATTTTCTGCTTTGAGAGGATCATTGACAGTAAGCAGTTTTTTGGTTTAAATCCTTAATCTCAGCCTTTAAAGCTTCATTCTCTTCCTTGAGAGCAGAGATGGTGCCAGGGTCCTCTACTGGGTGCGCCCTCAGACGAACTATTTCAGCCTCCTTTTGGACAAGCAGAGCAGTGAGCCGTTCTATCTCCATATTGGACTTCTCTTGCGAGGCAATTAAGTCCGACACTATTGACTGACTCTGTGCCCCTCCGCGACGCATCACACATTCACATTCTTCCAGCGTCGAGAGGGTAAACATCTGCTTCTTTGACCCTACTATCCCCAAACCGCATTCTACACCAAAAAATTCAAAGACTTTGTTCAGCGGGAATCCATAAGCTAGACCATGCTTTCCATCTTTGACATGCATTATTTTGTGTATGTGATTGATCATCACACCAGTCAGGCTTATGGGCTGAAATGTGCTGAGGGCTTCCATTAGGAATAGATCTGCAACTCCTGCCACGGTCCTCTTCTCTGCCCTTGGTAGAAGTACTTTATTTACAAACTCAAACAGCAGCTGATACACACCCTTCATTTGTTTCTTGAGAACTCTCTCCCCTGTGACTCTGTCAAGCTTGGAAATCATGGAAGTAAAACGCCTTTGCGCACATTCTCCATCGACAGACCTGATCCCTCTATTAGGAACCTTAAGAATGGAACTGAGAACCTGCTCATTTATCATGAAGGTGACTCCACTCACCTTGCTGTA
Source organism: Datura wrightii (assembly GCA_035772735.1). NCBI lineage: Eukaryota > Viridiplantae > Streptophyta > Magnoliopsida > Solanales > Solanaceae > Datura > Datura wrightii. The sequence goes on along the minus strand of JASDFA010000016.1, from coordinate 201,649,660 downwards.
GATCTTAGTACCATTATCAGCAAATTCCAGCTCATGATAAAATTCCCTGACCTCATTCTCATGTAAAACAGGAACTGGAGGAACAAATAAGTGTCGCCAACTTTGGTAATTGACCATTTCCACCAGCTCAGCCATGCCTTCCATGTCACAAATTTCAGGATCAAATACCCTACCCCGTAACACCTTTTGGTTCTGCAAGATAAGCTGCCTGGCTTCCCTGGACAGCTCAGTAGACTCATTGGTCCTATCTCTGGAAGAAATCTGGTGAGTAAGAGATGGAGGAATAGGAAGTTTGAAGAGGTTATTTGCAGAGAGCAGTTTAAAAAGGTGAGAGGAAAGATGGAAGGTGGAAAGGGTTTTAAGAGGGGTTATGACACGTCTAATCAGAGAGACTTTTGAACTGGATGTAGATATAACACTTACTTTATGACCGGATACCGGAAGAAACAAGCGGGAAGGGCAGTTCTTACAATATTCTCAAGATATGTTTATAAGTGACAAAGTAATACTGACCTGATAGGACCTGGTCCCCTTATGAGGTTGAACAGGCAGTCCAAAGTCCCTAACTTGTCTAAGTCCAGCCTTCCTTACATCCACCATGCGTGTATACCTAGGGAGGTATAGAACTGAGTTAGACGCATCCACAACAAACTAGCAAGGATATCTGCATTCAGATCATAGCCAAAAACGAGAGTCAACACTTAGACAGAGAAGAGGGAGAATTTAATTCATTTTGATTAAGCCCAGCCTTAATCTGTTTTTATCAAACTGGTCCCTATTCAAGGCTTTGGTAAAGATATCTGCAATCTGATCTTCTGTCCTGCAAAATTCCACACGAATATTTCCCTTCTCAACATGGTCTCTAAGAAAATGATGTCTGATGTCAATATGCTTAGTCCGCTTGTGTTGTACTGGATTCTTAGCCATATTCAGAGCACTGGTGTTGTCACACATCAAAGGGACACACTCGGTCAGGACTCCAAAGTCTTCCAGTTGCTGCTTAATCCACAGTAATTGAGCACAACATGAAGCAGCAGCCACATATTCTGCTTCAGCTGTTGAGAGTGCCACTGAATTTTGTTTTCTTGATCCCCAAGAGACCAGTGAAGAACCCAGAAAATGAGCCATGCCTGAGGTACTTTTCCTATCAACCAGGTACCCAGCATAGTCAGCATCAGAATAGCCAATAAGTTCAAAGGAACCTCCAGATGGATAGAAAAGGACTAAATCAGAGGTCCCCTTAAGATATCTGAGAATTCTCTTAGCAGCCTTCAGATGAGATTCCTTAGGACAAGCTTGGAATCGAGCACACATACCCACACTATACACAATATCTGGCCTGCTGGCTGTTAAGTAAAGCAGGGAGCCAATAATGCCTCTGTACATAGTTTCATTTACTGGAGGACCGGGTTCATCATTATCCAGTTTTGAAGCAGTCCCAATGGGAGTGTCAATTGGTTTGGCACTTTCCATATGAAATTTTGTGAGCAGGTCCTTGATATACTTCTGCTGACTGATGGTTGTTCCAGCTTTGTCCTGCTTGACCTGTAACCCCAGAAAGAACATAAGTTCTCCCATCATACTCATCTCGAATTCACTTCCCATGAGCGTTGCAAAATCCTCACAGAGTGAATCAAGAGTGGCTCCAAATATAATGTCATCAACATAGACTTGAGCAATAAGCAAATTTCTTCCTCTTGTTTTGAGAAAAAGAGTGTTGTCAATTCTTCCTCTCTTAAAACCATTATCAAGAAGAAATTTTGATAGTCTTTCATACCAAGCCCTTGGAGCCTGTTTCAGTCCATACAGTGCCTTGTCCAGCTTGTATACATGATGAGGTCTATCAATATCCTCAAAACCAGGGGGTTGTTTCACATACACTTCTTCCTTCAAGTACCCATTTAGGAAGGCACTTTTGACGTCCATTTGAAACAATTTAAATTCCATGAAAGAGGCAAAGGCAATCAGCATGCGAATGGCTTCCATTCTGGCTACTGGAGCGAATGTTTCATCATAATCAATCCCTTCCTCCTTGTTGTACCCTTGAATAACCAGTCGAGCCTTGTTTTTGACTGTGACCCCTTGCTCATTTAATTTGTTCCTGAAGACCCACCTGGTTCCTATAACAGTTCTATCAGATGGTTTTGGAACCAAGTGCCAGACTTTGCTTCTTTCAAATTGATGCAGCTCCTCCTGCATAGCATTCACCCATTCCACATCCTTCAGTGCCTCCTTGATGTTCTTGGGCTCAATCTGTGATATAAAGGCTGATGAGGCAAATGTGTTTCGAGTTTTGGATCGGGTCTGCATTCCTGAGTCCAATGGAGACATTAAGTTGTCAAGAGGATGAGAAGATTTGTGTTTCCAGTTAGATCCCTTTACAACAGATTCTTCAGAATTGGAACCAGTTCCAGCAGATTCTCCAGAATTGGAACCAGGTCCCTCTTCTAGGTTGCCTTCTGCATCATCTTCCTTTTCTGCCTCCTCTTCTCTGATGTGTTCTGTTGCTTCATCATGAGTGGTCTGATCTCCATTCTGCAGGGAGTTCTTTGTGATATCAGGTTTTTTAGATGAATCATGATTGACATCATCTCTTTGGAACAACCACAGTTCCTCAAATTCGTCCTTACCCAGTGCTTCCGTGCTCTTCAGCTTCCCATTTTCATCAAATACGACATGGATGCTTTCTTCAACACACTGAGTCCGTTTATTATAGACTCGGTATGCTTTGCTATTTAATGAGTATCCTAGAAAAATTCCCTCGTCACTTTTGGGATCAAATTTTCCTAGATGGTCCTTGTCGTTGTTTAGCACAAAACACTTGCATCCAAAGACTCTAAGGTAGTTCAGCATCGGCTTCCTTTTATTCAGCAGCTCATAGGGGGTTTTTCCAAGTAATGGCCGAATTAGACACCGATTGACCACATAACAGGCCGTGTTGACAGCTTCTGCCCAGAATGACATTGCCACTCCTCCATCTATGAGCAATGTTCTAGCAATATCTGCAAGAGTTCGATTCTTCCTTTCAACTACTCCATTCTGTTGTGGAGTCCTGGGAGCAGAAAAGTTGTGACTGATTCCTTTGGCAGCACAGAAAGCTTCAAATTTGGCATTTTCAAATTCAGTTCCATGATCAGACCTGATCCCTGCAATGTTGCAGTTCAGCTTCACCTGAATTTGGTTTGCAAATGACTCAAAGGTGGGGAATGTTTCATCTTTAGTGCGAAGAAACATCACCCAGGTATATCTTGAATAGTCATCAACAATTACAAGGATCAGCTTCTTTCCTCCACGACTTGCAACCTTTACAGGTCCACACAGATCCATGTGTAGTAGCTCCAGGGGTCTGGAGGTGCTCACTTCCTTTTTGTTCTTGAATGAAGACCTGGTGTGTTTCCCTTGAACACAAGCATCACAGATCTGACTCTGAGCAAATTTCACCTTTGGGAGTCCTCGAATCAGGTCCTTGGATACTAGCTTGTTGAGAAGAACAGAACTTACATGTCCCAACCTTCTGTGCCACAAGGTAGCTTCATCCTCCACCACGCTTAAGCAGTTAAGCCCATTTCTAGCAGCTGAATCAAGATCAGCAACATACATGCTCTTGCATCTGTTTGCGGTCAAAACAACTCTTCCTGATTGAAGATCTGTCACTGTACACTGGTCTGAAACGAATTTGACTTCATTTCCTTTGTCGCAGATTTGTGAGACACTCAGGAGGCTGTACTTCAGTCCATTTACATAGAAGACATTTTCTATGGCATGGGCAAGTGTCTTTCCAATCTTCCCAACACCAAGAATGTGTCCCTTTTTGCCATCCCCAAAAGATACTGAGCCTCCCTGATATGCCTTGAGTGAGAGAAAATTATCAACATTTCCAGTCATGTGCTTTGAGCAGCCGCTATCCATATACCATTTCCGACTGCTTTCTCTCACTCCTTCCTGCACATATAGATTATAGATTAGACTTGGGAACCCATTTCAGCTTGAGTTCCCAGTACCGAGACAGAGGATAAATCAATTTTCTTTTGGACCACTCAGGCAGCCTGATCTGAGACATTTTGGAACCAGGTCCCCATATGGTCCCTAATTCTCCTTTACTAATCACCGTCTTTCTTAAGGCTGCTTGCCTCGATACACAGTTAGACTTAAGGTGCCCATTCCTACCACAGTGTGTGCACAGCAAATTATCAGGATTAGATCCATATTTACTGTGAGGATTATAAGGAGGACTACTTTTCTTATAACCTAACCCTTCACCGGAGTTAGATCTTTGTCCGGTTAATTTTTGTAAGATCTGTGAAGAGGCATTCCATTTAAGCGATCTCTCAAGCTCAGCATTCAGTTGGATCACATTTTTCTCAAGCTCAGTGTTTCTTTTCATTATTACAGTGAGCTCATCTTGTGACCTTTTCAGTTCAGCTTCGAATTCTTTTTGAGCATTTTTCATGTCACTAGTCCCTCCCTTTTTAATAAAGGCATTTTGCTCATTGACTAGCTCTTGACATTTCTCTTCTAGTTCTGCTAAACTTGAGATCAAGTTCGCCTTTTCTAGCTCAAGTTTATCTATATATTGATTCAGACTTTCCTTTTCTTTGGTAAGATCATAAAAAGAGTCAATTAACACACAAGCTAGCGACCTCAATTCTTTCCCATTATAGTCTTTTAGATTCTTTTTAATGTCAAGGAAAGTTACCTCTTCATCTTCATCTCCATCCGAATTTGCCATGAAGGCAAACATTGAGTCAAAGGGTGAGTCATCATCCTCCACAGCCATCATAGAAGCATCTTTCACAGCATCCTCCTTATCAGATTCATCTGAGGAGTTCCCCCAAGCAGCTAGAGCTTGCTTGACTATATTGTCGGCTGCAGCTCTTCTTCTGAACTTGTCAGGGACTCGGTCCTTCTTCTGGGCCTTTTCGGCAGTGGTTCTCAGATACTCCTTGTAATCCATCTTATGCATCGGACAGTCCTTGATAAAGTGACCTGGTTTGCCGCATTTGTGACACAGATCATTGTAACCAGGTCCCTTGTTCGAGCTTGTCCTCCTAGGAAGGCTACCACTTCGCCTAATCATTTTCTGAAACCTTCTTGTTAGGTAGGCCATATCTTCATCTTCTTCGCTGGAGCTTGCTTGAGCTCCTTTAAGAGCTAATCCTTTGTCCTTCTTCAGCTCACTCCTGCTCTGGTCCTGCTGCCTCTTGAGCTCATAGGTTTTTAAATTGCCTATGAGTTCATCCATCGTGAGGACTTCCAGATTTCTAGCTTCAGTGATCGCATCAACTTTACTCTCCCAAGACTTGGGGAGGACACTGAGTACCTTCCTGACCAGCCTGCTTGGCTTGATCACTTCTCCCAAACAATAGAGCTCGTTAGTGATGGACGTGAGTCTGGTATGCATCTCTTGAATAGATTCACCTTCCCTCATGGAGAACATTTCGTATTGAGTGGTAAGCATATCCACTTTGGACTGCTTGACCTGACTGGTCCCTTCATGAGCGGTTCTGAGACAGTCCCATATTTCCTTTGCAGTCTCACAAGCAGAGATTCGATTATATTCATCCGGACCAATACCGCAAACAAGAAGCTTCTTAGATTTGTAATTCTTTTCTATGAGTTTTCTGTCATGATCATCAAACTCCTTTCGGGTTTTGGGAATAGAGATGGTTGTCTCTCCTTCCTTTACGGTTTTCATTGGCACATAAGGTCCATCCAGTACCACATCCCACAGCTCACAATCTTCAGCCATGATGAAATCATGCATTCTTGTTTTCCACCATCCGTAATATTGGCCATTAAACCTGGGAGGTCTGGTAGTAGACTGTCCTTCTTCTAAATTTGGTGGTGCTGCCATATTTTACAGGAGTCTTTCTAGGTGTTAACCTTTTAGAAAACACCTGCTCTGATACCAATTGTTGAATTATATGGGTCGACCACCTTACTCCGGACCAGGTCCCTCTATCAGGTTACACAGAGGCAGAGACACATGTACACGAAAATACAACAGTAAGAAGAAGACACACGAAGTTTTACGTGGAAAACTTCCTTGCTCACTGGAAGTAAAAAACCACGACCTACCTCGTAGGATTTCTCAAACTCCACTACTAGATCTGAGCAACAAAAGTTACAAAACCTAGTACACAACTAAGAGGTTAACCTCCTAACCTCCCACTTGTAATACCTCTATTACAAGACTTCAATATTCTCTACTTCAGCTAAAACTCAACTGAAATACAAGGCTAACTCTAGCCAAAATGTCTACTAGCTCTAGCAGACCAGAACGAGAAAAACAACTCATGAAAAACAAGAAAATAAAACTTGTACGAAATACAAGGTTTCTGTTTTGCAGTGCACTTCTTCTCCTTCAATGGCAGCCTCAAAACTTGAGTTATTTTTCTTTGATTCTTGCTGTGAAACAAGGAAACAATGGCTGCCTTTTGAGAGAAGAATAAGCTTATTTTTTAGATCAATTTTTCTGAATGATTTCTCTTGATGGAAAGAGTTGTTGGGTTCTATCCTTTATATCTTTTCAGCTTCCTTTCATCCACATGGGTAGAAGGAGAGTGTATTGATGATACCCACTAGCCACATGGATAAAAGGAGAGAGTAGTAATGATACCCACTAGAAAGCTCTCTTTTTGGTCAAGCACATGTGACCAACTTGGCCTAGGATGCTGCTATGATTCCATGCTGTGCTGCTGTGCACTTCTGCTCTCACCAACTGACAGCCAAAAAGCAAACTTTCCAACTGTAAAGTCTTTTCCCGTCCAGCTAAAAAATGAGTCACACCAGCACAAGGGATCAGGTCCCTATGTGAGGTTGACAGCATCAAAACCAGTAATCTAACAGGCTTCTTGAATGATCTTCCTACTATGCTTTCCAACGATCTTTTCTGCCTCTGAAAAATCCTACCATTCCATTCCTGCCATACATAGTACATTGTCGCTGCTAATGAAATTTTGTATAACGGGGCTTTTGACGTCTTCCCTGTGAATTCTTGCACCGCCCTGCTCACTTCTTCTGTCCATCCTCTTGGCCTTCTGTGAATTCCTTGCCATTGCATAATCTTCCTTCCATATAGTTCCTATCACCACACACTCGAAGAACAAGTGTTGTACTGTTTCCTCCACTACATTACATAGTGGGCACATGGTGCCTGTATCTATTTTCCACTTTGTAAGTCTGTCTCTAGTGTATATTCTCCCCTGAATAATCAGCCAAAACATGAAAATCCATTTTAGTGCCCCAAGATTGTTACATGTTAACTTCCTCCAATGAACCTTTGGGTAATTGCCCTGCAGCTTGTGGTACATATATTTTTTTATAGAAAATGCGTTCATCTGCAGCACGTCTTGTTGTTCCAATTCCGCTTGCGGGAAGTAGGTTGTAGCTTTAAAAATTTTTTGGATCACCCAAGACGCTGTTGGAAAGTGCTCGAAGAAATATTTGATCCACTAGTTAAAGCTCATGTTACTAAAATGGTTGTATTGATAAATACTAAGTAGGCGCTTAGACATGCGATTCCATCTCGTGATTTAAAATTACGAGATGAAATCAGCATTTGGACATGATTTCAAATTGTGAGATGAAATTCTAAATTGTCAAAAAAACCTTGATTTGGAATTTCAAACCATGAGATGGATGTTTTTAAATATAAAATTTGACCCACAAGTTTATACTTTGTAAAAAAAATCATCATTTTATATATACCAATCATTTATTTCAGATGTAAACAAAATTTGTTGTTAGTATTATTACTCTTACCAACCTTTGCCAACCATTTATATCACATATGTGAAAAAATTATATTAAAAAATAGTACACTACAATCCATGTTTAATTTTATAAAGTGGTCTCATTATTCTTTCATATAACCACTATGACATAATCTTCTCATTATTTTCTACTAATTACCCATTATATTTCAAATTACTATGCACTTTCCTGATATTTGACTCCAATTATGAGGAAGAAAACATAAAATTAATTAAGTTCAACAAAGAAAGTGATTGAAAATGAAGAAGAGTTCAAATTACTTGCAATTAATTTGATAGATTCATGACTTCTCAATGACACAAAAGTAAAAGGTATTAGCTGTGAATTCTGTCACTAAAAGTCATTTTTTTATATTTTATGAATCTTTCTTTAATTTTTCTCCATAATATATGTGTGATTTAAATGTTTAATACTTCTAGATGTAATTTTTTTTATTACATTAATTTATTCTCGGCTTATTTAAATTTTCTCTTATTATGATCTATTCTGGTCCTCCACCAAATTTATGTTGGCTTTTTATATTATGCTTTTCTAATTCAAATTTACACATATCAATTTAAATTGATATTTTCGTATTTTACCTAGCATTTTCTTTCACAATTTTTTATCAAATAATTATATACATAATATGATGCTAATCTTCAATTATATTTTAATTTTGTTTATGACTGAATGAAGCACGAACAAATATAATAGTATATAATAAAGGCAAAAATTTGAGAATAAAGATAAATAGAGATCCTGTCGTAGGAGAGTGCCAAGTCACCTGAATTATATCCTGCTTTTAAATAGATAGATATATAGTATTGATCGACGAGACACACGAAAACGTATAACATAAATTGAAAGTTTGGAGACAAGTCCTAAAATCTGAAGGTTTCAGGTTAAGTAGGATCAAAACAGAGTACCTAGATTGCAAGTGCAGTGACATAACACATAGGCGGGGGTGGAAGTGAGATCGATGCATAAGTCATACCCAAGAGAAGAAATATCAAGTATCTTGGTCCACAATATAAGGAGATGGGGAGATTGATGATGATGTCACATATTATTGGAGTGATGTGGGTGAAATAGAGATTCACTTCCCGGGAGGCACCAGTACGAAGATGTGAGATGTTGATTATTGCAGGAGTTAGGAGATGTAGAGATAAGCCAAAGAAAAACTAAGGGAGGTCATTAGACATGACTTGACACAACTTCAACTTACCAAGGATATGACCCTAGATAAGAAAATATGCAGGTCGAGGATTAGTGTAGAAGCTTAGTAGGTAGGCGAATGTTTTCGCACTTTATATATGTTAGAGAGAGATGGGACTAGCCTCACTAGTATTATTTAGTAACCACATAGTTTTTTATTCTTCCATATGCATTACTATTTGTCGCTTCATTTGTTTTGTTTATTGTTGTTTTGCGGTCATATTTTTTTCTTGCAATCTTGCTTCAAAAACTTTTCTTTTGATTTGAGGATCTATCGAAAACAACTCTTTATCCCACAAAGGTAGGGGTAAGGTCTGCGTACATCTTACTCTCCCCAGACCCTACCTTTGAGATTATATTGGGTATATTATTGCAAATATACATAATTGTCCACTTTGTACTTTCCAGGCTCTTTAAAAAATAATGATTAATATGTGTATTTTATCACATTATTTATATCAATTGATGTACAATCTGAAAAATAATTAATATTAAGGTTATAAAATTGAAAAAATACTCCCATATGTTGTGCTAAAAGTGATGATGGATAAATAAAAGTAAAAGCATAAAAGGATCCTCACGCCAGCATCGAAACCGGAGCGTCCAATCTTTGCCTTAAAACTCCAAGACCCTTCATTTTCCTTTTACTGTCTTACTCTCACATTCCCAACTCCTCCTCCCCCTCTTCTGAATTTCTTCCCAAAACTACTAATTGCACGAATTATTTCAAGAATGCCCATTCACCCTGAATGTACTCCTCCTCCGAGGATTGGTAAGATCGGCCCATACACGGTTTTCATGACCCCTCCAGCCGCACCCAACTCCGGTTCTGCCGAGTCACCCAAAAAACCGGTGGATTCCAAGCTATCACCACCACCAGTTCAGCTGCAGCCGGTTCAGGTGCCACCAGCTGTGGTCGAGAAGTCGTGTCCTGTTTGGTCTCCCCCAATGCAGTATGATAAACCTTCTGTGAAATCTCACTCGTCTTTTGGGTTTTTCTGGAACGCTGTGGCTAAAGTTCAAAATGGTACCTTTTTCTTCTCTTCCTTTTTTCCTATTTCTGCTCTCTTTGGTTAAAAGGGAAAGTATCCGATTCTTTCATTTTAAGGAGAAACTAATTATTCTTTAATAAAAGGGGAAAAAGATGGTAACTTTATTGCAATTTTCTGTTCTGGCTTTTCTAAATTTTCGTTTCCCTTTTTCAGATCTTGATTTCATGAATGTATTCATAAATCTTTAGCCTAAAATGTTCTCTTTCCAGTTTATGTTACTCGATTTTGATTAATTTTTCTTGTTGGAATTGTTTTTTTGTGAATATGTACTGATTGTACTTTGTACATGTATCTTTATAGCTCATGCGAGTTTGGATGAACAAGTAGCATACTGGTTTGGGTTGAATCAATCAAAGTATCAGTGGGCATTAGATGATTACTATGAGAGCAAAAGAATTGTAAGTCTAAAGTTTCTTTCTTATATTTACTTCTCAAAATTGATTTTTGGGTGTAGTGTTGAATTTCTTGTTTGCTATTGTTGGGGTAAGGTTTGGGTGTATAGTTATAAATTTATGCAATTTCTAAGTGATATAGTTATCTTTAAGGTTGTGTTGTATTCTATAGCTTGTGCCACAGAAAACATCCACTTGCTCTTACCTGGGGATGCATCTTTTTCTAGTCATGACCTTTAACTTTACCTCTTACTGTGCTCCTACTTGGTGCAGATTATTCTAACCATTGCAAAAATAATTATTTACAGATGTGGATCAAGGATATATAAACTTTAAATTGAGTGTTCACTAGACGTCTTTTCTACAGTCTGCAGTTTTGCTTTCTTCATGTCATTTCATTTTTCTAGGATAATGTTGCTGCAGGTTATGATTTCATATATTAGTTTGTTCTTAGGCATAATCAGCAAAATAAGTCCTAAATAATACGTGTTAGTGCAGTCTTTTGCTGCAATTAGAAAGATTTTATTTAGGATGAAGTCCTTGCTGGTACTTTCCAGTTACAATCCCCTACTTAAATCTCTTGAAAGTTGTCATGACCCAATTTCTGGTCGAACGGTGACTGGCACCTGATGCCTTGCCTTTACTGAGAAAACTTGGCTTTTCTACTCCTTAAATTTGAAACACTATACAACCCTTGCAGTTCTTAAAGAAAACTGAGAATTAAATATGATAAAAATACTGTTCTTTCTTTCTTTTATGAAACTATAACACTATGTAAAAAGTTTAAGTAGATTGTTGAGACCTTCCCATGCAGTTGTGCAAACTGTTGCTAGCCGACCTATGTTATAGTGGAATCTAACATCTGGAGACCACAAACATTGATCATTCTGTTATATCCCCTTTTTCAAGAAGAAAATGGTAGATAATGAAATGTTTGCTTGAGGTATTACTGGGCCGTGAAGAATAACTTGTGCTGTGCATAAATGTGGTGGGATTCCAACAAACAGTCTAAAGGACATATATGTTCTTGGGTGTTGTATTGTTCACGAACTCTTTAAGTCTGACATCCAATTGATCTAAGTTATATAGTACCCTTCATTTGTCTTGAGGTGTCTGTGGCAGCCGGTGTGCAATGTGTGTAATGTGTGTGGATTCTTCAAAATTGGAAAATTTAGCAAAGAGGTGCTCGATTTTGTACCTGATACTATCCCGTACCCATATCACATACATACTTGTAAGAAACTCCGTGAAACAAAGCTTCGAGATTAATGTGGAAATAGGTACCTACATGGTAGAGAAAATTGGGGATGGGTAGATAGGAAAGATTGATTGCAGATGCTAATAACTTTCACCAAGAACATAATTAGTGTAAGTTTTGCACCAGTGACTGTCTTCGCTAGGAGCTCATTCCACCTCAATTTCATGAGTGTTTTTCTTCAGCTCTCATAAGGTCTGTTTTTGCTTCAAAGTGTTGATTTTTCGTTTTACTCCAGCCATTGAAATTTATTCCAAATGGTTAAGATAAAAGAAACTGAAAGAAAAAGGAGTCATTTTTTTGGAACAAACTAAAAGAAAGTGTGTCATAAAATGGAATAGAGCGAATGTGTTAATGGTTTGATCTATGAGGAGAAAATGATGCACGACAAGAGGTCAAAGATCTTTACATAACTTTCAGTCCTCTTTAGACTGCTTGAAGCGAATGCTACAACTTTCTTTTTTCTAATTTATATTCCTGCATCATTTTTTGGAAGTCTCTAACATATTAGAGATGTCAGGTGAAAATGTTTCTTTTTGTTGTATGACTTACAAGATTTACTGCATAGAGCATGAGGCAACAGGAATGGGTTTATTTTAAGCTTGGACAACACTAGGGGTGTTTAGTGTAAACTGTTTTCTAATGATTAACAAGGGCAACTGACAGGAGAACTGGATCCTGGTGCTTAGATGTAAAAACATGACAACTGAAAGTGTTAAAAAAGGTAGACCTTGGTTATCAAAAAAAAAACAAGAAAGAAAAAAAGAGGTAGACCTAAAATCACATACGAAAGAAGTTGTCTCAAAAGATTTAGAATATCTTGGAATCCAGGCAGATCTACAACAGCAACAACAACATACCCAGTGTGGAGTCTGGGTTGTACAAACCTTACCCCTACCTCTTTTGGAGGTTGAGAGCCTGTTGTCGACAGTCTGTTTTTGATCCAGCAAAGACAAAAAAAAATAATGAAGTTGAAAACCCGTATAGGTGACCGAAGAAGCAATGTCACTCGATCATTATCAAACTGACTGCAATCTTTTTCTGTCCGTGAAGATCCCACCAGAGCGCCTTCTTCCTCTAATAGGCCATGAACTAGATCAGAATCATTCTCAACGAGTCCATAAGAAGTGATCCCATTTTTTTCATCGGGTTCGGATAAATACCAAAGATCTTGAGCGACCGATCCGGCAGAACAACTCAAAAGATAAAGAAGTATCGTTAATCTCTTCATGCTCGTTCCAAGCTCGAAGTACCATTTGTACAAATAAGAATCCCCTTCATTACATGATTTCTTCTTCATATAGATAGATATAGGATCTATGGGGCAATTACTTAGAAGTACATGTTGTGTTACAGCCCTTCCTATCTGATAGAAAAGGATCCCATGATCCTGAACTGATCTTACCTGGGATCGCAAATCCCAAGTTTGTCTATGAAGAGCGGATCTAATTGTATTAGTGTCTATAATTGATTCTTCTGTGTAATACTAATCGATAGGACCTCATTGGTAAGTGCTACAAGATCTCGTGCAAATCCAATATAGAAGATTATTTCTAAAACCACAGGATATGACTGATTAACTGATGTTTCAAAATTTAATGTTGGTTCATTAGAACCATATAAAGCAACACCCAAAACTCCCATTAAGTTAAAAACAGAATCCCCTGCCGTGTACAAAATAAATTTTGTAGCTGAGTACAGACGTTTCTTTCCTCCCCACATGGCTAGAAGTAGATAAACAGGAATTAATTCTAACTCCCACATGATGAAAAAAAGTAAAAGGTCCCGAGACGAAAGTGATCCAATTTGACCACTGTACATTGCTAACATGAGAAAATGGAATAATCGAGAATCTCGAGTAATCGGCCAAGCCGCTAAAGTCGCTAAAGTAGTGATAAATCCTGTTAACAAAATGGGTCCTATAGAAAGTCCATCTATTCCGTATCTCCAATGATACCAACTTGAAGACTAGTATATTAGAGAACCATTAATATTATAGATAATCTTTCCCCTTGAAGCTGTGAAATATTATGGACCCAAACAAACATGTATGATATTAGGATTCATACCACCTACTCTAACTAGTTTGGGATCAAGGTGTAATTGTTGAGATCCCAAATGTTTGACATACATTTACAAATAGCAAACATTTTACTTTCACGTCTTTCAAATTTCAAATTCATTTACCAATTTTTAAACATTGATATGATATTTTCCATCTTTCAACTGCTACTTTGTTATTACTCAGACAACTTCCAGTATATTTACAAGTCAAATTCAAATTATACACTCCTTACCAATTACAACTATGTCATGTAAAATTGATTAGAGGAATTCTGACATTTATTCTAGACATCCAAATGAATATTCTAAATCCAATAACATTAGGCCTCTGCATTTGGGAAAAGAATATTGTACTTATTTGGTCGCTTTTATACCTAAAGTAAGTTTGGCAATATTTCTCTGCTAAAGTTTAAAGATGACCCCTAGCTAAAATTCATACCATGTGTGGTGAAACTGGAAATGTCTTAACTTAGATGTCTCAAAGACTAATACGCAAATGAGAAAGTAAGTTATTCTATTGTATCATGTGTAGAAAGCAAACATTCTATCATTGAATCATGTAGAAATTCTGCAACACATCTCAATCATGCATCATGTCCTAGTTCTTGTCTTTGTGTTTGCATCAAGGAATATATATGATACTGTTTCTTTGATTGCTTTTAAATCTTTGTATGGACGATCATAGTTGTCAAAAAAGTTTAGTTTGACAACTAAAAATAGACAAGAGGAGAGAAAGAGAACAATATAAAAATTATCTTGGTTCGTAGATTCTTTTAAATGTGAATAAGGGGTTGGAGGAAGTGGTGAATGATGACTTGTCTGCTGTTTTCTTATTTCCTCCATGGTTTTCTTGTCTTTCCTTCCAAGGTTTTTGTGCCTGATCTCAAGTTAACTGCGAGTCAATTAGGCAGAGAAGAGAGAGCATGAAATGCTAGATGGAACGTATTAGGTCTAAGAAACTACTTCCTTTCTCAAACAAATACTATAATTGGAAGTGGGGTATGCCATGTTTTTCTCTTATTGGGTTTTGTTTAATAAAGGATCAAGAATTGCCTCGTTTCCTTAGAGTTAGAAATTGACATTTAACTGGTCAGGAATTTTCTACATGAAACATTAATTGTCTGAAAACTTCCTAATGTTTAAATGATAAATACAACATGCTCTAAATTGAGAGCATGTCAGGGAGTGTCTTGATTTTGGTATATTCAGAACTTAACTAGGCAAAGCATTTTTTTCTTTAAAAAGAAAAAAGAAGAAAATTATCTTTTCATTTTATACTATATACCCAGTGCAATCTCACAAGTGGGGTCTAGGGAGGATGGTGTGTATTCAGTTTTACCCTACCTTGTGAAGGTAGTGAGATTGGTTCTGGTAGACCCTCGGCTTAAGTGAAAAATCTTTTCATTTTATAGCAACTAAAATTTGGATAAACTTATGGCAAGAGTCTAGTGGTGTGCCACAATGGCTAGCACAAAAATAAATACTGAAATGTTACTAATATATCAGGACGAGGCAAACATTGATTCCGATTTAAATTGTATCTGCAAATCTAAGACCCATGCAACGCCATGGTTATACTTTTTAGTGTATTTGTAACTCCTACTCATTGTTAGATCTTGATTCGTGAGATGTTTGCTTTTGGCCTTTTTGCTGTATACTTATTAAATGTTTTGTGCACAGAACCAGTCCGAAGAAAAAGCAAAAGCTGTAGCTAGCAAATTAGAGAATGTATGATATGCCAAAGGAGAAGGTAAGATCTTGTCGGAATGTGCCATTTTCCTCTTCTTGTTGCTTTTAGTGCTATTTGTTGATGGTCAAAAACACCGTGCAGGAATGTCCCTGGATTCACCAATATAGATGATGTACTCATGGCATTGGAGTGTATCGGAATGTGATTTATCACACATTTTTAGCTGCTATGCTGCAGCAGCTAAGAATGCTGCGTTGTAGACTTCGACCTATGTAGTCTTCTGGAGTTATTGATGTGATGCTAAAGCTTTCTGTTATCTTTTACAATATACATATATATCTATCTACTTTTGTTACTGGTCACCTGGTAGAAAGTTTCTTTCAAATTCTAGTTCTCATTTTGGTGTCTCGTGAAGATAAAAATCAGACCAATTTCGTTTTCCTTTTGATAAATGAATAATCCAAACTCTGAAAGAGCCGTTGTGATGATGTATATGGTGAATTTATAACACGTACATCTATTCTATAATCAATAGCTAATATTTTTAACACATGCAAAAAGTATCAATCTT
This sequence comes from Datura wrightii, assembly GCA_035772735.1. Lineage (NCBI taxonomy): Eukaryota > Viridiplantae > Streptophyta > Magnoliopsida > Solanales > Solanaceae > Datura > Datura wrightii. The sequence goes on along the minus strand of JASDFA010000016.1, from coordinate 201,633,663 downwards.
TGGCCTGATTATCAGCTTCCAAATGAAATGGCAGGTCCACTCTAAGCTCATCATCATTATGAATTAACACTGGACAAATAATGCATGGGATTTTACAACTACCATATTTCAGTTTCCACCACAAAATTCAATCTTGCTATCTTTCTAGGTTTGGACAAATTAGTATGGGGATTGGAAAACACGGCAACTTTTCCAGTTCTTCCTCTGTACAAAGTGCTTATTAATTCTACTAGCCAGTTAAGAGGAACATTTTGATTGGATTTGGAGCCTCAAAACGCTTTCCAAAAATAAAAACATTCTTTTTATGAAAAGGATGCCACAATAAACCTCCTACAACACATAAACATGAAAAGGAGAATATGATGCATATCTTCTCCATTGAGGAACAAACGTCAAATTTCACATAATACACAGAGTAGGTAGTAGCAACTAGGAAGGATGAAGAGCTGTTTGGGTGCCTCGGGCAATGTATAGCTTAAGTTGAGCTCGCACCAAACAAAATCTTTTTTGCTTTAGAAAGGAGAAGGGAAAAGGCCAATTTGCACCACCAACGCGCTAAGGATAAGCCTCATTTCTAGGAAGCCCGCTGAGCCTTCAATCACATATCCATTTTTTATGCAAACTTTGGTTATGAAATTGGAGATTCTTGATCCCCATGCCACCTTGTTTCTTACTAAGTGTTACAATCTCCCATTTGACTAGATTGTAACCTTTCTTTTCTTTTTTACCTTGCCACAAGAAGTTCCACCTTACTTTGTTGATCTTCTTCACAATATCCTTGAGGATAGGAAACAATGACATCATATAAGTAGGTAATGCATCCAGAACTGAGTTAATCAATGTCAATCTTCCACCAAGGGATAAATATTGGCTCTTCCATCTTGATAGTTTTCTGTCACATCTTTCCAAAACTTCATTCCATATCTCCTGTTATTTGTGTTTAGCCCACAAAGGCATTCCCAAATAATTTGTGGGTAAAAACCCCATTTGACAGCCAATTCCTTGCCAGGTCTTGCATTACATTGCTCCCATGTCGTAACATTTCCAGATTAGTCCAAACTCAGATATTATTGCTCAACTTTTCATATCAAACTTCACATCCACGTTACATAGCGGTATCGAATTTCTGCATAGTTTCATTGACACACTGCAAATTACATAGTCACACTTCATAACCCTGTGGTGATTAATATCTTCGCAACAAACAACCACTGGGTCTGTAATGTTACATATACCAAATGACACCTAATTATTTTTCCCATATTAGAAGAAACTCCAGATCCTCTTTAAGCGTTATGTAAACTCACAGGGCTCTAATAGACAAACTTGGCTAGGCAAAACAATCATAGTGCTTTATCCTACACTGTACAGGTAATGTAGCTCGAACTACTTCAACCAAAGAGCTTCACACCATACTTGCGAGATCAGCTTAAAGAACGTGCGAGTATGTCACCCGTTTGGCCATAGCCAACTTTACTATAATAGACTGTTTCATTTTTCTTTTATTTTGCTAATTATAGTGTCTGCACCAGCATGCACGCATCTCGATATATATTGCTCTAGCAGTAGAGACGGTCTTTCATCAATCTCAAGACTGTATGATAGGCTTCTGAATGGAGCAAATAGATGACCTACCACAGCGTCGCGCCCTTTAAAGACTCTACACTACCCATTTAACACTAAAAGATTCCAGATATGCCTTCCAATTTTTTGTTGTATTATTTTGAGGGGCTAATTTTTTTTGGATGAAGCAATGCAATTTCATTCAAAAGCATCAAGAAGTTGCATACCAAAAAGTTACAAACTAAAGACATATCTGCCCATATACAATAGTTATTTTGAGGGGGCTAATTTCAACAATGGTATATTAAATTATAGGAATAATATTGCTCTCCCGTACAACAAAACAAAATTCTTTTGTGTGTCCATGTCGATGCATATAATACAGACCAACATTTGACTAAAATGCTTTGTGCTATTTCTCCAATCAGTTAGAAAACAAAATAGTTCTGTCTGCTAAATTATGCAGGCAAACCTCTCTGCCCAAAGATTGGAAGAAAAAGATATGGCTATATTGAAAAACATCAAAAACTAACAAGCACTCGTATTATTACATCGTCCACGCTGAGGCTGAGTTAAAGAGTACATAGTTTAGCAAGTAATGGTTCAATATCCAATTTCCCAGGTAACCAATTAGCATTAAAAGAAGCAACACTATTTTTAATCAGTTTCACTTTGTTTACAAACTTATCTAGGTAGAGCAAAAGTTTAGAACACAGTAAATGACGCAGAAAAAAACGTAATGACCTAGCTGTACAATGTATCGACACCATTCATAACTCTAAACGGGAGGTATATTGGAGAAAGAGAAACCTTTATAACCCTTGTAAGCATAGTATGCAATCCGCGTATAGTAGAACCCTGGTATAAACAGAACTCCACCTAGTATAGCAAAAAACAGCCCTGCATTATAACAATGTGTAGAAAGTTAAAAGAGGAAATTGGCAAGACGAGCATTCTCTTCAAATAACAAGGAATAACTTATTGCTGCAGCTACTTGACATGCCCAAACTACAACCAAAAGAAGAGACCTAAAACTATATACTATAATATAATGAGGGATAGTACTAAGAACTGAGCACAAAAACAATGTCATTAACAAACATCAGGCCCAACAAAATTCCAGTGACAAGTGTTCAGGATCACAAGAAATAGATTAGCATGAAAAATTCATGACTCAATCTTAGTCCAACTTATTTAAGATTTAAGACTAACACAGCTCACCAAGGAAATAAATATCAACCCTAGACAGAATTATTATGGAGCCATTTAAAAATCAAAATCCAAAATCAGGTGAATAAATAACTGCAAACCTGAAGAGAGGACTGAAATAAAGCAAGAAAGGGGACACAGAGCACTCCCCAGCTCAGGAAACTTGTGGCAGGCAACGATTATGTCCCAAAACCAGACTATCAAAACGAACGACTGGACAAAAAAGAGGAATAGCTTTATTTTCAATCAGTCTATGTTTTCCTCAGTTCCTCAGCTATCTAGGGTTGTAAAATAAACTTGGATAAATAAAAACAAATTAAGGAACCATAGATTAACTAATGATCAAATATTGCTCCCAAATTTTTCCAGTACCCATGGCACACCACGGTTTAGGTTTTATCAACCAGATCAAGCACTACGCATAAATATGTTACCCCAAATAGTAATACTTTTCCTAGAAAATCAGATGCCACTGTCTCCAGCTCAGAATAATATAAGGAAAAGCGACAAACATAGATTATTTATAAAAGAAGAGGGACAAATCTAGGATTAAGGAAGAAAAAAGGTTAATTTTTTGCTTTTAACGAAAAATACCATGAGCTCTATCGCCGCCGACCTTATTCATGGCCATTAAAATACCGACAACAATACCAAGGGTACCAAAGACAAGAAGGGCAACAGCAAGAGCGATCTCTTTGATGGGTCCACGATTGTTGTCAGCATGAGAACCCTCCATCATCATATCCTCGTCTGAAATCGAGAAAGCATGATCCACATACGCCATTTTTTATCCCGAAAAAAAAAAGATTCACAAAAGCTGTCCCCCAAATAATTTTGAACCAACCAAGAGGTGAACTCTTAAATCGTGTGAAAAGGGTTTGTTATTTGTTGATGCTATACGCTATGCTTGAAGAAGAAGAAGGGTTAGTGGGAAGACCTTTTCAGCACAAGGAGATTTTGGGGTATTGATAGAGTGATGATACGGTGAACGAGGAAAACATGAGAAGAATAACTTGTTGTATTGTGATCAAGTAGAATGGAATTGAAGTGGAATGTTTAATACGTAATTAACTTTTAAAACTTTTATAGATCTATTTATCTATACTGTATTAAAAATTAAAATTTCTTTAAAATATTCATTAACCGAAAATCCAAACCACTGACCCCTTCATAGTCCATTCATTAAGGTTGGGGATTGCTGGAACCAATCAGAAGTGCAAATCGCACAAGCGAAGCCGAAAAACGGACCGCTGCGCGGGATAAGTATAGGTGTTTTCTCTTAAATTTTCGCTCACGCAGGCATTGATCAAGGGGCGTTAGGTCTCGGCATAGGTCAGCATGTGTCGTCCGATGTCGGCCAGTCTGCCGACACTGATATAGTGCGCCTATGTTTCTAACTTTCAAACTTTTCGGTGTATGTTAGCCCATGGATTTCTCGAGATTTGACTGACCGTCTCCGTTTGGCCCCAAATGTTGGCAGTGCGCAGCCTACCAACCTTGATGACGAGCTCCATATCATTTCTTTTTATCAGCATCTCTATTTTTCGCATAAATAAGAATTTACGATTTTCGCGATTTTCGGTGTATGTTAGCCCACGAATTTCTCGAGATTTGATTGACCGTCTCCGTTTGGCCCCAAATTTTGGCTGTGCATAGCGTACAAGGCCTGGTGACGAGCGTCCAATCATTTCATTTGATCGGCATCACTATTTTTCGCATAAATGAGAATTTACGATTTTCGCGATTTTCGGTGTATGTTAGCCCACGGATTTCTCGAGATTTGATTGACCGTCTCCGTTTGGCCCCAAATTTTGGCTGCGCATAGCCGACAAGGCCTGGTGACGAGCGCCCTATCATTTCATTTGATCGGCATCACTATTTTTCGCATAAATGAGAATTTACGATTTTTGCGATTTTCGTGTATGTTAGCCCACGGATTTCTCGAGATTGGATTGACCGTCTCCGTTCGATCCTAAATTTTGGTTGTGCGCAGCCTACAAGGCCTGGTGACGAGCGCCCTATCATTTCATTTGATCGGCATCACTATTTTTCGCATAAATGAGAATTTACGATTTTCGCGATTTTCGGTGTATGTTACCCCACGAATTTCTCGAGATTTGATTGACCGTCTCCGTTTGACCCCAAATTTTGGCTGTGCGCAGCCTACAAGGCCTGGTGACGAGCGCCCTATCATTTCATTTGATCAGCATCACTATTTTTTGCATAAATAAGAATTTACGATTTTTGCAATTTTCGGTGTGTGTTAGCCCACAGATTTCTCGAGATTGACTGACCGTCTCTGTTCGGCCCCAAATTTTGGTTGTGCGAAGCCTACCAACCTTGATGACGAGCGCCCTATCATTTCATTTGATCAGCATCACTATTTTCGCATAAATGAGAATTTACGATTTTCACGATTTTCGGTGTATGTTAGCCCACGGATTTCTCGAGATTTGATTGACCGTCTACGTTTGGCTCCAAATTTTGGTTATGCGGAGCCTACAAGGCCTGCTCACGAGCACCCTATCATTTCATTTGATCGGCATTACTATTTTTCGCATAAATGAGAATTTACGATTTTTGCCATTTTCGGTGTATGTTAGCCACGAATTTCTCGAGATTTGATTGACCGTCTCCGTTCGGCCCCATATTTTGGCTGTGCGCAGCCAATATTGCCTGGTGACAAGTGCCCTATCATTTCATTTGATCGGGATCACTATTTTACGCATAAATAAGAATTTATGATTTTCGCAATTTTCGGTGTGTGTTAGCCCACAGATTTCTCGAGACTGACTGACCGTCTCTGTTCGGCCTCAAATTTTGGCTGTGCGCAGCCTACCAACTTTGATGACGAGTGCCTTATCATTTCATTGGATCGGCATAACTATTTTTCGCATAAATAAGAATTTATGATGTTTGCGATTTTCGGTGTGTGTTAGCCCACAGATTTCTCGAGATTTGACTGACTGTCTCCGTTTGGCCCCAAATTTTAGTTGCACATATACGACAAGGCCTGGTGACGAGCGCCCTTTCATTTAATTTGATCGACATCACTATTTTTCGCATAAATGATATTTTACGATTTTCGCCACGAATTTCTTGAGATTTTATTAATCGTCTCCGTTTGGGCCCAAATTTTGGCAGTGTGCAGCCTACAAGGCCTGATAACGAGCACCCTATCATTTCAATTGATCGGCATCACTATTTCTCGCATAAGTGAGATTTTACGATTTTCGCGATTTTCGGTGTATGTTAGCCCACAGATTTCGCAAGATTTGATTGACCGTCTCCGTTTGGCCCCAAATTTTGGGTGCGCATAGCCTACAAGGCCTAGTGACGAGCGTCCTATCATTTCATTTGATCGGCATCACTATATTTCGCATAAATGAGAATTTACGATTTTCGCGATTTTCGGGTATGTTAGCCCACGAATTCCTCGAGATTTAATTGACCATTTCCGTTCGGCTCCAATTTTTAGCTGTGCAGTCTACAAGGCCTGGTGAGGAGCGCCCTATTATTTCATTTGATCAGCATCACTATTTTTCGCATAAATGAGAATTTACGATTTTCGCAAATTTCGGTGTATGTTAGCCCACAGATTTCTCGAGATTTGATTGATAGTCTCCGTTCGGCCCAAAATTGTGGTTGTGCGTAGAATACAACGCCTGTTGACGAGCGCCCTATCATTTCACTTGATCGTCATAATCATTTTTCGCATAAATGAGAATTTACGATTTTTGCCATTTTCGGTGTATGTTAGGCCACAGATTTCTCGAGATTTGATTGACCATCTCCGTTTGGCCTCAAATTTTGGCAGTGCGCAGCCTACAAGGCCTGGTAACGAGCGCCCTATCATTTCAATTGATCGGCATCACTATTTTTCGCATAAATTAGAATTTACAATTTTTGGTGTATGTTAGCCCACAGATTTCTCGAGATTTGATTGTCCGTCTCCGTTCGGCCCAAATTTTGGCTGTGGGCGGCCTACAAGGCTTGGTGACGAACGCCCTATCATTTCATTTAATCGGCATTAGTATTTTTCGCATAAATAAGAATTTACGAATTTCGCTATTTTCGGTGTGTGTTAACCCACAGATTTCTAGAGATATGATCGACCGTCTCCGTTCGGCCCCATATTTTGGCTGTGCGCAACCAACATTGCCTAGTGACGAGCGCCCTATCATTTCATTTGATCGGCATCACTATTTTTCGCATAAATAAGAATTTACGATTTTCACAATTTTTGGTGTATGTTAGCCCACGGATTTCTCGAGATTTGATTGACCGTCTCCGTTCGGCCCCATATTTTGGCTGTGCGCAGCCAACATTTCCTAGTGACAAGCGCCCTATCATTTCATTAGATCGGGATCACTATTTTACGCATAAATAAGAATTTATGATTTTCGCGATTTTCGGTGTGTGTTAGCCCACGAATTTCTCGAGATTTGATTGACCGTTTCCGTTTGGCCCCAAATTTGGGTTGTTCGCAGATTACAAGGCCTGGTAACGAGCGCCCTATCATTTCGATTGATCGGCATCAGTATTTTTCGCATAAATGAGAATATACGATTTTCGCAATTTTCCGTGTATGTTAGCCCACGGATTACTTGATATTTGATTGACCGTCTCCGTTTGGCCCCAAATTTTTGTTGTGCGCAGCCTACAGGGCCTGGTGACGAGCGCCCTATCATTTCATTTCACCGCCATCACTATTTTTCGCATAAATGAGAATTTATGATTTTCGCCATTTTTGGTGTATGTTAGCCCACGGATTTCTCGAGATTTGAATGACCGTCTCCGTTTGACCCCAAATTTTGGCTGTGCGCAGCCTACAAGGCCTGGTGACGAGCGCCCTATCATTTCATTTGATCAGCATCACTATTTTTTGCATAAATAAGAATTTTCAGTTTTTGCAATTTTCGGTGTGTGTTAGCCCACAGATTTCTCGAGATTGACTGACCGTCTCTGTTCGGCCCCAAATTTTGGTTGTGCGAAGCCTACCAACCTTGATGACGAGCGCCCTATCATTTCATTTGATCGGCGGTACTATTTTTCGCATAAATAAGAATTTATAATTTTTGCGATGTTCGATGTGTGTCAGCCCACGAATTTCTCGAGATTTGACTGACCGTCTCCATTTGGCCCCAAATTTTGGCTGCGCATAGCCGACAAGGCCTGGTGACGAGCGCCTTATCATTTCATTTGATCAGCATCACTATTTTTCGCATAAATGAGAATTTACGATTTTTGCCATTTTCGGTGTATGTTAGCCCACAGATTTCTCGAGATTTGATTGACTATCTACATTTGGCCTCAAATTTTGGCAGTGCTCAGCCTACAAGGCCTGGTAACGAGCGCCCTATCATTATTTTTCGCATAAATGAGAATTTATGATTTTTGTGATTTACGTGTATGTTAGCCCACGGATTTTCTCAAGATTTAATTGACTGTCTCCGTTTGGCCTCAAATTTTGGCTACGCATAGCCTACAAGGCCTGGTGACGAGTGCCCAATCATTTCATTTGATCAGCATCACTATTTTTCGTATAAATAAGAATTTACGATTTTCGCGATTTTCCGTGTATGTTAGCCCACGGGTTTCTCGAGATTTAATTGATCGTCTCTGTTCGACCCCAAATTTTGGCTCTGCGTAGCCTACCAACCTTGATGACGAGCGCCCTATCATTTCATTTGATCGACATCATTATTTTTTGCATAAATTAGAATTTACTATTTTCGCGATTTGCGGTATATGTTAGCCCACGGATTTCTCGAGATTTAATTGACCGTCTCCGATTGGCCCCAAATTTTGGCTGCGCATAGCCAACAAGGCCTGGTGACGAGCGCCCTATCATTTCATTTGATCAGCATCACTATTTTTCGCATAAATGAAAATATATAATTTTCGCAATTTTCCGTGTATGTTAGCCCATGGATTTCTCGAGATTTGGTTGACCGTCTCCATTCGGCCCAAATTTTGGCAGGGCGAAGCCTAGCAACCTTGATGACGAGTGCCCTATCATTTCATTTGATCGGTATCACTATTTTTCGCATAAATAAGAATGTACGATATTCGCGATTTCCGGTGTATGTTAGCCCACGAATTTCTCGAGATTTGATTGACCGTTTCTGTTTGCCCCAAAATTTGACTGCGCATAGCCGAAAAGGCCTGGTGACAAGCGCCCTATCATTTCAATTGATCGGCATCACTATTTTTCGCATAAATGAGAATTTACGAATTTCGCGATTTTCGGTGTATGTTAGCCCACGGATTTCTCGAGATTTGATTGACCGTCTCCGTTCGGCCCCCAAATTTTAGCTGTGCGCAGCCTACAAGGCCTGGTGACGAGTGCCCTATCATTACATTTGATCAGCATCACTATTGTTCGCATAAATAAGAATTTATGATTTTCGCGATTTTCGGTATGTGTTAGCCCACAGTTTCTCGAGATTGACTGACAGTCTTCGTTCGGCCCCAAATTTTGGCTGTGCGTAGCCTACCAAGAGCGCCCTATCATTTCATTTGATCAGCATCACTACTTTTTGCATAAATGAGAATTTATAATTTTCGCGATTTTCGGTGTATGTTAGCCCACGAATTTCTCGAGATTTGATTGACCGTCTCCGTTTGGCCCCAAATTTTGGCAGTGCGCAGCCTACAAGGCCTGGTAACGAACTCCCTATCATTTCAATTGATCGACATCACTATTTTTCGCATAAATGAGAATATACGATTTTCGCGATTTTTGGTATATGTTAGCCCTCAAATTTCTTGAGATTTGATTAACCGTCTCCGTTTGGCCCCAAATTTTGGCTGCGCCTAGCCTACAAGGCTTGGTGACGAGCGCCTTATCATTTCATTTGATCGGCATCACTATTTTTCGAATAAATAAGAATTTACGATTTTCGCGATTTCCGGTGTATGTTAGCCCACGGATTTCTGTAGATTTGATTGACCGTTTCTGTTTGCCCCAAAATTTGGCTGCGCATAGCCGACAAGGCCTGGCGACAAGCGCCCTATCATTTCATTTGATCGGCATCACTATTTTTCGCATAAATGAGAATTTATGATTTTCGCGATTTTCGGTGTATGTTAGCCCACGGATTTCTCGAGATTTGATTGACCGTCTTCGTTCGGCCCCCAAATTTTAGCTGCGCGCAGCCTACAAGGCCTGGTGACGAGCGCCCTATCATTACATTTGATCAGCATCACTATTGTTCGCATAAATAAGAATTTATGATTTTCGCGATTTTCGGTATGTGTTAGCCCACAGTTTCTCGAGATTGACTGACAGTCTTCGTTCGGCCCCAAATTTTAGCTGTGCGCAGCCTACCAAGAGCGCCCTATCATTTCATTTGATCAGCATCACTATTTTTTGCATAAATGAGAATTTATAATTTTCGCGATTTTCGGTGTATGTTAGCCCACGGATTTCTCGAGATTTGATTGACCGTCTCCGTTTGACCCCAAATTTTGGCAGTGCGCAGCCTACAAGGCCTGGTAACGAGCGCCCTATCATTTCAATTGATCGACATCACTATTTTTCGCATAAATGAGAATTTACGATTTTCGCGATTTTTGGTATATGTTAGCCCTCGAATTTCTTGAGATTTGATTAACCGTCTCCGTTTGGCCCCAAATTTTGGCTGCGCCTAGCCTACAAGGCTTGGTGACGAGCGCCCTATCATTTCATTTGATCGGCATCACTATTTTTCGCATAAATAAGAATTTACGATTTTCGCAATTTCCGGTGTATGTTAGCCCACGGATTTCTCGAGATTTTATTGATCGTCTCTGTTTGGCTCCAAATTTTGGCTGCGCATTATCGAAAATGCCTGGTGACGAGCGTCTTATCATTTCATTTGATCGGCATCACTATTTTTCGCATAAATGAGAATTTATGATTTTCACGATTTTCGGTGTATGTTAGCCCACGAATTTCTCGAAATTTGATTGACCATCTCCGTTCATCCCCAAATTTTGGCTGTACGCAGCTTACAAGGCCTGGTGACGAGCGCCCTATCATTTCATTTGATCGGCATCACTATTTTTCGCATAAATGAAAATTTATGATTTTCGTGATTTTCGGTGTATGTTAGCCAACGGATTTCTCGAGATTTGATTGACCGTCTCCGTTCGGCCCTAAATTTTGGCTGTGCGCAGCCTACAAGGCCTGGTGACGAATGCCCTATCATTTCATTTGATCAGCATCACTATTTTTCGCATAAATAAGAATTTACGATTTTTGCGATTTTCGGTGTGTTAGCCCACGGATTTCTCGAGATTGACTGACCGTCTTTGTTCGGCCTCAAATTTTGGCTATGCGCAGCCTACCAACCTTGATGATGAGCGCCCTATCATTTCATTTGATCGACATCACTTTCGCATAAATAAGAATTTACGATTGTTGCGATTTTTGGTGTGTTAGCCCACATATTTCTCGAGATTTGACTGACCTCCTCCGTTTGGCCCCAAATTTTGGTTGCGCATAGTCGAAAAGGCCTGATGACGAGCGCCATTTCATTTCATTTGATCGGCATCACTATTTTTCGCATAAATGATATTTTACGATTTTCGCCATTTTCGATGTATGTTAGCCCACGAATTTCTTGAGATTTTATTAATCGTCTCCGTTTGGCCCCAAATTTTGACAGTGTGCAGCCTACAAGGCCTGGTAACGAGCGCCCTGTCATTTCAATTGATCGGCATCACTATTTTTCGCATAAGTGATATTTTACGATTTTCGCGATTTTCGGTGTATGTTAGCCCACAGATTTCTCAAGATTTGATTGACCGTCTCCGTTTGGCCCCAAATTTTAGGTGCGCATAGCCTACAAGACCTGGTGATGAGCTCCCTATCATTTCATTTGATCGGCATCACTATATTTCGCATAAATGAGAATTTATGATTTTCGCGATTTTCGGTGTATGTTAGCCCACGGATTTCTCGAGATTTAAATGACCGTCTCCGTTCGACTTCAATTTTTAGCTGTGCGCAGCCTACAAGGCCTTGTGAGGAGCGCCCTATTATTTCATTTGATCGGCATCACTATTTTTCGCATAAATGAGAATTTACGATTTTCGTAATTTTCGGTGTATGTTAGCCCACAGATTTCTCGAGATTTGATTGATAGTCTCCGTTCGGCCTAAAATTTTGGCTGTGCGCAGCGTACAACGCCTGTTGACGAGCGCCCTATCATTTCACTTGATCGTCATAACCATTTTTCGCATAAATGAGAATTTACGATTTTCGCGATTTTCGGTGTATGTTAGCCCACAGATTTCTCGAGATTTGATTGACCGTCTCCGTTTGGACCCAAATTTTGGCAGTGCGCAGCCTACAAGGCCTGGTAACGAGCGCCCTATCATTTCAATTGATCGGCATCACTATTTTTCGCATAAATTAGAATTTACAATTTTTGCGATTTTCGGTGTATGTTAGCCCACAGATTTCTCGAGATTTGATTGTCCGTCTCCGTTCGGCCCCAAATTTTGGCTGTGGGCAGCCTACAAATCCTGGTGATGAACGCCCTATCATTTCATTTAATCGGCATCAGTATTTTTCGCATTAATAAGAATTTACGATTTTCGCGATTTTCGGTGTGTGTTAGCCATGGATTTCTGGAGATTTGATCGACCGTCTCCGTTCGGCCCCATATTTTGGCTGTGCGCAGCCAACATTGCTTGGTGACGAGCGCCCTATCATTTCATTTGATTGGCATCACTATTTTTCGCATAAATGAGAATTTACGATTTTCGCAATTTTCGATGTATGTTAGCCCACGGATTTCTCGAGATTTGATTGACCGTCTCCGTTCGGCCCCATATTTTGGCTGTGCGCAGCCAACATTGCCTGGTGACAAGCGCCCTATCATTTCATTTGATCGGGATCACTATTTTTTGCATAAATAAGAATTTATGATTTTCGCGATTTTCGGTGTGTGTTAGCCCATGGATTTCTCGAGATTTGATTGACCGTTTCTGTTTGGCCCCAAATTTTGGTTGTTCGCAGATTACAAGGCCTGGTAACGAGTGCCCTATCATTTTAATTGATCGTCATCAGTATTTTTCGCATAAATGAGAATATACAATTTTCACAATTTTTCATTTATGTTAGCCTACGAATTTCTCGAGATTTGATTGACCGTCTCCGTTCTGCCCCAAATTTTTGCTGTGCGCGGCCTACAAGGCCTGGTGATGAGTGCCCTATCATTTCATTTGACCAGCATCACTATTTTTCGCATAAAAGAGAATTTATCATTTTCGCAATTTTTCGTGTATGTTAGTCCATAGATTACTCGAGATTTGATTGACCTTCTCCGTTTGGCCCCAAATTTTGGTTGCGCATAGCCTACAAGGCCTGCTGACGAGCGTCCTATCATTTTATTTGATTGGCATCACTATTTTTCGCATAAATGAGAATTTATGATTTTCGCGATTTTAGGTGTGTGTTACCGCACGGATTTCTCGAGATTGACTGACCATCTCCGTTTGACCCCAAATTTTTGCTGTGTGCAGCCTACCAACCTTGATGACGAACGCCCTATCATTTCATTCGATCCGCATTACTATTTTTCGCATAAATAAGAATTTACGATTTTTGCGATTTTCAGTGTGTTAGCCCACGGATTTCTGGAGATTTGACTGACCGTCTCCGTTTGGCCCCAAATTTTGGCAGTGCGGCCTATAAGGCCTGGTAACGAGTGCCCTATCATTATTTTTCGCATAAATGAGAATTTACGATTTTCGCCATTTTCGGTGTATGTTAGCCCACGGATTTCTCGAGATTTGATTGACTGTCTCTGTTTGGCCCCAAATTTTGGCAGTGCGGAGCCTACAAAGCCTGGTAAAGAGCGCCCTATCATTATTTTTCGCATAAATGAGAATTTATGATTTTCGCAATTTTTCCGTGTATGTTAGCCCATGGATTTCTCGAGATTTGATTGACCGTCTCCGTTTGACCCAAATTTTGGCTGCGCATAGCCTATAAGGCCTGGTGATGAGCGCCCAATCATTTCATTTGATCGGCATCACTATTTTTCGTATAAATAAGAATTTATGATTTTCACGATTTTCTGTGTATGTTAGCCCACGGGTTTTTCGAGATTTAATCGACCGTCTCCGTTCGACCCCAAATTTCGGCTGTGCATAGCCTACATGGCCTGGTGACGAGCACCCAATCATTTCATTTGATCGGCATCACTATTTTTCGCATAAATGAGAATTTACGATTTTCGCGATTTTCGGTGTGTGTTAGGCTATGGATTTCCCGAGATTTGACTAACCGTCTCCGTTCGGCCCCAAATTTTGGCTTTGCGCAGCCTACCAACCTTGATGACGAGCGCCCTATCATTTCATTTGATCGGCATCATTATATTTTGCATAAATTAGAATTTACGATTTTCACGATTTGCGGTATATGTTAGCCCACAGATTTCTCGAGATTTAATTGACCGTCTCCGATTGGCCCCAAATTTTGGGTGCGCATAGCCGACAAGGCCTGGTGACGAGCGCCCTATCATTTCATTTGATCAGCATCACTAGTTTTCGCATAAATGAGAATTTACGATTTTCGCCATTTTCGGTGTATGTTAGCCCACGGATTTCTCGAGATTTGATTGACTATCTCCGTTTGGACCCAAATTTTGATAGTGCACAGCCTACAAGGCCTGGTGACGAGCGCCCTATCATTATTTTTCGCATAAATGAGAATTTACGATTTTCGCGATTTTTCCATGTATGTTAGCCCACGAATTTCTCGAGATTTGATTGACCGTCTCCGTTTGGCCCCAAATTTTGGCTGTGCATAGCCTACAAGGCCTGGTGACGAGCGCCCAATCATTTCATTTGATCGGCATCATTATTTTTCGTATAAATAAGAATTTACGATTTTCGCGATTTTCCGTGTAGCCCACGGGTTTCTCGAGATTTAATTGACGGTCTCCGTTTGACCTCAAATTTTGGTTGTGCGCAGCCTACATGGCCTGGTGACGAGCGCCCTATCATTTCATTTGATCAGCATCACTATTTTTCGCATAAATAAGAATTTACGATTTTCGCAATTTTCGGTGTGTGTTAGCCCACAGATTTCTCGAGATTTGACTAACCGTCTTCGTTCGGTCCCGAATTTTGGCTCTGCGCAGCCTACCAACCTTGATGACGAGCGCCATATCATTTCATTTGATCGGCATCATTATTTTTTGCATAAATTAGAATTTATGATTTTCGCGATTTGCGGTATATGTTAGCCCACAGATTTCTTGAGATTTAATTGACCGTCTCCCATAGGCCCCAAATTTTGGCTGCGCATAGCTGACAAGGCCTGGTGACGAGCGCCCTATCATTTTATTTGATCAGCATCACTATTTTTCGCATAAATAAAAATTTATAATTTTTGCGATTTTCCGTGTATGTTAGCCCACGGATTTCTCGAGATTTGGTTGACCGTCTCCATTTGGCCCAAATTTTGGCAGTGCGAAGCCTAGCAACCTTGATGACGAGTGCCCTATCATTTCATTTGATCGGCATCACTATTTTTCGCATAAATAAGAATTTATGATTTTCGCGATTTTCGGTGTGTGTTAGCCCACGATTTCTCGAGATTGACTGACAGTCTCCGTTCGGCCACAAATTTTGGCTCTGCGCAGCCTACCAACCTTGATGACGAGCGCCCTATCATTTCATTTGATCAGCATCACTATTTTTTGCATAAATAAGAATTTATGATTTTCGCGATTTTCGGTGTATGTTAGCCCACAGATTTCTCGAGATTTGATTGACTGTCTCCGTTTGCCCCAAATTTTTGCTGCGCATAGCCGACAAGGCCTGGTGACGAGCGCCCTATCATTTCATTTGATCAGCATCACTATTTTTCGCATAAATGAGAATTTACGATTTTCGCGATTTTCGGTGTGTGTTAGCCCACGGTTTCTCGAGATTGACTGACAGTCTCCGTTCGGCCACAAATTTTGGCTGTGCGCAGCCTACCAACCTTGATGACGAGCGCCCTATCATTTCATTTGATTGGCATCACTATTTTTTGCGTAAATGAGAATTTATGATTTTCGCGATTTTCGATGTATGTTAGCCCACGGATTTCTCGAGATTTGATTGACCGTCTCCGTTTGACCCTAAATTTTAGTTGACGAGAGCTCTATCACTTTATTCTGGCGGCATCACTTTTTTTTTTATAATGAGAATTTACGATTTTCAAGATTTTCGGTGTATGTTAGCCCACGGATTTCTCGAAATTTGATTGATCGTCTCCGTTCGGCCCCAAATTTTGGCTGTACGCAGCCTACAAGGTCTGGTAACGAGCGCTCTATCAATTTTTTGGGAAGCATAGCTGTTTTTCCCATAAATGAGAATTTATGATTTTTAAAATTTTCGGTGTGTGTTAGCCCACAAATTTCTCGTGATTTGATTCACCGTCTCTGTTTGGCCCCAAATTTTGGCATTGCGCAGCCTACAAGGCCTGGTGACGAATGTTTTATCACTTTAATTGGGCGGCATCACCCATTTTCGCATAAATGACAATTTACGATTTTCAAGATTTTTGGTGTGTGTTAGCCCATGGATTTCTTGAGATTTGATTGACCGTCTCCGTTCATCTCCAAATTTTAGCTGTTTGCAGCCTACAAGGTCTACTGGCGAGAACTCTGCCAATTTTTTTGATCGACATCACTGCTTTTCGTATAAATGAGAATTTACGATTTTCACGATTTTCAGTGTGTGTTAGCCCACGAATTTCTCGAGATTTGATTGACCATCTCCGTTCGGCCCTAAATTTTAGTTGTGCGTAGCCTAGGTGACGAAAGCTCTATCACTTTATTCTGGCGGCATCACTTTTTTTTGTAATGAGAATTTGCGATTTTCAAGATTTTCGGTGTATGTTAGCCTACGGATTTCTCGAAATTTGATTGACAGTCTCCGTTCGGCCCCAAATTTTGGCTGTACACAGCATACAAGGCATGGTGACGAGCGCTCTACCAATTTTTTTTTCTAGCATCATTGTTTTTCGCATATATGATAATTTACGATTTTCAAGATTTTCGGTGTGTGTTAGTCCACAGATTTCTCGAGATTTGATTGACCGCCTCCGTTCGACACCAAATTTTGACTGTGCCCTGTCTACAAGGCCTGATGACGAGTGCTCTATCAAATTTTTTGAGCGGCATCACTGTTTTTTGCATAAATGAGAATTTACGATTTTTAAAATTTTCGGTATGTGTTAGTCTACGAATTTCTCGAGATTTGATTAATCGTATCTGTTTGGCCCCAAGTTTTGGTTGTGTGCAGCCTATCAGGCCTGATGATGAGCGCTCTATTAATTTTTTTGATTGACATCACTGTTTTACGCATAAATGAGAATTTATAATTTTCAAGATTTTCGGTGTGTGTTAGCCTACGGATTTCTCGAGATTTGATTGGCCGTCTCCGTTCGGCCCCAAATTTTGACAGTGTGCAGCCTACAAAGCCTGATGATGAACGCTCTATCACTTTATTTGGGTGGCATCATTATTTTTTGCATAAATGAGATTTTACGATTTTCAATATTTACGGTGTGTGTTATCCCACAGATTTCTTGAGATTTGATTGACCGTCTCCGTTCGGCCCTATATTTTGTCTGTGCCCAACATATCAGGCCTACTGATGAGCGTTCTATCAGTTTTTATTGCTGGCATCATTGTTTTTCGCATAATTGATAATTTACCATTTTCAAGATTTTCAGTGTGTGTTAGCCCACGGATTTCTCGAGATTTGATTGACCGTCTCTATTCGGCTCCAAGTTTTGGCTATGCCCTACCTATAAGGCCTGGTGACGAACACTCTATCAATTTTTTTGGCCGGCATCACTATTTTTCGCATAAATGAGAATTTACAATTTTCAAGATTTTCGGTGTATGTTAGCCCACAAATTTCTCGAGATTTCATTGACCGTCTCCGTTCGATCCCAAATTTTGGTTGTGCCCAGCCTACAAGGCCTGGTGACAAGCGCTCTATCAATTTTTTTGGCCGGCATCACTGTTTTTCACATAAATGAGAATTTATGATTTTCAAGATTTTCGGTGTGTGTTAGCTCACGAATTTCTCGAGATTTGATTGACCGTCTCTGTTCTGCCCCAAATTTTGGCAGTGCGCAACCTACAAGGCCTGATGACGAGCGTTCTATCACTTTAATTGGGCGGCATCACTGTTTTTCACATAAATGACAATTTACGATTTTCAATATTTTTGGTGTGTGTTAACCTACAGATTTCTTGAGATTTGATTGACCGTCTCCATTCAGTACTATATTTTGTCTATGCCCAGCCTATCAGGCCTGGTGACGAGCGTTCTATCCATTTTTATTGCTGGCATCACTATTTTTCGCATAATTGAGAATTTACCATTTTCAAGATTTTCGGTGTGTGTGTGTTAGCCCACGGATTTCTCGAGATTTAATTGACCGTCTCTATTCGGCTCCAAGTTTTGGCTGTGCCCTGCCCACAAGGCCTGGTGACGAGCGTTCTATCAATTTTTTGACCTGCATTACTATTTTTTACATAAATGAGAATTTTATGATTTTCAAAATTTTCGGTGTATGTTAGCCCACAGATTTCTCGAGATTTCAGTGATAGTCTCTGTTTGACCCAAATTTTAGCTGTGCCCAGCCTACAAGGCCTGGTAACGAGCGTTCTATCAATTCTTTTGACCGATATTACTGTTTTTCGCATAAATAAAAACTTACAATTTTCAAGATTTTCGGTGTGTGTTATCCCACGGATTTCTAGAGATTTGATTGACCGTCTCCGTTCGACCCCAAATTTTGACTGTGCACGGCCTACCAGGCCTGGTGACGAGTGGTCTATAATTTGTTTTGGCCGGCATCACTGTTTTTCGCATAAATGAGAATTTATAATTTTCAAGATTTTCGGTGTGTGTTAGCCCACGATTCTCTCAAGATTTGATTGTCCGTCTCCATTCGGTCCTAAATTTTGGTAGTGCGCAGCCTACAAGGCCTGATGACGAGCGCTCTATCACTTTATTTGGATGGCATCACTATTATTCATATAAATGGGAAGTTACGATTTTCAAGATTTTCGTGTGTGTTAGCCCACGGATTTCTCGAGATTTAATAGACCGTCTCCGTTCGGGCCCAAATTTTGAATGTGCCCAGCCTACAAGACCTGGTAATGAGCGCTCTATCATTTTTTTTGGCCGGCATCACTATTTTTCGCATAAATAAGAATTTATGATTATCAAGATTTTCGGTGTATATTAGCCCACAGATTTCTCGAAATTTGATTGACCGTCTCCGTTCGGCCCCAAATTTTGGCTGTGTGCAGCCTAACATGCCTGGTGACGATCCCTCTATCTCTTTATTTGGGCAGCATCATTGTTTTTTGAATAAATGAGAATTTACGATTTTTAAGATTTTCGGTGTGTGTTAGCCCATGAATTTCTCGAGATTTGATTGACTGTCTCTGTTCGGCCGCAAATTTTGGCAGTGCGCAGCCTACAAGGTCTTGTGACGAGCGCTCTATCGTTTTATTTGGGCAGCATCACTATTTTTGGCATAAATAAGAATTTACGATTTTTAAGATTTTCGGTATGTGTTAGCCCACAGATTTATTGAGATTTGATTGACCGTCTCCGTTCGACCCCATATTTTGGCTATGCACAACCTACAAGGCCTGTGACGAGCACTCTATTAATTTCTTCGGGCAGTATTATTGTTTTTCGCATAAACGAGAATTTACGATTTTCAAGATTTTCGGTGTGTGTTAGCCCACGAATTTCTCAAGATTTGATTGACCGTCTCCGTTCGACCCTAAATTTTTGCTGTGCGTAGCCTACAAGGCCTAGTGATGAGCGCTCTATCAATTTTTTTGACCGGCATCGCTATTTTTTGCATAAATGAGAATATATGATTAAAAAGATTTTTGGTGTTTGTTAGCCCATGGATTTCTCGAGATTTGATTGGCCGTCTCTGTTCCACCCTAAACTTTTGACGTGCGCAGCCTACAATGCCTGGTGACAAACGCTCTATCACTTTATCTTCCCGGCATTACTATTTTTTGAATAAATGAAAATTTATGATTTTCAAGATTTTCGGTCTGTGTTAGCCCATGGATTTCTCTATATTTGATTGACCATCTCCGTTCGGTCCCAATTGGCAGTGCCTAGCCTACAATGCTTGGTGACGAGTGCTCTGTCAATTTTTTGGTCGACATCACTATTTTTTGCATAAATGAGAATTTACGATATTCAAGATTTTCGGTGTGTGTTAGCCCATGGATTTCTCGAGATTTGATTGACCGTCTCCATTCGACCTCAAATTTTGGCTGTGCCCAGTCTACAAGGCCTTGTGACGAGCGTTCAATTAATTTTTTTGGGTGGCATCACTATTTTTTGCATAAATGAGAATTTACGATATTCATGATTTTCGATGTGTGTTAGTCCATGGATTTCTCCAGATTTAATTGACCGTCTTCATTCAGTCCCAAATTTTGATCATGCCCAGCCTACAAGGCCTGACGACGAGCACTTTATCAATATTTTTGACCGGCATCACTATTTTTTTCATAAATGAGAATTTACGATTTTCAAGATTTTCTGTGTATTAACTCATTAATTTCTCGAGATTTAATTGACCGTCTCTGTTTGGCTTTAAATTTTGACTGTGTCCAGCCTACAAGGCCAGTTGATAAGCGCTCTATCAATTTTTTTGGTCGGCATTACTAATTTTTGCATAAATGAGAATTTACGATTTTCAAGATTTTCGGCGTGTGTTAGCCCATGGTTTCTCGAGATTTGATTGACCGTCTCCGTTTGGCCCCAAATTTTGATCGTGCCCAACCTACAAGGCCTGGTGACGAGCGTTCAATCAATTTTTTTGGCTGGCATCACTTTTATGGGTCCATCCGAAATGACCTGGTGACCAAAACTCATTCTTTTTAATGATTGGCGTCGTTGTTTTTGGCTTTTCAAGGCCACGAACTAGGGATTCAGGTTTATGTCAACTTTTCATGTGTTTTAGACTATGAATTTTTCGAAATTCGATTGACCGACTCTATTTGGCCCAAAAAATTTATGGCTCATCCGAAACGACTCGGTGGCTGGTAATCATTGCTTTCCAGTGACTATTATCACTCTTTTTTTTTTGGCATTTCGAGGTCCAGGAATAGGGATTTAGGATTAACTCAATTTTTTTGTGTGATTTTTTAAAATTTGATCGACCGATATCATATGATCTCAAATTTTGTGGATCCATCCGAAATGATCTGATGACAGATAATCATTACTTTACAATGACAGACATCGCTTTTGTTTGGATTTCGAGGTCTCGAACTAATTCGTTGAGCATAAGTTTAGAGAATATTTTCCTCGCTGGGAATAATAAGTTTGGTAGGAATTAAATTATACAGCACGACATAACTTGTGGGTTTTATAATTGAATTTTGCTTGGTTGGGCATAAATTCTATAAGAATTAAGTAAGGCAATACGACATAACTTGGTATACATTATTGGCTTATACTAGATAACAATGGCAGCTTTGGTTGTCATTGTTAACACCAAGTTGCCACAAATTGGTGAACTTGTGTGGAAGAGGATGGTTCTGCAACTGCAAAGAGCTAACAATAAAGCTCAGATATTAAGTTTATTGCTCATATTGTGAATCAGCAAGTTGTTCACGAACTTATAGCTCTGGAATTAGTCACACTTTTACCGGAAAAACTCACTGAAGATAGTGTAGATGTTGCAGTTGGTTTCATTAAGAAACGTGGTTCGATGCTTCAGCATCTGTGTCCCTTAGGGCAGCGGTTATGCATGATCAACAAAGTTCACCAGAAGAATTTTGAAACATGTTTTGTGCAGCAATACTCGATGATCCACCGACTTGAAACTAATAAACTGGCAATGTGGCAAAGTTTTTAGCTCATTTACTCTCTACCGATGCACTGCCTTGGCATGTTTTGGCTTATTTAAGATTGACAGAAGAGGATACTACATCCTCTTCTTGTATATTCATCAAAATCCTATTCCAGGTGTTATCAGAGTACCCCGTATGTTGAATGAGCATCTTAGTGATCCCTCTATGCAAGCGTCTTTTGAGTCAATATTTCCAAAGGACAATCCGAAAAATACGAGGTTTGCTATTAACTTCTTCACTTCCATTGGTCTAGCTTGGATAACTGAAACTCTGCGAGAGTATCTGAAGAACATGCCAAACCTTATCTTGCAGCAAGACAAGACTGTTTCGAGATCAGGTGAATCAGATGGTGAAAGTGATGATCATCAAAGGAAGAAGAGGAGAAGTTAGGTAGTAGATTTCTCCTTAGTGTTGTTAGTCTTTAACATGTTCCGACCAAAAGGTAGTTAGCCAATTGGAAAAATCTCTACTTTTTGGGCTCTTGGATTCTTATATGTACTGTACAAGAATTGGCTGATAATGAGCAAAGATGAGCATGTGTACAACAATGATAAACATGTATTGATCCTTTTCTTGATTTGCCCATCAACTCTTTTGCCCCTTTCTTAGAGAAGTGCAAAGTGTGACATAGTTTCCAGGGGGAAAACTGCCAATGACATTGCATTTGATATCATCACTTCTAAACCATTAACCAACCACCATTTTTGGGACTAAAAATGGCAATGGTAAAAGAGCAACAACCATAATGCAAGTAAACTAAACACTCAAATGCAAAGCCAATCAGCATTCTTTTTATCATAAAAGTTCATATAGAATTCAACACACAGGTGTTTCTCGAAAGCATATTTCCCCTGGGTCTGCAAACTAATACATTACATCTTGAAACAGATAAAGAGAGTGAGCACGATGGAGTTAACAATGAGAGCGTTAAAAGTGAATTTACTGTACAGGCTTCTGTACAAGAAAAAAAAGAAACAACAATCAAATTGACTAATCCCTCGGAAAATATACTGTGTAGCATCGAAACCTAATTACTCGGGCCTGCATCACCACGGCCTTGTGAATAGTTATTCAAATGGTCGATGGTTAAGTCTAAATGCCCTAACATTTCCAAACCAGATTTTATTCATCTTCCAGTTCCACGAGCTGTGCACGCCTCTCAGCTGCCTTCTTCCGCACAAAGAAACCCCACCTCATTGCAGCCTTAATTTTCAGCCAACCCACAACAGCTTTTCCTGGGCGTGTGCGGTCCTCATCATAACCAAAACTAGGAGATGGAGAAGGCATGAAAGATGGGAAACCATATCCATCTTCAGGCACATTGACCGAAGCTTGGCCTCCCATGCTGAAAAGTCTCAGCAAATGTTGCATATCATCATTCTCAAGAATTTCATTGCTTCTCATTCGAATTTCCTCCTCAGACAAGAATTCGTCAACTCCCTTGTCCCTATTGTGCGACCAGTCGTCAAAAGGATTAAGATTGGTTTGTGGGAGAGATGAGGTAATTGTCTGGAATGAAGATGATTGTGGAGGACCAAGAGCCAGGCCAACACTGTTGTCATATCTCGTACTCTGGAGCTGATGAGTGCTGGTTATTTGCTGCTGAGGCGCAAATGGAGTGCTCTCAAACTGTGAGCGGGAATTAGAATTCATCATAGGACTTTGGTTAGGCATCCTAGCAACCATGTTTTCATTATAACCTGAACCTGTTACACCAAATTAAAAGATGACGGCATTATGACATTTATAGTGCAGAGGATAAGTTTGGAAAGAAAGAAATAGAAAGCTTAACCACAAAAAGATCTCCAAGAGTTGAAGAAACCAAACTACAGACATGATAGGACTGTAATTCACAAATCATATCTCCCCCACCCCTCTCCTTTCGGTTTTCTCCTCCAAAATATTGCCTTATATTTCAGTTCCTTTTTTTTACAGTCTTCTCATCACACTGGCATCGCAAACTATGGGACTCCATCTTTACTTCATTTGTACACTTTTTACAAGTCTTCCTCCTTTCATTTGGGATTAAAAGAAGAGGGCGGTGCAGTGCACTCAGCTCCTGCTATTCGCAGGGTCAGTGAAGTGAGTGAAGAAACATAAGGTCAGGTTCAAATCCCAAAAGAAGCCAAAACACTAGGCGATTTCTTCCCATCTGCCCAAGGATGTGGCCTAAGATATTTCAGGGGATACCGGTTCATGAGATATTTCCAGATAAAGATATCTGGGAGGACGTACTAAACCACCCCTTTTACTGTTCCGCAGTGGTTCACATCCCAGGTGAAATTGTTTAGTGGTCAATGAAGTGAGTAGAGAAGTATGAGTTCTTAGGTTTAAATCCCAAAAGATGCAAAAACACTAGGTGATTTCCCCAATTTAGCAAGGCTTCCACTGTGGAGTCTCCCAAAAATGCGAAATTTAGCAACAGTCCTAATCATCAGATACTCTCCTGACCTCAAATTCCATACTAACCTAGATCATCAATTTTATCAGTCACTTGCCCCAAGAAAAGTACCAGGCTTAGAAGATTTGCACTCCTGCCAAAACTACCACATAAATGTCTATATGTATGATGAGACCTCACAACAATATTTACTCATTTACATCTTAACAATCCATTAGAAAAGTTCCTGCGAGTCTATAATCCATTACACCAAAAGTCTGCTACCTTCCAAGGTATCGCACATTCTCGATTAAGAAAAAATCATTTGCACAAATGCTATAGCCAAAAGTAGCTTCTAAAGCAAAAACAAATGAAAATGAGGGGAGTGGTCGAAGTACATGAGTCATTGATGGTATGCATAACGATCAGAGTACAGCTAAGCATACCATCAGAGACTCATGGACTAGATAGACTATAGCCAAATCAATTAAACAGATAGAACTGTTTAAAAGAAAATGAGAAGGGGAAAAAAGATAACTGCTCTCCCTAACTACCAGTCTAACACCAATGGAAGTATAAAATCCTGAAAATTAACAGTTTACCTCCAATTAGCAAGTTGGGGTCCATAGAAGATTGCTCAGATTGGACTGAAACATGATGTCGTGATTGCGGAAGCTGATTAACCAAGGTGTTGGGGTAATCCACTGGCCCAACAGGTAGCTCGTTCCTTGAAGAGCTTGGATTTTGATTTTGTTTGATGTTCAGAAATGACTTGCCATCATACTCAACAACTTGATTCCAATTATCATACGCTTTCTTGACCAAAGAATCTACATATACCTACACGAACATTTAAAGTCCATAAGAGCTGGCACATTCTTTACCAAAAGGTAAGCACCACAATCATATAAAATACACTTCAAATTCGACTGCAATTCCAGACTTTGAAAAAGTCAGTTGAATGAACAGGCTGATAGCTTAGAGTTAACAGTCTGTTAGAAATCCAGTAATATCAAGCCCAAATAAAACTCGAAAAGCAAAGAAGCAGTGTCATATATATAAAAGAGAATAACAACCTTCTGGCTGTCTGAAAGTGAATCTGCCGAATAGTATTGTTCACCAGCTATAAGGCCATTCAGCTCATAAATATTGTTGAAAACAACACCCACGTTTCTCGAATCATCAGAATAATAGACATAAAGCTTCCCACTCAAAACACAGGTCTTTGCATGCTCTATTAGAGCCTCCCACATCTTATTTGACATACCACTTCCAAGGATCTGCAAAAATACAAGTCATATTGAAGACAAAGTGCAATGAAATGTAAAGTTAAAAATCTTTTTGTTTTTCATTTTCCTTATATATCCCACTATACACTCACATTTCTTAGTTTCTGCGGGTCTCTAACCACAAGCCTAAGGAAGTCTTCAACAGTAAATATCCCAGCCTTATTTAACCTCTTGTGGAAAGAACCATCCTTGCCAATCTTCTCCAATCTCCAGACATCGTCATTTAGAGCTGGTGGATAATGTTTCTTGTACACTACAGGGAGTAAGAAATTCAGACATAGTCAATAACTGTTGGAATAAAGAAAATTAACAACAAATAATTTGGACTAAGCAGCCTACATTCTCCACGGTGATCTTTAACATTGAAAGCCTCAGTCTTTGCTTCTCGTATGCGTACTCCTTCACAATATCCAGAAGCAACTTTCATGCCAAGTCTGAACTTCCTGCTCCTTATCCAACTCGAATTATCTGTAAATGTGAGATCCCCCAAAGTTCCAACACCTTCCTTGAGTGTAATTTGCAAGTCACCAGTTAAAAGAGGTCTCTTTCCTTCACGCTCTTTAACAACATG
Source organism: Datura wrightii (assembly GCA_035772735.1). NCBI lineage: Eukaryota > Viridiplantae > Streptophyta > Magnoliopsida > Solanales > Solanaceae > Datura > Datura wrightii. Next base: position 201,607,734 of record JASDFA010000016.1, on the reverse strand, counting down.
GCTGTCAAATTCTTCTTGCGTCCATCCTTCATCATCTTCATTGTTGAAATCACCTTCTAGCACAACAACATCCAGTTTTATACATGATTCAGGTCCAGTAGTCACAAGATGGCCAGTATTTGCGTCAATTAAGACAACATGGATAGCAGCACCATGCTCCCCTTCTACTTTGCCTCCAGTGAACAGAGGCAAAGATAGCCTAGACCTAAACTGAAGCTGCAAGTTTCTTCCATCAGGCCCTTCAATTCTCTTAGGAGATGACCTGAAACCTGAAGATTTTAGGATGGCATCTACTAAAAACTGCATTGCATATTCAGTTAAACATAGATAAATTTAATTGTATAAATACTTTATTTTATTATGACAAGGTTAGAGTTATAATACTATACATCCTGTTTTGATTGCATACTAAAATTCCTTAAACCAACCATTATATGCTTAAGATCTACCGAGAAACCTCAATCACATATAATAGTGAAAAAATATTTGTCGAGAGCCCAGAGACTCATAAACTATTTTTGTTTCTATCATGGAAATGCTCAGAAAGCAAATATGCACGCAAAGAAAGAAGTTCAGCTTACTCCCTCATCTGCTCTGTTGTAAGCATAAAAGAAGAATCAACAATAACAAGACAATGCACTGCAAAATTAGGTGTATGCAGAAATCACATATTTGAAATTGTTTCTTTAGACATGCTCTTTTTATATAACGTGGTGTTGAACCTCAACTATTCCAGCAGGCACCCACTACCTTCCACCAGCATAGATACCGAGTCACTTTGTCCAATGCTTAGGCAGATGAAAGAAATCACCAGATGTTTTCCATATCAGTTAGGATTTGAGCCCTGATCTCCTCAACTAGCTAATATGCAATACTCAAATAATGCAGAAACTCTTGCATACATCTTCTCCAACAACATACCCAGTGTAATCCCATAGTGCATACATCTTGTCCAATAATGTTTATTTTTCATTTTTATTTTTTGAGCACCCCAACCAATTTATGCTGGGGCTAGAGTGGAATCCAGTTTCTTATGAAATGTTTACAGATATAAGTTATACAAGGTTTAACAGACCTTCAAAGAAGATTGGCTGAATTTAAGTAGCTTTCAGAGCCTGTTTGGATGGGCTTATGACAAAAGTAAGGATTTCTAACTCATGGCTTTTGGCTTATTTTTGTTATTTTGGCTTAAAAATAAGTGCTTAAAAGCACATTTTAAATTTACCTAAATATTACAAAAGTACTTAAAAGTTATTTTGGCTTGAAAGCACTTAAAATAAGCTAATCCAAACAGTCTCTTAATCTCCAAGTGCTGAAAAGCACTTTTTCAGTGATGGAACTTAATTTATATTGAATAAATATAATTATTTATGATAAAAGAAGTTAACAGATTAATAAAATCAAAACAGTTGTTAAGCTAAAATAAGTCGAAAGAAATAAGTTGGACAACCCCAACTTATTGCTTTTGGCTTAAAAACACTTACCTTAAAAGTTACTCTGAATTTTGACAAACACGCCAAAAAGCTGAAAAGAACTTAAAAGCAGCTTTTAAGCCTATCCAAACAGGCTCTATGTTCTATTTTCAATTTCTAAATTTACTTATATAAAGTATGAAGGAAAGGGACCGTCTTTTTCCCTTTGTATGTGCTTTCATGCTTGAAAGCAGGGATTTATGTCTTCTTTTTGCCTTGAGGGGCTCCAACAGTTCTTACCAACATCAAAAAAGCACTCAAAATAAACATATTATTAATTAAAAGATACTAAAGAACCAACTACAAGTTTTAACATTTTCTTAACTCGGTGTTTTCAAACAGCTCCACCTCTTGTGACATGGTTGACTCACACTCTGATGCATGATAAACCCATTATGGGTGGTATCAGAATAAGGTACTTCAGCACATGTTAGCACCAAGCCTGGCCTATGGCCAGGGGGTCAATGAAACTGGAACCAGAAGGCTATGGAGATCAAGGTCTGTATACCAGCAGAGGCATAAATACTAGGTAATTTCTTCCAATTGGCTTAAACACGTTGGGTGGAGTTTCCAAGAGGATACAAGTACCCAGTGGAATAGTCAAGGCAGGCATAAGTTGTCTTGTACACCCTGTAATTTATTTTTATTCTTTTTAAAAAAGCACGAAAGGAGCACATGTCCTCCAAAATCCATTAAACATGCACAGCGAGGAAAGAACACACAACTTTGTATAGATTATTGTAGCACATAGTTGGAATACTCTTCTTTAAATTAGACAATAAGCATCACTCCACGTTCAGAAAAAGAACAACAACATAGTGCACGCTGCAGTTGAACTATTTAGTTGGTAAAAGAAAAAAAAAAGGTACTAAGTGATGGCCAAAGAGTGAAGTAACTTATCTAGGATCCTTGAAAATTCTACAAGCATACTTCTTAACTTCTTTTGTTTTTAAACTTTTTTTATAAATCAATAACATGAACACCACCGATACTATGCAACATAACCACAAGGTCCACACGATCTTCATGACTTCATCCCTCTCACCTAGAAGGATTTCTTTTTTTTTTTTTGGAATTGGTAACTGTATGTATTTTTCATCATGAGAAAAACAGTCATGGGTTGTACTGGAACCATATCTACAAGTTGATACAAATTCCTACTATCCCTGTACTAAATAGAATCTAGAACATCTACTAATGTGATACCTAGAAGGATTTCTTTAGAGGCAACATTTCCCCATTCCTCGTTGATTTCTAATCCATCAACTAATCTTTTTCATGACCCACAATTGATGCATATGAATCAACAGTGAATCAGATTCAAGGATCTAGAAGTTATTTTGGTTTCAATAAGTTGCTAGAGGTGGTGGTGGTGTGTGGTGATGGTGGTGGGAGAGAAATGAGATAGTTTAGAGGGAGGAGGAAGATGAAGAATGAGAATGGGGGATGGATTTGAATTTTTGAAGGAAAATAGTTTTTGTGAAATATACATGATGATCTAGCATATTATCTCATGTGGGCAGTGATTGAGGACCATACAGGGTGGTCAAAAGGGTTAAAAACACTAGTTTTGAACACGTAGTTGCCTAATGAAACCTCTGGGAAAGGGGAACACAATCAAGTGCAACTACAGGGTGTCCATTTGGCTATTCTTTTTTAGAATAAAAAAGGTAGAATTCTCTCACCTAGAATTACAAAATTATAAAAACTTTTCCAAATAGTGTCCATAAGCAAACCATGACTTAGATACAAAACGAATAGTTCATAGCCTAACCTTCCAGCAACTCTGGCAGGGCCTAATTTAGCCAATGCTCGCTCCACCTCTTCACTAACCTGTTCAGTTCAAATGGTGAAAATCCAATAAGCAGCCTAGACATCAAATAACTGAAATCACAAAAGATAATTCTCACATGTTAGAATATTGGATGTTATACAGATACATGTATACGTCTTTATGTAGTTATATGAATGAAGGGTCATTCATCTTCTCACCCTAATAGCATAATCAACTATACAACAACATACCCAGTGTATTACCACAAGTGGGGTCTGGGGAAACCGACAAACCGTAACATAACATAAAATAAAATAATACAACAGGTACAATTTCAAACATAAAGGAAAGAACAAAGTTAGCTTTTCCAGTTGAAGGAAGATAACTCTTTAGTTTTAAACTGGTAACTATGTAGGAAGGAAGATAACTCTTATTAGAGAAAATATCTACAACGGTCAAGATGAATTCCCAAGTTCAAGTTCCACATAAAAAGAAAAATGCAAAACATTAGGATGTAACAAAAAAGCAATGGAGACCTGACCACCAAAACAGACTTGCTTTTACATAGATGATAAACTTACTGTGAAGACATATTTTCTAGCAGGATCAACCAATTGAAGATTATGAAAGGAATTACTACTCCAACATTAAACATATTTCAGAAGAGAGAGAGAGAAATAACAGGAAAAAACCTAAATCCTAATGCTATATATCTTACAACTCTCCGAAGAATCGGTTCCAACGATGAGCAGAGCTTTTGAAGACTATCCACCTTGAGAGCTTCCACAATTACACTGCATAAAAAGTCATTTAAGATTTGATAATCTCGGATTTATTTTCGGAAGAGAAAATGCAACAGGTAAACATCTGTAAATGACAATTTAAGCAATACGATGGCAAACCACAAATAAGTAATGATGCCAAAGTATGTACTTATTCATCTCCAAAGCCCGTTGCTCTCACCAAACCCCCCCCACCCCCCCCACCCCCCTCCACAAAAAAAAAGGAAGAAGAAGAAGAAGAAACCCAAAAAGACAAGAAAAAACAGCAGAAAGAGAATTGTTAAGCATTCCCGAGATACCCAATACATGTCTCCTCTTAGTATATTGTCCTATAGACACTAACAGATGCACATTGAGAAAACTGTTAAGAAACTTATCATATAACGTGACTCAAAACTGACACAAATGGCAAACATGGACAAATCAAAACTATAGCAGGAATTCAACATCAGAATACATGAAAATTTATACTAGATACATACAAATATTATGGCCATTAGAAGACCAAAATCACAGTTTACAATTGTGGGATCAAGCACGTATGTCAAAAGAAGAATTCCACATACTTACAACAACTAAATTTTGCATTTCAAGAGAAGCTACTGAACTAATACTCTGACTAGTTTCTAATTACAATGATAAATCAGCCAAACGGTCAAAATAACATTTAGTTTTCTGCATAAAATCCGAAGTGATAAATTTAGAAGAAACGCTATTACCACTGTTTGACACCACAGATTCAAATTAAAGTGACTAGAAAATGAACTTTTCAGCTGCACCAAAACTCACCCTTCATGTATACCAAAATTAACAAAAAAAATCACTTAAATTCAAGAAAATTACACAGCTTTACCTAGCTAAAGCAGGTCTTTTACGCTCAGGCTGCTGGTCATCATCACCCTCCAAGCTCCTCTTCATAGATTTTGTCCTCTCCATATACCTAGTCTGCATTTAGACAAATACCTTTTTTTCCCCAAATTCACACCAAACAACAAAAGAAACAACAATCAACAAAACAATACACAGATCTTGAAGTTCATTCAAGAAAATTTCCCACAGCACCCTAATAACACAAAAAGCAAGATCCCCCACCAAAACCCTAATTTATTTACACAAGAATATCCACATATATACTAAGAACACAACTTTATAAGTGGGGTTTTCACTATATGTATGTAAAAGTCACCTGATTGGTAATTCTTCAAACTTTAGCTGAGCCTCTGAGATTTCACTGTTTTCCCCTCTCTCTCTCTCTCTCTCTCTCTCTCTCTCTCTTTCAAGAACTGAACACAGTATTTATTAGTTTGACAGTTCGTTTTTTGCCCCTTTTGAGGTGGTGGTGGTGGGATAGGTTACTATGGGTGGCTGGGTGGGTGCAATACCTGGGGTGTAATGAAAGGGTCCCACTTAGAAGACTATTGAGAGAAAAAAGAAGAGAGTTTGAGATCTTTTTGGTTTTTGCTTTATGGCTTTGATGTTGGGTGGCTGCCTGAGCTTTGGATAGAATGGTAAACAGACCAATTAGATGAAAGATGATAGAGGAGATCTAGGCCGTTGTTTATGGGTGATCTGACATCAGCATAATTTTAGGTGGTGTCATCTTTTGTCGTTTTTTGAACTTTATATATGTCCATTTTTACCCTTTTCTCCTCTATTTTTTTTTTTCATTTATATGAAAAGTTAAAAATGTGATAAAATTAGATTATCGGAGTGATAACTATTAATATATTCTAATAATATTTTTCCTATTCGAACTTTGAAAAATAATGTATCTCATTAATTTTAAGCGAGATTGTAAATCTATTTTTGGGGGAAAATAGATGAAATTAAAACAACTAATCTAACAACATATTATCTATAGTTTCTTCATTGACTTGAAACATCATTTCCTAACTGAACAACTTTCACAAATTAGTCGAACTTATAAAAGAAAATAGCTACTGTGGGTTATAAAGGAAAATTTTTAAAAACTTATTATTTGTTTCTTTGAAATAAAAATTATTCGTGTGTCTGTACTTGATTGCAGCCTAACGTGCAAAACTCATGTTGGGTTAAGGATTAAAGATTTGACACTAGAAAATAACATAGAGTGAATACAATAAGTTTCCAGTAATTATAAATGCAATCAAAAGTATCAAACAAAATGACTTTGGGAACCATATGTATGCATTAATTTAAAAAAAATAAGGCATTCATTTTCACCTAACCGGTGCTTGCTTTTCTTTGACTCCATGTTGAGAAATAAGTTAATAATAAAAATCAAAATCTAGATACATAATTAGTGCACATTCAACAAAGGTCCGTTGTTTCAAACAACGTTTCTATCGTGGATCACACCGGATATGTTATTGTTGTTGTACTGCAAGAAACCTTTGTTAAAACATATCCTCATCATCTAGGATGTATATATCAAGAATTTATTACTTTTCAAATCTTTTAAGCAAACAGATCTGTATTACATCACAAAAAATGATGAAAGTTGGACTATAATGACACCATAATGAAAAGTCCTCAACAAGAATAAAATCAAAGGGAATTAGTAGGGACTCACTTTAGAAACCTAAATAGACCATGCCGCATAATTAAAAGTTCACAATAGTTTAAACAACAAGATGTACAATGAGGACTAAATCCAATTGATTAGCTGAAATATCATTCTATTCACATAGCTGAAAGGGGCAACCTAGAACACAGATGACTATGAGGAATAACCGAATAATTGCTAAGATTTACATAACTAGAATGTTTCGCACAAACTGCACATATATAATCACATGGTACTTTGATCAATCTGATTTATTTCGTACCTTTCGTTCAATGAGAAAATGGGTCAAATTCTACAGGATCAAACCTATGGGACTTGTTTCACATAATTGAGCTCCCGCTCTACAGTTAAGATACACTAATCATTCTCTCCTCCACACACCATCATCGTGTTGCCTTCCTTCACCATGAGTTAGAACAAAATGGTCGAGACACAGCATCATCAGCTACTTAATCTCATTATACAGTTAGGATACAATCCCTTCAGTCGCATCTTGTTTATCTGATACATGTGTTTGGGTGGCTGCAACTGACACATCTAGAAGATCAATCCTCTAGATCTCTGAACAATAGACACTAGACCATGAATGACAAATGAAGTTCGCCTAATGGCACTTAAAATCCAACAGAGATAAGACTTCAAATATGAAGTATCATCACTCAATACCAGATTCAGCTTCAGCTAAGATGGAATCATTCTCTTCCAGCAAATAGTCACAAATCTCTAGAAGCTGATCCGCAAGGGGAGGAATACCTGGGTTCCGCCCATCATTGTACAGATGTGCATTGATGGTGATCTGTGCCACATCATGCCTGAATTGCCCGCGATTTTTATATTCCAGTTTCCTGGCTCTCTCTTTGATTGTAGATAAGTCCATAGGGCGCTTTACATACTTGTGATAATCTGGAGCTTCCTTTCGGGTCACTGGCTTCAAGAAGAGGTAGGATATATCCACATTTGACTTCAGTGTCTCAACAATTTCTTCCAAAATATTTGACAAACCAACCTTCAAACAAATTCAACCACATCTCAGTTAAATGAAAAGACTACTGCACAACCACCCTTGGTACTACAGAAGAAGTAAGCAACTCTTAGAAAAAATGGATCAAACAAGATCAGAGATTTTCTTGCTAACATCTTGCTTTTCTAACTGAAGCTAACTGACCAACAATGACAGAATTATGCACACAAAGAATGTGTCCATGCTTAAGATGTGACAATCAGCCATATGAGAAAAACCAGACCAGTATGTTATTGTTTGACTAGCTGCTCCCTGAATCAATCTTGTAAATGATTGTGTTAAACAACACTTACTAGAGTAGATGCAATCTATATTCCTATGAGAGTAAGCAGGCATTTATCTTTTTCCCTTTCTATTTCACATACAAGGAAGCATGAAACTCAGTTTTTCAAAAAACTAACCAGAAACCTCCACCCACCATGATGGTAGAGTTAGACAAGTATTCTCCTACCCAGTACTATTCATTTCTTATCGGAAACTTCTAGGAATACCTCCATGCAACCAAATTAGCCAACAAGAATATGAGAGAAAAGTCAGTTAGACCACTTAGACACAACAAAATGCAATAAGGATTAGATGATCTAGATCTGTGGCCATAGTAAATGGACTATCACTATTACCTGCAGAAGATAAGACATAAACAAGCATAATAGATTTAGTTACCTCTCCCCCTCTTCGGCGCTTTGTTGGTGGTGCATGCTCTTTAGCATGCCTTCCGGACTCGAAAGTTTGCCTCCGCTTCAAAGATCTGTCTCGATCTGGTATCCTTCTGTCGTTTCTTCTGGGAAGAAAATCATCCGAGTAATCATCTCTTATTTCAGGCTTCTTCTTTTTCTTCTTCTTTTCCTTTATGCGTTCTTCTTCTTCCCTCTCTCTTCTTATGGCATCTTGATAGCTTTCAATCGCCGCTAATTTCTCCTGCTCCTCTAACGCCTTCTGTCGCTCATATATCATCTTGTTTCTTTCTTCTCTCTGCCTCACAGCAACTCTCCTCCTCTCCTCCTCTTCCCATAATCGTTTATCATCCATTCTTTTCCTTCCTAAAGCCTCTTCATAGAAGTGCTCCCTCTCTTGCTGCCCCAAGTACGACAGTTCATTAATTTTCTTTGTCTTCCTGAACTCCATGCCACTGCTTCCATCCAGGAAGCCTTCATCCACACTTGTGGAGTCCTTAAGTTGCTTAATTACAATTTTCTTGCTGCGATGCGAGTCTACAGTCTCTGTTGGTGGCCTTACCAGAATGGAAGACTTGTGAGCTTCACTCGGAACATCCTCAGCTCTCATCTTATTTGAAAACTTTATTTTATTAAATTTTATGGGGGGTGCTACAGTTCCAGTTTCAGCATCTGAAGTCACCGGTATGTCAGAATTAACTGAGGTAGCAGGAGTAGGTTTATCAGGAAGCTTGTCGGTTGAGCCACATTTGACCTTCAGAACTTTGGCCTTTGAACTGGAATTATCATCCTCGTGCGCTTCGACCATCACATTCTTTGTTCCACTTTTTTGGATGACTTTCTTTGAGAAGATTTGGGGCTGATCCAAGTGATCAGTAGAACTCATAGATTTTCCTGCAGGCTTTTCCAGATCAGTGATTTCTGCTCGTGCCTCCACATCTTCCCCATACTTGGGACAATTCTTATTAGTTCTCATGTGACCAAGCTATATAATAAGACCAGTCAATTGATTAGCCTTCATAACTTTTGGAAAAACTAAGATGATTATTCACATATAACCACGAACCTGACCACAGGCTCCACAGACAAAACTGTCTCTTGCTGACTTCTTCTCTTTCACGGGCTGTGTCCAAGGAGAGTATCACATCAGCTACATGTCTTATAAGAATCAAGAAACACTGGAAAAGGATATATTCTAATTCAAAAATATGCAGCTAAATGCAAAAGACAACTATGTAGGGACATTTACCTTTATTCCCTCTCCTAGTATTTTAACTTTTTTATTAAACAATCCGGTGTCCACCACATCAACTTTTTTCTTGGGTTTCACCTTGCTAGGTGGGGTTCTTTTAGCAGCAAACCCTTCAGCCTGCAGCTAAAAAGAAAATCAGAGAATTGCACCACCTGGTTGACATGCTAAGGACATCCTTACAACGTCCTATTTTGATTAGTGGAGCACAATGGAATTAGTGAGGAAGAAAGGGCAACAACCTCCTTCTGATCTCCAATGAAATCCAATGCATTTGGCCCATCAGACTTGATGCTTGGCTTGGCAAATATCTGAGGTTTTTTACCCTGATCAGTGCTTTCAGTACCAAACCTGTATCTTATATCTGGCATGAAACCAACCTGCTCCCCCATGGCTTTATCCTTTTTTTTCTTCTTCCGATCAGCTTCATCGTCTGCAAGATAGTAGTTAGAGAAAACAATACCAAATAAGAAACATGTTCTAAGATAGGCTGCACTTGCTGGAAGGAAACAAAAAATGGTTTCTACCATGAAGAAAGATGCTGTGTAAAATTATTCTATTGAAGAAGAGGGTTACGATCCCACCTCAAAGGAAAATTTTTGTTTCATATCCCTATAAAAGGGAGTAGGCAGGTTTCTTATGTGCACTTTGGATCAATTTATATATCAACCTCTATTTGGTTATATTTCCTACAATCTTCTTAACCAAAGCTAATTCCGAGATGGGGAGTCTTTCAAGGATAAGATCCAACTTAAACAACTTGTCAAGACTTACGTAAAATCTTAAACAGTACTCTACTCTAAGCCAGGAGAAACATTGCTGCTTCATCCACAAACTTCACATGAAAAGGATTTTAGTATTACCGTGCCAAGACGTATCAACAAAGAACCCAATCCTTGACAATACAAAGAACCAACTCATAGGCATGAAGAGATGTGGCATACTCCACCCATCTTACTCTACCCAACCAGCAGCAGCATAAAGACACACCTAATATGCTTCTTTTTTTTTTCCTCCAAAATTCCTCCCACATAATCTCCATTTTCCAGGAGAAATAGAAAGTAACATTGAAGTGGCACCAACAGAGAAGGTTTCTCAGTCTTGCAGATTATAGCATCAAGATGCCAAGGATGGACAAGAAAGTAGAAACAACATATAATAAATATATACATATATCCATGTTCCATACCATCCATGAGCATGCGGCATAATTCTGCCGCTTCAGCTGCCTCATCCTCGATTTCCTCTTCCACCTGAGCCTGAAAGGGGCGTCTTCTCATCTTGAGTCCTTTGACTCCATCTACATTATCATGTTTGGGCTCGTGACTACCCTCCTCACCATCCTCGAAGTCTTCAGCGTCAAGAAGATTTTCCAAGTCACCAGCAAATGAGTCCAGGTCACTGTTCACTTCAGAGTCACTCTCATTTTCTTCACCATCAACTGCACTAAGATTTTGGACTTGTCGGTCCCAGATCTCCTGACATTTTTCTCTGGTTTGCTGCTGCAGCTGCAAAAAGGACATGCGTTGGCCACGAGCATATTTGCTTATTGTCGTTGGATCGACTTTAACACCTGATGCAGCTTGCTCGCTAGAAAGCTTGCGAATCATAGCAATTCGGTGCCACCTTGTTAGTTTAGCAATCTGCTCCTCTGGGACGTTAAACTTGAGAAGAACCTAAAATGTAGGGACATTATGTAGAATGAGAAACACATACTTGTGAATTGATAGGAAAAGCCCCACAGGGCTACTCATCCATAAACCACATTTGTCGACTAGCCACCAGATAAAAGAATTAGAAGGAGAAATGGGGTTCAATCTGGACATGAGCACTTCGTGCATCAGAGCCATAGGACTAAACAATCAACTACTCATGCACCCATCAACTAGGCAGTAAACTAAATAAAATATTTCCAATAAGCCAGAATCAATTTTGTGCTGAATCAGCTTTCATAAGGGGTATACTCATTTAGGTTCCAAAATCAAATCAGGGGAATTTCTTTTCCTCGCAACTTACCACATACAATAGTAGAACATAAGAAGAAACAGTTGGCCCAGATTGATAACAATCAGTTGACATATATGTCAATGGAAACATATGTATGATATAAACGCCAATTTGGTTTTTTAACTAACCGCATTTGATGCTAAGTAGGTCAAGAGGCTGGAAGTTTTGTAAAACCCAATCCTAAAACTATCCTGATCAACTCACCTCGCGTGCAGCTTCCATGCTCAGTCTTCGTAGGTCAGCATCAGTGCCTGTTACTGTTGACCCTTTGGCAACAACTGCTTTTTTCTTGGAGATTGCATTTGATATTGGTGCCTTAGGAGTGGTGCGGACATAACTGAACCCTAATCCCCGACCAGACGGATCACCAACACCAGTGATTTCCAGACGCTCAATATTTTCTCTATCCTGCACGAAAGTACCAAGAAAGATCAAGTTTCAGGACTAACTAGGATGCTACGAATTACAGAAAACAATGTGTGCACGTATCTCACAGCACTAACTTGAAGAAACAGTAGATGTTACAATAGGAATACTTATTATACTTTTTTATGAAAAAAGGAATGTTCCTTATACTCTATCAAGGCAACAGAAAGTTTTGAATTATTTATAGACACCAAGGCTGCCATGTCAACACATTTCTGATGACCAGATAAAACGTTAGTTTTTGAATTATTTAAAGACACCAACACTGCCATGTCAACGCATCTCCGATGACCAAGATAAAAGGTTAAGAAGATAACAGGAGTGACCATACAAGCACAAGAATGACCAAACACACACTCCGAAAACAGATGAACATTTTGTCGAAGATTAGACTACAACAATAAATGATGCAAGTATGATCTACCTGGTTTGTACAGGCAACAAAGTTGCTGCTCAAGTTCCATGGTGTGATTTGCAGTTCCCTTTCAATATGTGATGCAGCAGCTAAAGCAATTGCTTCATCTGGGAGCTGGTTCATTGCAGCTGATAGACCTGTAGGATTAGTCAGCCGTGTAATACCTAGGCGCTTAAGCCTATACAGGCCAGCTTGCATGCTTTCATATGCACATACCTGAGCCAAAGGACAAGCATGAAACTAAGAATTTCTGGTAAATGGTTGAAACCCAATAACATAGTCAGCCTGAAACAGTAAAGAAGAAGAGACCGTATTGGGGCAATAAAAGTATAGCGGAAAACATTAATACATTCTCAGAAAATGATATTTGAATCCTAGTCTGCACCGAAGTCAATGACTTTCAGAAGTTACAATCTCTGCCCACTTTGTCGGATATGAAAATGAAAGGGAGTGAATTTTAAATTTCTATTGCAACAGAGTCCAGAAATTTAAACTACTCAACAAGAAAAACAAGTTATAGACCATCAAAAGTTTAATCATTCTTGATGATTTATGTCCTAGGTCTTTAATAGGAGTGTGGGGAGCAGCATGAATCAGGCCTCATTTGTTTTTATTAAGATTAAAACGTCTGAATCTGCACGCACATCTGAATATTAAGATATGCATTAAGATTTAGCCTCCAGCCAATACCAAATGTGCAAAAGCAGAAAACTCCATAATAGAAAGATGAAGATTTAAAGAAGTGTTATTTGTACCCAATTTATTTTGAAAAATCCAAGACATCTCTTAATGCATCAAGTAAAGAATGTTTTTATGACCCCTTTTCCTTTCTTTTTTTTTTAAATAATTGTGTGTGTGTGTGTGGGGGGGGGGGGGGGGGGATCTTTTCATGGGGGTTGGGGAGGAGATGAGAGGAAAATTAAAAACAGTGATCTTTTGAAAGAACTCACACTTTCTGGCGAAACCAACCTCCTCAATTCCTCTTCAGATGGTATCCGAAAATTGAACCTCATAACCCATTGGAACTGTCCATTTGATCTTCTCTGCATCATGTCAGAACCCAAGTTACTTATGCAGGACACGTAAGGGGAAGGAGCACACGAAGTACGACAAAGACAAGTTTCAATAAATTCTTTCCCTCTAATGTCTGTACTAAAGAATTTACCCAGGAATTGAAATGATGCTTCCCAAAACTACCTGCAAATCAGCACAATGTTTGAGCCTTTTCCTGAGAAAGGCCTCTGACAAGCTAGGGAACTGTGCAGACAGCTCATCCGCACGGATGAAAGGACGTGAACCACGTTTTTCAATAGCACGAAATTCACGATACATATATACCAATAGTCTGTTCATTATGTAAGTCTGAACACCTTTCGATCCAGGAGAGATTACCTCCATGTGAGGCTCCTTCAAAGATAACAGGAAAAGGCAGATTAAACAAGGAAATAGATCCACCGTGTATTCATACAGAAGCACCAACAATCGGATATTAGTCATAAATTATTCATGATAGATCATTCTCTTCAAGCATAAGCTTTCGACATAGCTATAGCATGCTTTCACATTAAAGAAACATGGTTATCCTCCCCGGACCCCACTTATGGGATTACACAGGGTATGTTGTTGTTGTTGTTGTTGTTATCCTCTTCAGGTATAAGCATCAAATAGATACAGCATGCTTTCATATTTTGAATATGCAACTGTCATCAAAGGTAGTTTTCAATCTAACCAATAAAAGATCAGGCAATGCAACATCAACAGAACTTCTAATCATTAGCAATAAAGCTCAGGTCATCAGATCTAGCAAAACAAGTTGAATGCATGTGGACAATGCAAAATTATGAGAAAATCAAAGGCATCCCCTTCATAGGAGGACCAACTCATATGCCTTCCGAATTTCAAAACTCAAGCTTATTATGCAACAGCTCATTGTTTTAGGTTCTAAACTGGCAAAACATAATGCATGAATCCAGAAATTTTCATGAATTCATGGTTCAAAATTAGTGTCTACTAAAATAATCAATATTTTAGCAAAAAATTCATCGGAAATGATATATAAAATTTGCATAGTGCAATCACGATAGCACTCAGATGAAATAAGGATAGTGGATAACCTGTTGCCCTACGACATCAATCCTGTCTATCCGCCTTATGGAGAGCTTACCCTTTGCTGAGCGAACCAACAAATAATCAGTTGATGAGACCTTCTGCTGAAAAATTGGTGCCCTATACATATTTGTTTCAAGAGATGACTGGCTGCAACCAGGTTTTATATCCCCAAGGAAGGGGGATTTATCAGATGGATCAAGTGTCAGCACACTCCCCAATCCAGTATTTCCGTTGCGCATCAAGGTGCCTTGCTGATCATTTGGAGATAATTTTTGGTAATAAGTACACAATCTTGCACCCATTCCAACATTTCCAAGGAGCAAAGGTCTCTCCTCACAGTATCTGCAAGTAGAAAAGCAGACAAAAGTGTTGAGGCAGACTAAGGATACACATCATAAAAGTTGTATATACATGAAAAGAGGTGATGAAATTCTTTTTTCAATTACTTTTAATCAATAGGTTTCATTAGAAACACAACAAGGTGGTGACGGAAATATGTACCATGTGGTTGCATAGAGTGCTTCGTTATAAATCTATCCAATTGCTATGTGACAAGGGATCTACTCCTCACACCTAAAATTTAGATGAAAGAAAAAAGATCTTTATTCATCAATAACACCCAAGGTGGGTCACCAAAATATGTATGAATGTTGATTGCTCCTCTGTCAAATCTATCCAACTGCTATACAAAAGGGATCTTACTCCTTAGACCAAAAATATAGATGAAGGGAAAAAGATCGTTAACGCTTCATATATCTACCTCTATGCAAATAGCATTTAAGATGCTATTTGCACAATTCACACAGAAAACAATTGGCTTCAGTTGCATCTCAGAAATTAAAATTCTTCAGTATCCTACTTGGATATTTTGAAGTTCCATCACAACAAAAAGCAAGAAAAAGCACATCGAGAGATTCATACCAATAAACTACTTATATGCAAACATGAATCTCCACTTAATCAATGCAACAGCCCTATTCAAATTGACATAAACCACTTTATCTTTTTATGAGCAAAGGTATATTATTCATCTATCATAGCACCAGAGAGTGCTGGATGTATTAACGGCACAAAAATGAGCCTCCATCAGATCATCCTTACCAGGGTCAAAACTAGAATTCCTAAAGTTAATTGATGATGATAATCAGACAAAATCAATTCTCTTCTTTTTAAAAAATGAGAAATCCCCACAGACCAGATAATGCACAGTTCTAAACTTGGTGGATAGTGGGTCAATCCCTCTACGCTTCTCTACTTAAATACCAAGCTTTTTCTGCGATAGGGTTCGAACTAGTGACATGCGCCTATTCCACACAGCGTGTGTTGCACTTTTACCACTAGACTGAAACTCTGCCCAGACAAAATCATCTAATCAACCTTGCATTCCAATCTCCACAATATGACCATCCTCTCTATCACATACCAACAAAACTGTTACATTGGTCGTACAAGTTACATTGTCTCTATAGTGATAGTGCCTCTATTAGAACTCCTGCCATAACACTGGCACCTGTATAATGTTAATTTCTCACAACAAACTTATTCCCGAATGTCATTCTCTTCTTCTTCTTCTTTTTATGAAGGTAAACATATTTATATGATCAGAAATGTATCCCTCAGCACAAAGACTGTGCTAAGAGAAACATAGTTACAGGAACCCCCCAAAAACAAAAAACAATTCCTGAACTAGTTATGATGACCAAATAATGTCAACTACAGAATCTACATCCTCTGCTAGGGCCTTTTTACACCAAAAATATACAATTCATTTTTAAAAAAAACTTCTGTTCGGAGTTAGCTACATCTTCAAAACAACTTGCATTCCATTCCCTCCATATTGTCCACCAGATGCATGCAGGAATAATTCTCCATCATCTCTTCTGCTTCTTAAAATTGCCTGGGAGCAGTTATCCTAGGCATCATACCCAGGAAGAGCTGCCACAAAGTACTGGTAACTTTGAAATGGATAAATAGATGGCTATTTGTTTCATTTTCTCTGCCACATCGAAAACATCTAGAATACAATTGCATCCTCTCTTCAAAAGCCTATCATGTGTTAGCACAAGCCTCCTTTACCACAAGCCAACAGAAACATGCTACTTTGAGTGGTATGTTAACCTTCCAAATGTGCTTCCAGTTCCATGTCCCAAAATATTGTTCAGACTTGTTCAGTGTACCACATTCCGATTTCACAGTGAACATACATCTTCTGCTCCCTTTCCAAGTCAATTTGTCCACTTTCTCCACAGTTCCTTTAAAACCATCCAAGAGTCTGTAGAAGTCAATCATTCTAACAACCTTCCAATCATCAAAATATCTTCTGAAGTTCAAATTTCAACCTAGTAGACTCCAAACCTCAGCCTCAGATGCTTGAGGTTGTTGCACCAAATTATAAATATCTGGAAACATTTCTTTAGGAGATTTGCCAATCCAATCATCATTCAAGAAAGAGGTCTTTGCTCCATCATCAACCTTGATGCTAATATTGTTGATAAAAATTGGCACTAAGATCTTATTGATATCCACACACTACAACAACAACATACCCAATGTGATCCCATACCCAATGTGATCCCACAAGTGGGGTATGGGGAGGGTGAAAATTACTCCATTTTTCTCCACTTCTACTGTTTCCGAAATTTGATCAGAAGGTCCCTTCACTTTGATCCGAACCCATTTTAGATGATTTCTCAAGGTTGTCTCCTCCTCTGTTTCTAACCAGCCTCCACACATATCTTCAATAGCTTTGGAAATATTTGAGACCACAGATGTACAGGAATTTCCAATATTCTGACTCAAATCTGGTCCAGTTTCACAGTTGCAGGAAGACAACCAGCTTCCAGTGATCACCATTGAAGATTCAGCAAGTTATTTCTCCACCTCCATTCTCCCATCTTGATGTGTTCTGCCATTTTCCTCAAAGGAAATTCAAAGAGGAATTTTGATTTGTGCATTTCATGCATTTGCATCCCTAGTATCGTGTTCCGGTTATTGCTGGTCCACCTACGAATGTCTGAGAGAGTAGGGAACTCCTTGGCATCATGGAAACTTCCTACTAAGCACCTGTTCAGAACATCTTCATCGAGATACCCAGACCATCCACAACAATACGAGATGTGTGGGTGTTTGTACAGGCCATTGAGGCTCCTTTTGCTCCCCATTTATCTGTTTTAAAAGCTTCAAAGTAGGACTGCTACTCTGTGGGTTTAATGTTTCTTTATATAATATAACTATTGAAATGTCGTGGCATGTTTTCACATGACTGATACCTATCTAATTTTAGGGAAACAGAGTAATGATGGACAATGAGGTACCACATCTCTTAAAGTCTGTACACTGAAAAGAAAGCAAAAAGACATATACATTTTACTAAAGCAAAACTGTAGTTCATTAAAAGAAAATGGGAGAGGATATGCCTAGCATTCACAAGCCATGCAACTATTCGTGTTTCACCAGCCTCAACTTTCTGTCTATAAACCACTCTTTACTTTGAAATTCTACTTCTTATTTCTTCAATGACAAACTTAACAATCTTGCTCACATTAAGATTCAGGTTTCACCAAAGCAAACCTAAGTCTAAAAAAGAATAACCTAGCTAAGCATAAATACGTTTGCAAAATTAGCAGGTAAAGAGTTATAAGTGTGTATCATATAGACTTGTCCCTAAACAACCCAACAATCAGCATATCAATATTTTTGACATACAGATGGTTGGTGTAAACAACCTGTCATTGTGTCACTATCCTTGTCATAAATTATGTTTCAAGATGACTGTGCCCCAGATATCTACATTCCAGTGGTCAAGTGAATGCCACAAAGCTACACAAAACCACAAAAAGATGGAGCGCATCCACTAGAAGAGAAAAATTACTCCAATTTAACAGGTATAGGGTATTTATCCATATTGCGCGTGAAATAACAGAAGAAATACCATCAGAATATCAATACAAAATGCACAATAAAAATCTTTGGGTTTACTTACTCCATTAGGAAAACATGGCCATCTTTCGCAGAAAGATCAGATTTTTTCTTAAATGCCCCAGGAGGACGCAGGGACTTGTTCTCACCGGGAAGCTTTTGTGCCCTAGGCAACAAATGTATCCTGGTACGAACAAGATGCAGCACAGAGTTTGGTGGCACATTTTGGGCAGAAAGAGATTTCTCATCTTCAAGCTCCTTCCCACAATAAATTATCTTCACTGGCTCAGACAGTTTGAAATCTATAAACAAATAACATGGTGAAAGTTAGTAATAACTGGGATATAAAGGTACTAAATAGATTTCATATAAGTGAAGGTTAGGAATTAAAAGGATAGAAAAAATTACAAACCAAGCTTCTTGGACGCCTTTGACTTAAGGGAAGAAATGGTCTCCTCTGCTGCCACATGAAGTTTACTTCCTTTGCCACCCAAGCTCTTCAGTATGATTTTCATTGGCCCCTGTGTGGGCAACTTTCTCTGTTCCTTAAGTACCACCTCATTGTCATGGGGATGCCATAAAGCTCTTGGCCGATGAAAATTTGCTATATCTTTACTGCAAAGAGGAATAGATCACACAAACAAACATTAAAAACGAAGCAATCAACCAATATATATGATAAATCCAAGAGAACACACTTCCAAAACTTGTTAGCAGAGGTCATTAGGTAATCCAAGGACAAACTGTTTTTTTTCCAACAAAACATGCATATATAATATGTATATATATTAAAGAAATCTTATAGCTTGAGCAGGATTATGTGAAATCCACCTAAGTAAACAAGTGTCAAATAGAGGACACAAGACAGAGAACAATTAGAGTGGAAGGCTGCTTAGTGTGATGTAAGGCTAGTTAAAGAGAGAAGCTCTTCCATCTCTCTAGACTTCAGTTCATCCACCTCTTTTATCTCTCTGGACTTTAGTTCATCCAAACTATCTTCCACAGTACTTCTTGTGTGTGACAGAATCTGAGCATCCAACTCAAAAGCTTAAAGCAATGGCCTCTTTAGAAACCCTTTCACAACCAACGAGGGATAAATGTATCCTATAATACCCTCTCACATTTGTAACCTGGTTCTTGGGTTTACAAGTGGACTGAGTGTTCTTTTTATTGGTTCAAGTAAAGGAAGTGGTGGCTCAACAATAGTGGGCCTGAAATAGGGGATAGAGATTGGGCTCAACAGGTTGATGAGTGAGCCTGGAGCAATGACTGTCGCTCGATGTGCTTATTTGAGAGAGAGAAGTCCTAAGCAACTCCATGTGTTGAGTTGGGAGAGAGAAGCCATGAGCGATAAAACATGAGAAGAGAAAGAGGATTTGCACACAGGCTCACTAAACTTAAGCTCTCATGCCCTGATGCCAAGTGAAGGAACCTGGATATCCAATCCAAAGCCTTGAAGTAATGGGTCAGGCGACATAGGATATTATAACCCCTTGGAGACCCTTTTAGAACCAACCAGGAACAAGTGTATTCATATGGTGACCTGAGATCTACACAATTGGGCTCAGAGCAGAGAATGTATTTGAACTCGACTCAGCAGTGTTTGTCAATTTTATTGTCCTTGGAACAATCTTTAACCATCACCCTTTCACATCACCAAAAAAGCTTAAACCACTGAAAATTTTACCGGCTTCCCATCTCATTACCTTGCTCCGAATCTCATCAATAAATGTTGCAGTGACTACAGGAAACTGAGATTAGCAAAATAACCTAGGAGGCTCAGAAGAGTGCGAATCTTTTTTTTCCTGACACATGGGGATATGGCAGCATTGTGACCCTGGTCATGGACAACAGGAGCCTGAGAATGACATCAAAAGGTGAAAAGAACCTTAATGCCTCCTCCATAAATATTAAGAAAATGGACTTCAGGCATAACACAATACCAAAAGCTAACTCATGTGGTGCGAATTGCCAAGACCATATAAAGGGACAATAGAGCATTCTCTTGATTAATATGAAGCACTCTGACAACCCCCACACCGCATGCTTAGGACTGGACATCTAGATCACAGATAACAAAGATGCTAACAGTGGATAAATCAGGAATAGAGATGAGTCTCATTCTTATACAATAAATAAGGCTAAACACATAGGAACCCCCATGTACTATGACTCTTTTTCCAAAGAGACACTGGAACTTTGTGGATCCTTGTTACCAGGACCAGTTTTTTTAAAAATGGTGTATGGCACACAGCAATCACAAATTGCCACGTAATTTCTTTTTTTTTTAAAATTAGTAGTTCTGTTCTTTTTTCAGTATTATTTTACCAATTTCCTTATTGTTTCTTTCCTTTTTCTTTTTTTTTATTCCTCTCCTGCAGGCTGCAGCCTCCATCAATGCTGCCTCTACCATAGACACCACAACCACCACTGTCATACTGACCAGCTCGTAGCGACCACAGGCCAAAAAATGGCTTCCAAGTCATTCCATGAATATTTCGACCCACACCCAAGCGTTCTTTCACCAAAATCGAATCGCCAACAATTTTATTCCAGCAATCTGCTTTGCCAGAGTTTCTGAACATCATCACCCACCATCTAATTATGAACTTCTCACGTTCTTAATTAGCTTAAAATCGTGAAAAAAGAAAAAGAATAAGTTGAAACAATTTTTTACACACAATGGAGTTTCACCCAAGTTTACTTTTACATATTTGGCCCGAGAAAAAAGAAATACACAGTTGAAACTTGAAACAAATCATCATTGCATCTAAAGATGAAATAAGTAGTAGTAAAAATTTCATCATTTTGCATCTTAATTCTCTTAAGAGATGCCCTCCCTTCTTTCTAGAACCCTGACCTCTCATCCCTTCCTACTATCTCCTCCTTTCAAATTACAGTGGTCAATATCACTGAATAGTAGAGATGTGATTTTCTGACGCACCATCAGACAGAAAAAGGAGTGGCATGTAGCTCTTTTGGCACCTATACATAATTCGAAAGGAAAAGAACAAGACAGCTTTCGAAGAGTTTGAGGATACTGCCATACAGATGCGGTCAAGTTTTTTATGTTATTGTTCATAATAAACGTTTAGTGCACAATGGGGTATAGATGATAGGGTGTTACTTGTAGAGAACTATGTTTGTCTATCATTTGGATAGCAGGAATTTTTTCCGCCACATCAATGAAGTTATTACTTTATCAAAAAGAGGAAAATTAGAGAAGAATTAACCATTTGAAATTTTGAATAAGGGAGTATCAAATGAAGTACACAAGACTTACTTGCTCAGCTTAGCCTTCATTGTCTGCAGCTTAAGAGCTGGGATTGAGTGCAGAACTTTGAGACCATGTGCAGTGCGTTTCTTTGAATGTGATTTTAGTTGCTGAGTTGACTTTCTGTTCAGATAGAATTTGTCATTAGCAATATTGAAATGCCCAGATAAACCACTGAGACCATATAACTCGGCAGAATCACCATTACTGGGTTTTATTAAACCAGTTGTGATCATTGCTCCAGCATGATGCAGAAGCTGTTGGTCGTCTCTGTTATCCAGAACTTCAAAAAGCATTTGTTCGTCTTGAAGATCATATATGAGCTTTGGCTTCGGAAAGGGTTGATCTGGTTCCCAAATAATGTTGTCCACCCAAGATTCCTCCAGTATATCTCTATTTTGTAACGTAAGCTTGCTAAATCGCCTTAAGGCATCGCTGCTAAGGATTTCATCAGTGGCTCCATCCTTTGGAGTGTCTGCGCTCTTTTGCCTATCTGCATTCAAGCGAGACTTTAATCTCAAAAGCTGAGGGTGATATCTTCCTTCTGATAATGAAATATCCAGGTGTCCTGAAGGTTGTTTTGAACCAAAAGGCTCCACAGAAACACAGCAAGGAAAAAAGGAGCTATAACCTTTTTCATGGGGTTCAATTTCTTTTTCTGACTGAAAACTTTGACACTCAGCCTCCACATCCAGTTGTTTATCAGTCAATGCTTCATAATCAGGTTCAGAAACCTCACAACTTTCAGCAGTATTATCACTCAATGGAGGAGAATTATCCCAAATAATTCTATCCTCCCAGTCTTGCTGGTCAAGAGGATAGAACTGAGGACAAATAGATGAGCTCCAATCAGCAGAAAGATCCATTGATAGATTTTCTTTCATTGGTTCAGCACTACAACAAGAATCCTTTTTCTCGATTTTTGGCTTTAAGTCATCAGTCCCTTGAACTGTTCCTGGTTCATTATCCAGCAATGTTAAAGCACTATCATGATGTACATGGGTCATCCTCAGCCAAGGAAACTCTTGATAGGACCCTCTCAGTAATTTAACTTCATCTTCTTCAACAATATCCAGTGTGTCCATGGCCTTGTATTTGTCTGTTGATACAAGAACGTGCTATGGAAAGGCTCAACCACTAATTCTACTAAATAAGAACTGAAGAAAGAGATTTTCCTTATTAGCAAAAGGTACCTTTGGGAACAGAGCAACGTCGCTCCCTCTTCTCTGCTTTCTTCCGAGGTTTATGGAGGGCAAAAATTTCAGAGAACTTCAGAATTGCCACCCCATCTTCTACACAGAGAACAGGTAGAGGCAGAGAGCTTTGACTGTCAACTGGCTCTTCCAAAGCAAGAGGTTCTTCCTGACAACCAGCACAAAAGGCAGCACCGTTTAGAACACAAGAATTATTCTAAAACAGACAACAGAATTAGACAAGTATAGTCCCCATAAAGCAACTTATCTACATTTATTAGCTTATGCCAAGCACAGAGTAGAAGTACATAATACAGGAGAACAATATTTCAAAGACTTCCCAGAACTCCTGTCAAATAACGCAGATCTCCAGCAGAATAAACAGGCAAAAAATAAAAAAAGAGAGTGCATTAATATTTGTCGACTGCCCAATAGTGATAAACTGTGAAGAAAAAAGAAAAATGAAAGTAAAACTAAAATTTTTGTATATTACTAAGAGTGGTCCACCAGAATAATAGGATTTTAACTGACATAAAAGTCCATATGTCCTGAGTACGTCAGCCACTATAAATACAATAATTCAAGGTATTTATAAAATGCATTAACTAGCATCATCAATCTTCAAGCACTAGAAGAAAATCGTCACAGAAAAGTATGAACTATTCCAATAGCTATTTCAGGGAAATCTCAAGAAGCCGTTGTAAAAATCGCTTGTAAATAGAAAGTGATGCAAAGATATCAACTGTTTGATGACATACTTCACAAAAAGGAAAGGGCAAGAAGAGAGAAAGAAAGAGATGACATGCACTTCATGCTACAAGTCAGAATCAAAGGAACACACAAAAAAGTTTTTCTTTTTAATTTGTAGAGGACAAACCTCCTGAAAATCTTCACTAGATTCGGGAGCATCCGTGGATATAACTTCTTCAGGAGCCTTCTTCCCATGAAAAATCACTTCAGCTTCGTCGCTGTACTCTCCTACAAACAGGACATGACAAATAGGTCTAAAGTGAAGATGCAAACAGAAATATTTAAATCTAAGTTAAACGAAATTATACAACTCCATGATTTATTCCTTTTCCTCCAGCAGTAACCTCCCTATCCTTGATTAGTTCCTCATATTTCAGCAGATCTTGGAAAGCAATCAATTTTCATATTTTAACATCTTTTTTTTCTTTAAACGGTATAGTCAGGAACATTTGATAGTGTTATCCAGAAATCTTTAAGATGAAATACAAAGCTAACAGAAGCCAATCCATTCCATGACACTAAGTGCTCTAAGGACTGAAATTTGTCATGTACCTGCTGATATGATACCATACTTCTGTAACATAACCCAAGGGAAACATATTACTCAAATCAAAAAAAAAAAAAAAAAAAGAGAAAAGAACCCAAGGGAAACAAATAAGATCTGAAGTATCAATCAAAAATAAAATTATTTTCTTCCCACTTTATTTATTTTTATTTTATTATTTATCTTCACGAATAAACGGAGAGACAATATGTTTTCTCACTTTCTGATTTTGACGACACTGAAATCTGGCATGCAATTATGCTTCCTCGCTAGATAACCATTTGAGACTTCTAAGAGAATATGGATGCCAAAGTCACAACTACAAACCCCCCACAGAGGTCTTCACATTGAAGACTAATTTCAAAAAACCAGTAAAGCTTCTGTAAGATATTTAGGACTCAAAAGTGAAATGAGGACTTATCCATTGATATCTGATTATAAAAGAGGATACAGACAAAAGAAGGAAGCAAAACAATTGCACAAACTTCGAAATACATACATCAAATAATGCCATAAGCGAAGACAATCCACGATAACCCTATAGTTGAAGGGTACATTCGACCCCTAGTTTTTTTTTTAGACTTATGCTGTGTGGGTTCTACTATTATAGGCTGGTTGCATCCAAAAATAAAAGAACATAATACCTTTGAGATGGACCAGGAAGAAGGGGGAGAGGTAGCTTTTATGTGTTTTGCAAGATAATAGAAGCACAAAATAGAATTAGCCTCAGATAGAGACAAGTAATCCAATGGAAAAAGTTCACACATCATTATTCTTTTTCTTTTATAAGGTAAATAATACTATTAACAATGGGAATGAAACTCCGGTATACAAGAGGTATACTAAAAGGTAGAGGATCTACATCGAAACATGATTCTCTACCAAAGACACTCCAACTTCTATATAAGAAGGAAAGTCAAGAGTGCACAAAAAAGCAATCAAAGATAAAAGACTATTTCTTAAGAGGGCAAACTCATTTTCGATTCCCCCAAAAGCGCTCCTACTTCTCTCTCCAAACGACCCACACAAGATCTGTGGGAGCAACCTTCCATGCCCATTGCTTTCTACATCTACGTCTTCCACCCTATCTGTGCAGCACATCTCTAACGGTACCTAGCATCACCAACTGTACACCAAAATAATTCACGACCACCCTCCACAAGGTTGACGCCGCTTTGCAATGTAGTAAAAGATGATCAACTTCTTCAGACAAGCACTTGAACATATAACACCAACTAACATGAGTGATGTTTCTCTTCCTTAGGTTCTCGGCTATCAGAATGGCTCCCCTCGTTGCTAGCCATTGAAAAAAGCTCACCTTCTTGGGCGCCCTAGGAATCCAAATAGAAAGGTCTGGAAAAAGTGTATCTTCTCTCACGAGCAAACTCTGATAGACTTGATGGCAAACAAACCGTTGCTCTTCAAGCCCAAGCTCCATGAGTCACTACGGTTGAGCCTGAGTTGCTTGTAAACCAGCTCCAAAAGCCTTTGAAATTGTTCATCTCCCAGTCTTGCAGATTTCTCCTAAAAATGAGGTCCCAAAGACTTACCCCTCATGCTCCCTACGTATCTAGTAGAGTGTCGACCCCATTTGATTTGAAACTCTGTACACATTTTTTTTAGGAAAGGATAATCTTAGCGTATTCTCCCACAGCATTTGTGATCCGAAAAGCTAATTTTCCCTCCATTTCCTTCCCTATAAGTGATGTAACCATTGAAGTCTTCCCAACTTATACTCCTCCACATGTTAAAACCATACCACATAGTAATAGCTCTAGTCCTCCACCCTTACTGTTTTGCCATATTTCTCTACCACTACCTCCCTCCATAAGGCGTTCTCTTCCCTCCAAATCTCCATAACCATTTCCCTAGGAGAGCTCAGTTGAACACCTTTGAGATATTTCACCCCTAAATGAAGTTCTCATTAAATAGTTGAGTAAGATTTTGTTACTTATTGTTTCTATGATGTTAAAATGTTATTGATGGTGTTGACTGAGACATAACTAAATAAACAATAGTGGGTTCACTTTAAGAGCTTAAGATTTTCGATGAGTTGGTCACTCACTTCTACGTGGTAGCAGAGCAAATGGAAATCCAGTGTTTTAAGTCTCAGCGCTACTCATAATCAAAACGAATTCCCACGTGATTGGTCCATAAAAATGGATTAGGCCTGCATATGAGGGGTGTGTTGAACAATTGAGCAAATATAAGTGTGTTTTCTCTAATACCTTAAGTTTTTAAATGAGATAATCACATACTTCTTACATATGTGATGGGAAATCCGACATACAAGGTGTATACAAATACAAATACATTAATACATATGCACTGAAGTTAGTTATATGCATTATGCTTCTCTATACCAATTGACATCTCATGTTGCATATAGTTGGGTCATTATCATTTGGGGAAGGTTTCTAGCCATCAATAGTTGATGGTTTAAAGTTATCATATCGGAAACTATCTCTATACCTTCACAAGATAAGGGTAAAGCTACGTAAACATTATCCTCCCCAAACCCCAATTGTGGTATTATACTGGTATGTTGTTGTTGGTTGATTAAGTTGAACGATTTCTTAATACATTTTTAAAAATTGTTTGAGGTTCAAATTTTAAATTTTCAAATAAAACAAAATAAAACTTCTTCCCAAACTTGATATAAAAGATACACAAACCTCAACCAAAAAAAAAAGTTGTGCAAAATACAATTCCTTTGGAAACTCTAACACAACCAATGCAAAACAAATATATTCACTAACATCCTCTTGTACATGGAACAAGTATATTCCTTAACACCCTCTTGTATGGGTAACTTGATTCTAGGCTTTACGTATGGATTAAATTTTTTTTTCCTTTTTTCGATTTTTGTTTACATGTTTTTTTCTAAAGGAAGATCGAAGTGACTTGATAGCTTAAAGAGAGGATCTACAATAGGCCAAGTAAGTTCAACAGACTGATTGGTGTGCCTAGAAAAGAGAGAGAAATCTGGCTACACAAACTACGGGAAGTGCATGGAACAAAGTTAGTGACATGATGAGCAAAATTAAGGGGGAAGATTAAGAGTGGGCTAAGCTAAGTCAAAAGGAAAAGTCTTGAGGAATAAGGGTAAATCTATAAGTGAAAATGAGTTGACCAAAGTTTGACATTGATACTATTAAGAAAAACCAGACCTTAAGTTTAAATAGACTCAACCTAGCTCATGAGGGGAGGATTGGCTAAAACCATGCAATGAGAAACAGTTTATTCCCAGTATGGAACTTTC
This sequence comes from Datura wrightii, assembly GCA_035772735.1. Lineage (NCBI taxonomy): Eukaryota > Viridiplantae > Streptophyta > Magnoliopsida > Solanales > Solanaceae > Datura > Datura wrightii. The sequence continues at coordinate 201,580,319 of JASDFA010000016.1, read as the reverse complement.
TAATACCCTTGCTACGCTCAAGGTTGGACAATATAATATAGGGACCCGGGATGGGTCAAGTTGTAATACCATGTTGATAAAGACCTCCAAAAGATAGCTCATGAGGGAAAGATTGTCCAAAACCATGCGAGAAGAGTGTAAACAAAATATGTGGGGAGATGTAGGAGAATTAGCAGAGTTAATTGCCAAAGTTTGAGCCAGTCGATTTTGGACAGGAGAACCCTTACACTTTTGGTGCGTGTAAAGTTTGACATCTCAGTTTCTCTGTGGAAGCTGAGGTCTATTTATTAATACAAGTAGTTACCTTTATCGCCGAAAAAAAAAAATAGAAGCATGCGAGAAAACAAGAGTCATTTGTTACTTGATGATTTGATGAATACAAAAAACCTACTTGTACGAGTCAAACACAGTACATCATTTGATGTGCAGTATTATCTAAAGTAGCATTTAACCCTTCTAACACTCTTAACTTTCTAATATTTAATAATCTAACACGCTACCTGACTACCTCAAACTCGAAGAGGACAACCCAACTTAAATTTTGAAAACATGAAACCAACTTATTGCTAGATTGGTTGCTGAAAAGTTAAGAAAACCTCAATCCTACTAGAACTGTTTTGGTCATGTGGGATATTATTGAAAAAGTTACACGATTTCGTGCCAAGAAATTGATATCAAAACACTGGCCAAAATACTATGAAAAGAGTGGTGTGCATGTGACCGTCACTGGGGAAAGGAGCGGGGAAACCAACATCGTTACCTAAAGAGGTTGAGTGCAGCCAAACGGTTACAAAAAGAAGTTATGCCAGTAATTTTTTTACTTCTTTTTCAAGCAAAGTTATGCCAGTAAACAGTCATCGAAGAGGGTCAATAAAGTGGTTAAGAACCATAGAAGTCTCAGGTTCAAATTCTAGCAGAAGCAAAATCACTAGGTGATTTCTTCCCATTTATCCAAATCTTAATGGACAAAGTTAACTGGTACATGTACTAGTATGAGATAGCAGGTATCTCGTGGAAATTAGTCAAAATACGGCAAGTTGGCTTGGATAACACGGTTATAGAAAAACAATTATAGAAAAGGTACCGTCTGAACACCACAAGAAAGAGATGCATGCTAAAACGTTCACCAAATAGCCACGGTGTTGCCAGGACGATAACCGTAAAGAAGTGCACTAATTGAAACTATTACCAGAAATAAAGTGATGCCCCTAGAATGACCATCAAGAAAGGAAAGAAAAATTACGGAAGGAAATATAAAGGACGAGCAAGAGATATAGGACAACCTACCAGTAGTTAGAAGCTATTTACACCTATACCAAAACCATAACTCCGTATCATATGCAAAAATAAAAGAATGAAAGAGATTTATTAATTACATGACTTAATGAATACATTACAAACCTATTCATTATTGTTGCCAAATGCAATGCACAAAACATATATGGCAACAATAAATATAACATATTTAACCAATGCGGAACAATATCTATCTTGAGAAATTAACTTATCTAATATGCTAACTCTCGATCTTTTAAATGAAATATTCCAACTCTAACTCTCTGACACTATCACATAATAACCTAACGGTTCTTTTTCTTTTTTGACTACCAATCACCAAGGCGGAGTCGCTTGAAATTCAATTGATAATGGTGTATTTTCACGTTCCCCGCTTGAATACCAGGCTATTATTCGTGGAGGCTTTCAGACCAGTGACATGCATCTAATGTGCACGTGATTTCTGCTCTTATCACTAGATTAAAGGAAGGGGACTTATCTAACACTTATATGATAAATCCCAAAACTAGAAAAAGAAAATATAACAAAAAGAGGAAAGGGCCCCAAAAAAGCTTCTCAACTATGAAATATATAACAAGTTTGCCCTCCGTTTGAATTTGGTCTTAAATATTCCCTAATCCTTAGTGGATTGACTCATATTTACCCCTCTCAAATTTTCCCGCTGTTTGAATTTAGTCTCAATATGTCCTCATTGTTGAAGAACTTGCTCAAATTTATCCCTCAAAACTAATGGACCTCCAACATCCTATTTTTACTCATTTAAAACGTATTTTATTATTGAAATTGAGTGTCACCTAGAAAGAATAATCTTAACCCCAAAAATTCCTTGTAAAAATTTTAATCAACAAAATTACACCGACCCAAGATAGTTAAAAGAACTGAATTACATCTAGTTTCTCATCATATTCCTATAATTCTCCTCATTAAAAGAATCTTTACACTCTTGAAGTTTAACAACAATTAAATAGAACACAAATTTCATAACACCGAATTGAAATTCTTAGATCAGTGAGAAATAATTGTATGTACATGACGAAATTAGGAGTTATTACATACACTTAACATAAAAAAATTTAAAAATAAAATGGTCTTGCTGAAGAAAGTGTGATTGTTGTCATTACAAAAAGTATAAAAATTACTAAAATTTTAATTTTACTTCTGTTGAGCCAAATTTATGTCGATAATTGCAATTACGTAAATAAGAAACAATAATCTTCACAAAGATAGAAACTGAAAGAGAAAAGGCTTATTACTCATCAGTTGAGCAAAAGGGAATGCTTTGATATCTACTTTTGATGTATACGTCTGAAGGAAAAAAAATTACATCTCCCTTGTTCTTTTATTTTTTTCTTTTTGTTCTTTTTGTTCTTTCCTTCTTGTCATTTTAGAAAATAGAAGTCAAATAAACAATTGACCCTAAAATAAAGGGTTGATTGAAAAAGAAAAAGTGAATTTAGTTAGTTCTGAGAGGCAAATCTGAGCAAGCTCTTCAAGGGAAAATTTGGGACCAAATTCAAATGGAGAGCAATTTCTTTTTTTTTTTTTTGGATAACCATGGTGTCATGGCAGCTTGCGCGTACCTCGACTAATTCCACGGGACCAGCTTGAAGAGCATTTTGTCCCTTTTCCCTAGAAAAACAAGCTGAAGCAAAAAAGAATAAGAAAAGTACGCAACACATCTCTTGTTATTTCATTCGGTCCATGCGACCCACAGCTCCCTGCCTCTTCCCGCTGCAAAAGCCGTCTGCTCATTCAGAGTCCTGCCATAGTGTCAAGGCATCCAATGCCCACCCCCACTCCCACCCCCATGATCTCTCCCTCATAACACCCCACCCCCCAAAAAAAAACACACACAACCACCCACCCCCAACCCCACCCCACCACCAGAAAAAGTATTTTGTCTCGTGGACTTGTTCACAGCTGCTGCAAAGAATTTCAGTTCACCAAAAATTGCTAGCAGAAAACTGAAATTTGGCACAGAAGACTGCAAGCAAAAAGAGTTTGACAAATACCAACCACAAAGACTCATCTCAAGGATCAACTTTTTTTTATCTGATGTTCTAGGATAAACTCTTGCTTTCACAATTCTAGTCTTATTTTCTGCTGCCCTCTTGCAGATGGAAGTAACAACATACCCAGTGTAGTCTCACAAGTGGGGTCTGGGGAAGATAGGATGTACGCACAGGCTGTTTTTGGTAGACCCTCGGTCTCTTACAGAGGGGACTCTGGGTTATATTTTGCTTGAATATCTCCTCATTCAAGAATTTAAAATTAGGCTTCATTTGAGCTCCATGTGTTTCTGTTGGTATGTGAATATTCCAAAGATCCATGACCATTTAGCTACTGAGGCTATTTGGTCGGCTTTCAATTTCATTTTCAGTGAACAGCAACTTTCCGCAATAGAACTGAGGTTTGTAACAAACTAACATGAAGAACTGCCTTATAAATCTAGTAGTGGCAATCACTAAAGAGATTAAAATATCCAAAGGCAAAGTTACACTCGGAAGATTGTAGACAATCATCAATACTTGAGAGTAACAATATAAAAGCATTTATGAAACACCAGTACCCAAGAAAAATTGCTTTTATACTAACCTTTTCCAGGAGTAGATTGAACTTCAGCAGTGTTCTCTACCATCTCCTGTTCCTTCTCCTCTTCATTATCATCCTCATCATAGTTTTCATCATCGAAAACAGAAACACGATTCTCCAAAGTAGTTAAAGAGACTTCTGTTGAAAAATAATCCCTCTTCGGCAATAATAGGTCCTCTTCGGTAACAGTTTGTACCTCAGGTCCTTCATATTGCTCATCAATGTCCTCATAATCTACAGCATCTTCAGCCTTCTCATCATAATCTGTGTGTTCAGTGAAGCGGAGGGAAGAAAAGTAATAATGAGAAATAACTTCTGAAAGAAAAGATTGGTCTAATAAAATCTAGTGGCTTCAGAATGATGATGAAAACCCAACATAAGCTCTACGAAACACCGAACCGTGTGCTGTGAATTAATGCATGAATAATAATTCAGAAAACAGATTAAAGAACTATAAGCCCACTGGAGTTTTAACCCACCAAGCTCCAGATAGAGTAACACAAAGAAATTGCAGAAACATAAGAATTTCTGGCACATAAAAGGACATAAAGAGTCTGTTAAACCAAAAAATGTCAACTGCAGGTTAATTTGCTAGAGAGCTCCACTTGGTGGAACTATTTCAAATATCAGCATCTAGCCTAACCATGACTATCAACTAATAATTTCCAGTATTTCCCAATTCACAGCAGTAATATGAATTATCAGAATGTCAAACATGTAAATTGTTGCTGGCTCTTTCTATAATGTATTACAGGTTCAAACCTATGTTTACAATGTCTAACTAAGAATGCCTTCACTTGTGTTAAAGGCGCACTTTTATTATAGGATGAAAAGAAAAGGACAAAAGAATTGTCAATGGAAGTATCAAAGAAACTGCATCAGACGGCATTCATGGAAAAACATGTACCTTGTTCGGCAGCATCTGCAGATTCTTGTGGGGACTTCATCGACAACTGAACATCCAAGGGAAAGAGACATGGAGAAAATATTAGCACCGAAACTACTCTGGTAGAATTGGGAAACAATCACTCATATTTATACCACCTGATCTGAAATATAATTCCAAATAAATCATAGTGATAAAAGATTGGGTCTACACTTCACAGAAGATACAATTCCAAATTATAGAGACAAAAGAGTTCTGATACATACATCTATCTCTGTCAAAGATGGACCAAGCTTGTCAGCTAAAGCAGCAAGATGCTCCTTTGCATCCTGAAAAACACAATTTCCAATAGAGTTTGACTTCTTAATAAGCAAAGAAGACACCAGACAGAAATTCAAATCACACAACATGCAATCTGAAAGAGAAATTTGCGGAGCATGAAAATGAATGAACGGCAATTCCACAAATAGGTGATAACCCCAGCTAGCATCCTCCCATCGATGAGATTGTTAAAATATTGGCTACAGGAAACAGGCTCATGTTGAAACTGTTCTCTTTTTCTTTTTATCAGGTAAAATATTTCATTGATAATAACAAGGTCATCGTTGAATTTTGTTAGCTCCTTTACAAAGTTGGATGTCTCGTGTGTCTATACAGTTGGGTCAATATGTCCTCTGTAGATTCTCCACATAGTTTTTTGAATTTTGTTAGCTCCTTAGTTTTAGCATAATTATACTGGAGCTAGCAGACCCAACTATTTTTGCTTCTACTTTTGTAACTATCTTGTATCTTCTTGATGCCTTTAATGAAACATTTACTTCATCCAAAAAAAAAAAACAAGGTCATCTTGGCCATATACAAGAAGTATACCCAAAAAAAAAAGGAGAAACCTACAAAATATGGTTCTCTCAAAAGACACCCAATCCTCTATACAAACAGGAACTACATGGCTTCACCAAAAAACTATAAAGGATTGAAGACTACTCCTCAATTGAATGAAGCTCATCTCCATCTCTTCAAAAGATCTTCTATTTCTCTACTTTCAGATGACCCACAATAAAGCAAGAGAAGTAAAATTCCAAGCTTTGTGTCTTGTTCTCCTAATTCCGCTCTTGCAGCTGAAAATCAACTCCTTCACAGATCTCAGCATTACCCAAAAACGTTAAACTATTTAAAGATGTCCCACCTGACTTGTGACAAAATTGCAATGAAGCAAAATATGGTTCACATCTTCACCTGCTTCCTTACATAGGAAACACCAACTTAAGCAGACAACCTTTTGTTTCCTGAGATTATCCATCGTCAAAGTCACCCCTCTAGTAGCTAACCAAATAAAGAAGCATACATTCCACTGCACCTTACGTATCAAAACTGATTCATATGGAAAGCTATCCTCCGCCCTAACTAGAAGCTTTTCATAGAAGGACTTGACAGAGAACACATTGTTATTCCCCAACTCCCAACTCAAAACATCGGGTTTGTGAACTAGCTCACCTTGCTTGTACAGTAAAACTAGCAATCTCTGAAGCTCAATCACCTCCCACTCCTGGAAATCTCTTCTAAACCTCATATCCCAAAAAATTTCCACCCCCTTGTGTCCCCCTAACTTGCTGAATAGACGCTTCCCTCTAGCTAAAGACCCTATACAACATCGAAAAATCATCTTTCAACACCACACTTCCACACCACTTTTGGCCCCAAAATCTAACTCTACTCCTAACCCAAACCTTAAAGGCAATTTTGTCACTAAAGGTTTCCCACCCCTTCAAGATATTTCAACCACACCACACCCGAATGGCAAAGTAATCACATGTGTTCTCCATTCCCCTTCCAAAACTCCATATTTGCCTATTATCACCCCTCTCCAAAGTGTTTCTCTCTCCATCCCAAATCTCCACAACCATTTACCCAATAGTGCTTTGTTAAAGATCTTCAAGTCTTTAACCCCAAGCCCTCCCCACTGTTTAGGGAATGTGACGGTCTTCTAACAAAGTGAAACTTTTTTGTCCCATCAAGAAAATCTCTTTGCAGTCTTTCCAACTTTCTATAATAGCAGTAGGAGCATTGAACAAGGACATGCAATATGTAGGGATACTTGATTGTGTTGTTGATAAGCACTTCCTTCCCTCCATTGGACAAGTATTTTTCCACCAACCTGCTAACCTCTTCTCTACTCTCTGGATGACCGGATTCCAAATGCTAAGATCTTTATTTGATGTGCCTAAAAGTAACCCAAGGTAGATAAAAGGGAGAGTCCCTACCCTGCACTGCAAGACTTGGGCTAGCAAATCAATGTTCTCTTTCACACCAACGGGAATGATCTTGCATTTCCTGAGGTTGATCTTAAACCCTGACACCACCTGGAACCAAGTTAACACTTGTCCCAAGTAGTCTAACTAGATTCATCTGCATCACAGAACACCAAAGTATATCCGCAAATGAAAGGTGAGTAACCGAAAAGGTACTAGCACCACCAACCGCAACCTTGAATCCCTTGATATGTCCGCCTAGAATAACTCCTACTCAAAGCCTCCATGATCAAGATAAAAAGCATAGGTAATAAAGGGTTTCCTTGCCTCAAACCCCTCGAACTATTGAAAAAACCAAATGGTTTTCCATTTATTAAAACCAATAATCTCACAAAAGAAATGCAAAAACTGACCCACTTCCTCCATTTCTCCCCAAACCCCATCTTCATCATACTAAAATCTGGGAGTTGCTAGTTAACATGGTCATAAACCTTCTCTAGATCTAACTTGCATAGAATACCCATTTCACCTTATTTCTTCCTCGAATCTACCACTTTATTAGTCACCAAAGTTGCATCCAGAATTTGTCTACCTTTGACAAAAGCATTTTGCAATGAAGAAACGGTCTTGTCCATAACTCTCTTAAGTCTAATCAAAATCACCGTAGAAATAATCTTGCACATGCTTCCCATTAGAATAATAGGTCTATAGTCCCCAATGCTAGTAGCCCCTTCCTTCGTAGGAATAATAACAATGAAAGAAGCATTTAGGCTCCTTTCAGAAAAGCATTCGCGCTTAAAGCCCCAACGAACCGTTGAGCTTTTTTGCGCTTTTTGCTTTTGATAACACTGCTCTGTCTTACCATCTTGGTCCACTAATCTAAGGCACACAAGTTTATAGTTGCACTTTTCACTTTCATATTCTCTCCATTTTCAAATTTGGCTAACACGTCCCTTTTCTTTTTTTTTTTATAATGTAGTTTTTGGGCTAGACTAATTTCACAAGGTAATTGCCACCTCCCACTAGCACAAGTACCAAGTAACTCTGTCACCAAGGCTTGAAATGATGGGACAAGATCACCTAGTGTTTTTTCCCCCATTGAAATTTAACCTTGAAACCTCATGGTTCTCATTCCACTTTATTGACCACTAGGCACGCACCCTTGGGGTTCACATCCCCTTCCTTATTTGGGAGAAAGACCACCTGTCTCCCTCATGCACTACTAGTAGTCTTCTCTCCCTCCCAGGAAAGCGCCTTCATCCACAAATAAGACCTTTGCGTGAAACTTTGTAAACAGACATGCTCTCAATCCCATCTCACAAAATTCACTACCATTGAGATCAGTGTCGCATTCCCTTCCTCACTACAACTCTAATCCTAGTTATATCATGCATGCTGCTAAAAAATGTTTATGAAGCAGAAAGAGTTTATGGAGAGAAGAAAGAGTTTCTCCTATTAGCAAGCTATGCATTTCATATATATTGCTTGTCCAAGAAAATTTTTAAAAAAAGGAGGAAAAAGCACAACTTTCAACATGCATTAGTCAATCAATTACACTAAGATTGAGAATGAAGCTCCACGAGTTCAATGTGATCACAAGATACAAGCAGATGAATATCTTCCTTTGCTTCTTTGCAAAGGTAGCTTCACCCAGAAGACATACGAATATATCAATTATTAATTAATTACTACTCAATTCCAATCTTGTCTGCTGGCTATACGAATCTTGCGTATCAATTTCACTCTATTTTCTCATTTCTTCAGTATTCAAAGGATTAATCATAATTAAATTATTTTTGATGGCCTAATGCAACCTGCTCCTCGTACAAATAAAAAATGAACATTAAGACACTAAAGGTTCCCAAACAGCAGCCACTGTGAATTCTTTTTTCTACTCTGCTTTGCAGAATTCTATGCCTTGATCTTCCATTCCTCCAGGCGGTACTTCCAACTATACACTCCATTTCAACTGCCTACATGACAGTAAAGCAAAAGTAGCACTCTGTCTACAGGGATGCAGCAGTACTAGCCTATATAAACAGATTCCGTTTAACTAAGGTCATTACAATCACTCGGTCTATAAAGAAACTGGATAATCCAGACAGCTTTTTTTTCTCTTTTCTTTTATGATACCAAAACATGTTGGCCTGATACAATCAGGAACAAAAGCTGAAACTTCTTTTCAAGGCAAACCTTGCCAATTTACTGAAATCGATGAACATGGTTCTCACGTAAATATACAGTAAGAAGTAAAAGATAATAAACAGGTAATGACAATCTCCCCTGGCATAACCCCCCCCCCCCCCTTTTTCTGTTTCATATTTATTGTTAATGATCCTTGCCCCGAAGCTTCTTCCTCCAGATCCATTTGTCAAAAGCTGCCAAATTATAAGTCATCTAATATCACATTCGTTCATCTCCTGCTTAGCATGTTCAGCAAAGAAGTAATAATATGTCATATCCAATTAAAAAAGATTTTCACACTCTGTTTTGCTCAACAAAAACATTTGAACCTGTACAATTTGCAACTTAATATTGGGGCAGGCAACATAGGCATAAAATATTTTGTGGAGCAGGAGTGTGTGCTTTCAATTAGCAATAGTTTTTCCCTTGGAAAAACCTGTTAACCTTCATGATCCTCCCAAATTCTATATCACTGGACTCCAATCAAGTACTCCTTAGGTTTCGCTCCTAGCGACAACTAAAATAAGAGAAAGGGAGCTTGAAGGCTTCACCACCCTCCATCAATGCTCAACCTCAAGCTGACCACTTTCCACATTAAATTACAGAGCATGGTCCATGTAAAGGTATAAATGAGTTGCTTATGCTGAAATTCCAGCAAAATATTATCCTGTTAGGTTCAACAGCTACTTGGAGACACTTTAGTACCTATACTAACATATTAATTGGGGATCTCACAGTATGCTAATTAATTGAGAGTCTGCTAATTAATTGAGAGTCAAATTACATAGGGAGAAAGGAACAAAAAGGAGCAAATCACCTCGTCAAGATAGTCAACATCGAGATCACCAGAGTAGTCAACATTTCCAAACATAAATCCCAAAAGTCGGTTACCACCACCAGCTTCCTCATATTCTTCCTCATCATCTGCAAAAACCAGACATAGTTGTCAGATAAATCACACTTAGATTGCCAACTTCCTCACTTTGCGGAAACAAGTAGAAATAAATCAATAATGAAATACTATGAAGGAGAGAAACTCAACCCTGTAGGGCAAATCTGGTCGTTTTTTGTTGATAGATTTTTGGTGTAAAAAGGAATGGATAAGGATAGTGAACCCAATTACAGTTCATGGAGTCTTTTGTATAGTATAGCCAGGGTTTTTCTCTTTGCTCCTTTTTTTCTTTACCTCTGCTCTCTTCTTGATTTTTGTTAGTAATCACAGGCACATACTCAGTGCTGGTTTTTGACATCAATAATACTTACCATTTCAAAAAAAAAGTAAGAACAATGAGGCGGATTTGGTGTATGTACAAGGCTTCAAAAAGACCGTATATGGGTGTAAAGGAACTCAGCTGGAAGACTAAGGATAAAAGCACAAAGACCAAAACTTTTTTGAAAGTAGATAAGTGACCAAAAATATGTTCCCCTACAAAAAACACCCAATCATCTATACATATTGGTACATCGTGGATGCACAAAAGCACAAGACTGAAATTCTCCTCTACCATTTCATGGGTCAAGCTATGCATTTTAGAGAGATGTGTGCTTCAAACAATGGCATCCTCACGAAAAGCTTTTCAAACACAGCTGGATTAGTATCGGCATTATTGAATCCCAAAAAAAAAAAACTTTTGAATCTCGACTTTGAAAGAGCTGGACAACAGGACTTGTATGCAGTATTGTACACAGGATACTGAAATTACTAATTTTAATAGCAATTCGTATATTTTTATTTTTCTATATACTGAGTTTTACTTCAAGGAAGCTTGAGCTTCGCTCTAAGCTTCACCTAGCCAAACTCGTGTAACAACGGTTTTTTGGTTCTTCACAAAATTACTGACTTTTCTTCATCCAGGAGATAGTATGGAAAGAAATCAAGAACCATCTTACTAACTATCAAAACTAAAGCCGAAAAGAAGAAAAAAAATAGAATGTTACCTTCATCACGCCCATCACGGGATGAGCCACCAGGTTCATAGCCCATCTTAGGTTAGCAACTCTGCAACCAAAAAACTTCATTATTCCAACACTAGCAACGAACCAAAAGTACCAAATAAAATTCCAAAGAATATAATTCAGAAAAGAACCTCCTTTACTCCCTTCATCTTAAAACACATTCGAATTGTGCAATATAGTACAGTTTCAAATCATTATAGTCCAATTCATTGCAAGAAACGAAAAGGGTGCAATTAATTGCAGAAAAAACGAAAAGGGGTTGTCTAATTAGACACAAACAGATGATAACATGTACAAGAAGAAGCGGAACATACAGTTTGATTCGTAGAACGCTGAGAAGTTTCACCTTTTCTTTTTCTTTTCGAACGTTTGAGGAGAGAACAGCAACAGCGCTAGAATACTGTTGGCAAGAATTTGAGAGGAGATTTTGGGTGTGTTTATATAGATTCACTTCGTTCTAGCTTTTGCAGTTTCATCCCCTGTGCGCTCTAAGGAATTTTGGTTTGTGAAAAGAACGAGTTTTGCCCGAATTTGTTAACCAAAATTGTCCCTTAACTTCAGGGCTAGGTCTATATTTGTCCTTCATACATAACCTTTGCACTTATGGTCCTCTAAGTTTGCAAAAGTTGAGCATACATGGTCCACCTAACAGCAGACCACCACGGAGGGTATAAAACTAAACACAAAGGTTGCGCTCGTTGAGTTACTTAAGTCAATACCTTATTGCATGAGCTGATGAAATTCAAGTATCATTAGTGCCCGCGTTTCTGAAAATATCCTCTCTTTCAAAAGAATTTGTGGAAATTAATTTTATATTTTACCAATTTTTTTGAGAAATAATATTAAATATATTTTATGAAAAACTTTAATAATTTTCTATGTTATTAAATTAGTAATACATATGCTTCTTCCTCCTAATGGTTTGGTCTCTTTCACTTGTCAAAACTTAGTTATCAATGAATGAGTTTCTTTAGGAACCATGATTTATAGTTGTTGATCTGACACATTCGTATGAATATAATTTGTAAGTCATTTTCTTATAAATATAATTTATAAATCGTATTTAAGAATTATAAATTATCGTTCTTTTATGTGTTATGATTCTTAAGTCGTAATTGATGTCGTATTTATTAATGCAATTTATTATTGCTTGGAACTCTGATATGTATGCATTTTGTAAGTAACATTTGATAAAGTTCTATTTATAACTGATTTTTGTAACGGTAAGTTGTAAATGGCATTTGACTATTGCGACCGGCAAGTTTGTAAGTGCATTTGATATGCAATTTATGAGTCATTTTTTATAAGAGCGGTTTGTAAGTATTAGAACCGTGATTTGTAAGTCGTAATACTTAAGTTATATTTTACAATTTTGATATATAAATCGCATTTGATAAATATGATTTATTTCGTATTTGATAAATGCAATTTGTAAATTGCACTCGTAAATTATTTGTAAAGTGAAAAGTACCATTTATAAGTTGTATTTGATAAGTGCAATTTGCAAAGTGTATTCGTTGAACCCATAGAAAATAGTTATTTCTTTTTATCAAATTTAGTCTTCTCCAATAAATGATTTACAGAAATTTTTATGAGAGATAAAGGGAATAATTTAAAGAATAATTTAATTAAACCCTTTTTAATTAAAATTATTTTTAAAAAATGGTGAATGCATTGAAATTTAGGACGTATTTGGTACGAAAGGAAATGTCTCCATGGAAAATATTTTCCTCGAGAATATTTTTTTAATAAATAAACGAGTTTCTTACTTATTTTCTAGTATTTGGTGAGTAAATAAAAAAATAATAAATATTATAATCTAACATAACACCATAAAAATAAAACAAATTGTGCAGTCAAAGAATGAGACCCGAAGGGATTGAATGGATGGGAAGGACTACCTGTGAATTTGTGTCCCTACTTTCATTAGCTAAACATTTTCTTTAGTTAACTTATTTTATAAAAATTATTTCATTAACTAAACATGAAAAAATGGAAAAACATATCCGTACCAAATACATATAAGATAAACCTTAACACACTTCAATTCAACTGATTTGATAGGTTTTTGAAAATTCTCTGACACCTCTGGTTATCATTGTTCACTTTTTGTTCATTTTTGGTGCAAAAATAGACACTTGTAAAGTCCCAGCCGAATTCATTACGCTCTTAGCTAGCTTTAGATTAGAATTCATGCACCAAAATATAATATATATATATATAAATATTCATCTTTTGCCTTGAAAGTTCTACACAGAGACTGATAAAGACACCAGAAAACAATTTTAATTAAATTTCTCTTGTTCCCATTCAGCACAAATGTTGATCTTACATCTGTGTGTCCAAAAATGCGGTGGAAGAATTTCATGCGTGTATAAATATGGGATATGTTCAAGAATTTCATTTGAGCTACTGGAACCTTGAAGAAACAACAAGAGTAACACTACTCTGTCATGGGGAGAAGTAAAGTTTTCTAAACTCTGTTTCCTTCGTTATCTATCTTATTCGTCTCAATTAATTTCACGGGATATCTTGCATAGTTATTAGATAACTCTCCGTCCATTTCATTATCTATGTTATGTATTTCTTGGGTTAAAAACTGTGATAAGGAACGTCTGCAGTGTTCTTTTTCCTTCTTTAATGCTGTTATCTAGTTGTAAAGATTGGATTTTTGAAGTTTGGAGAAGATGTTAACATGGGAAATTCTTCTGAATTACTTTTTGGAGTGGGGGTTTGAATTTTCTTGGATTAAAAGAGGAGGAATTCTGGTCACCCCCCCACCCACCCCCACCCCCCACCCCCTTTTTTTTAAAAAAAAAAATTTTGTTTTTTTTTTCTGTCAAGTTGAGGTTTTTCTTCTTGAATTAATCTCTGGGTTTCTGAATATCTCTACTTAAGAATGTTTCCACTGAAAATCTATGTAGTCCTTGCTTTTTATGGATAAGGCTCAGGGGAGATTGATTAGGCTAGAAATATGTACTTCTGAACTGTGATATCATGAAAATTGGGAATAGTTCACTTTAAATTGATGCAAGTAATTTCTCTGTTGCAAGGTGAAATATAAGAATTTTGATAGGTTGTATGCTGGTGTGTTTGGTAGATTATGGGGGCTATATGCCGCGCCAAGGCATATATATAGAGAAATTTTGATCTATACATGCAGTGTAATTTTATTGTATACACAGCATGATTTTCTGTCGCCATGGGCTATATGCTTATAATACTCTGTTTAGAATTACTTCAGCAAGACTTGCAAAAGTAGACTACTTGCATGGTCACTGGAATTGCTTTTCTGGTTGTAGGACCTGCTAGGTGTTATCGCCAAATAAAGGGAAAGCCCTATCCAAAATCGCGATTTTGTCGTGGTGTGCCTGATCCTAAGATCAGGATTTATGACGTTGGCATGAAGAAAAAGGGGGTTGATGAGTTCCCGTGCTGTGTGCATTTGGTTAGTTGGGAGAAAGAGAATGTGTCTAGTGAGGCACTGGAAGCTGCACGTATCGCGTGCAACAAGTACATGGCAAAGAATGCAGGAAAGGATGCTTTTCACCTGAGGGTCAGAGCTCACCCTTACCATGTTTTGCGCATAAACAAAATGCTGTCCTGTGCTGGAGCTGATAGGCTCCAGACAGGTATGAGGGGAGCATTCGGCAAGCCTCTTGGCACTTGTGCGCGCATTTCTATTGGCCAAGTGCTGTTGTCTGTTAGATGCAGGGATTCAAACTCTCATCATGCCCAAGAAGCTCTCCGTCGTGCAAAGTTCAAGTTTCCTGGTCGCCAGAAAATCATCGTTAGCAGTAAATGGTATTGCTTTATTGTCTTGTTCCTGAATTCTGCCTCCATATCGGATCACAACTTTTGTGATGTTAATAGTAAAACAGCTTTTGACATCCAGTGTTTAGATTTGACATAAAGGTTTCTGCGAAGACACAGGATTGTTGTAAAATCTCGACACTCTTCAGCCTTGTAATATGGTTCTTATACCTGCATTCTCTTGCATTTCAGGGGGTTCACACCTTTCAAACGTACTGATTACCTGAAATGGAAAGCCGAGAACAGGATCGTGCCAGACGGTGTCAATGCTAAGGTTCGACATTCATTTCTCTTCCCCTAATAGAAATCCCCAATCTGGCAATTGTTAGTTTAGAATGAAGAATGTAAAGTGTCCTTTACTCCGGTAAAAAAGCGAGACTTTACTGAACAAACAAGAAAGGCTCTTTAGATCAACAACTAAATTTCCTTCTCTGCTGCATTCATGATATAACATAATCGTCACATTCTATCTGGTATTTTTGAAACATGGTCAGCATTGTAGATGTAGTTGACTTCATACTTCTGTTCCTTTCTTTTTTGTTTGGTTTGCAGCTCCTTGGCTGTCATGGACCTTTAGCAGCAAGGGAACCTGGACGAGCATTTTTACCTGGGACTGTTTGAGACTGATCATGGTTCTTGATACATTCAGACAAGGAATACTATGTATAATATCATATGTTGTTTAGTAGCTAGTGTAGTTCTTTTAGCTCTCTAGGAAGTATAATATTTCGAAATAGAGGAGTTAGTTTTAGGCTAAGTTACTAGAGCTGTTCAAAAAAGTTGCCGCACTCACATCGGATACTCTAAAAAGGCACTAGTTTAAGATTCAACATGCACCTATCAGCATTTTTGAAGAGCACAAGCAACATAGAGTGTTAGGGGCCTTAGCTTGTACGATGCATTTGTTTGGCCTATTCTCTTGTTATGTCTATATTCATGTTAGCTATACAGCTATCAGTAGTGTGTTGTCTCAGTTATAATATATGGAAGTATGAGCTATGACTATAGTTGCTTGTTCCAAACAGCAAAAGAATACTTGTTTGATTCTATTGTCCTTTAATAGGTATCTGTCAATGATTATCTTCTTCTTTTACACAACAACAAACTCAATCCCACAAAGTGGGGTCATGAAGAATAGCATGGACGCAGATCTTACTCCTATCTTGGAGGTACTTTACGCATTGCGTAGAGAAGTAGTTTTGTTGCATAATTGAACTTATGTCACAATCTCATGATGTTGAGAATTGAAACTGAAATAAAACCCAATGCCATAAAAAAAGAGTCAAATTTGAGCAAACAATATTTAAAAGCCTGGAAGGCAAGTTGGTGAAAGTAACTTTTTTCTGCTACATAGAGAAGTCTTTGTCATAATTCTAGTACCTGCAAATAACTACAAAACTAAGACACCAAAGCTCGATTCTTGAAATCACCTTCAGCAAATCGAACCTGACAATTCCTGCCACAGGCCTAGCACACAACCAAAAAGAAACACAAATTACATTGTGGCATGAACTTGAAATCGAAGGGGAAAAAAACTACACAATGAAACTGGATGTATGATTTTAACCTGTTCTGTCCAATAACAGTGTGTACTCCCGAGATTGACATAGATTCACTGGTTTAGAGCTCCTCAAGTCTTCTATAAACCTTGTTTAATAAGTTGCTGCAACTCTCAGGTGATGTGCAAGGCCCACACATGAGATAAATGACATTGCCAAGAGGTCTCATATAGATTCCATCTTCACGGAGCTTCTGAAGGAGAGATCTAGCATATAGAGAAGCATACCTGCATGTTTTGAGACAAAATTGAGATTCAGAAGTATCACAATGGGAAACACGGAGTGGAAGCTTCGGGATTACAGCAATCAAAAAGATGCAGTAAAAGCAAGATAAATCCAGGACAGTCAACAACATCATACAGTCCACTTGTTGACAGAGTCATACTAGTTTTTTCAACTTCGACCAAAAATTGTCCAAACAGGGTTCTCCTTTGGGAAGGCAAATAAGTCCCCCATGTAAGTTTTGCATACTATTACCAACAAACTACACATGTCAAAAAAGCAGTCTCTAGCTAGTTGAATATATCTTAAATAAGCTTCCAAATGATTCTTAATTGGAGCTCTAAGTCACAGATTACATATGTTGCACCACTTTAATATGGTATTTAAGGTAAGCATAAGAATTTCCATGGATAAACAATCAGTGCACTGACAATGAGAACGAACAAAAAAGCTCCTAATTTACAAGAAAAAAAACATAAGACTGCATACCCAGCATTTGAGCCTTCTGCTCGAAGTTCCAATGCACATAGAGTCCCCAACACAACCACTCTATGCACTGCTGGAAGTATGGAAATAAGTCTCACCAATTCGGAATCCCACAGCTGCAAACATCCAGGAAATGATGAAGTGGGAGACAAAATAACATGTTAAAAACAAGACATCGCGAATTCATCTTTTATGCCAGGCCCCTTATAAGTTTTTTACAAGGTTAATGTAACGATGAATAGCGTTACTGCAGCATTTTCCTAATTTTCTGTTCAAATTTAATCGATGGATAATGGTAGAAATTTGGATTAATGTAATGACTCTGGATACTTTCTTCAGTATTAATTTGAATCAATGGTACAAAGAATCTGAAACAGTCTCTCTACCCCGCAAAGACAGCGATAAGGTCTGCGCACATCACACCCTACCCTCACCAGACTCTACTTGTGGGACTACACTAAGGTATGTTGTTTCTGTTGGTACAAAGAGCCTATGTTACATAGATTCATTGGGTATGTGTGTAGCATGAGTGTGTGGAAGTATCCATCATGGTTACAGCAGGTCTTTTTGCTACATTTTAGTGGCTTTTACTAAGAATCAGCACAGAGTATCCACACCTTATCAAGGCAAATGAAGGATCCATGTAATGTAGCAAAAAACATACGGTGATTTTAAATTCAATCAAAATCATACTTGGTGCTCTAGAGTGCCCAGAATATTTTGGCATACAACACTAATATGCTTGCCCAGCTTCGACGGGTTTCAAATATACGGGCTCCAATTGTTTGTGCAAAGAGATTTTTTAATTAGGGAAATAGCATAAATAGCCGTGCACCCAAAAAAAGCAGGAAGATGTATAATATACACATATTATGTATATTGCCTAGCGGATGTAAATATTTTTGTCCGAGCAGCCAAATGTGTAACTTCCCCTTTTAATTATCCTATGAGTACTGTGCTGAATAGTCTGAAACAAGGATATTTACATGTTTCCACCAAAACAGTCTAGGAGACGAGAAATCAGAAAACTTTATCAAGAGTAAACAAAAAACAGTTATTAAGAAACTTTCATAAAAATGAGGAGTGGCACTGTTTTCGGGAACAGAAAGGGAATGCAACTTTTAGTAATCTTTTGTATTTATAATGTGCAAATACCTGGTGACTAAAGTACAATAACATTTATCAGCCAACTGCATTTTCACATACCTCCCTGAGTAGCATAGCTTCAGATATCAGATTATGATTTGTTTTGGAGTCCTTAAACCATTTGATTGACTTTACAGCAGCTGTACAACCCACTGCATGAGCAGTGTAAGAGTGACCATGCAAGAGTGCCTGGAGCTGAAGCAAATGAATGAGGTTACACCACCAATCATATGATATTGTTATATTTGAGGACTCGAATTGGGCATAACCACCAATGAGAAGCAAAAAGGGCATTTTAGCAGATCCAACAAATTTGGCTGAATCAAGTTTTTCGCTCACAGAAGCAAATACTTGACAAGCAGATGGTAAACACTGATGAATATACCTTTGAATCTCCAACAAATGCTTCAAATACAGCTTCTGATGCTAAAGTGACAGCCAAGGGCACAATGCCACCAGTCATCAACTTGGCAAAGCAGGCTATATCCGGCTTACAGCGGATAAACTCCGTAGCAGACTGAAAAAGCAAAGGATACAAATTGAAATTCCCAAAACTGGAGAAGTGATATGTCAAATGATCTGGCTAAGAACCCGGAAAACTCATCCGTGAAGTAATCTAGCAAACAAACCTCTGCTCCCAGACGCCAGAATCCCGTAAAAACCTCATCAAAAATAACAGGAATTTTTTGATTTCGGCATTCTTTAACAAGTACTCTCTGAAATAGTGGATCAACCATTTCCATTCCTCCAGCACCTTGTATCACTGCAAATAATTGCAAGTAAACCCAATTGTTATAGAAAGTAGAAGAATCATTATGAATAGCGTAAAATATTCTTAATTAACTGTCATCGTAGACATTAAAGAAAATCATTAAGAATATTTTACACCATATTACTAGATTATTTAATAAGTTATAATTAGAAGTTCCATGAATTAGAAAAAAATCTTTATCTCATATAGACAAAAACTCCTATAAGGAAAGCCATTGTGCTTGTTGTTCACCAACAATTTCAAAAAGTAACCATAAACGATATAGAGTATGGAAGAGAAAGATCCAAAAAAAATAAATGCGTCTAGAATTACATAAGCACGAGTCATAAGCAAGAAGGAAAAGACAGAGGGAGAAAAAGGACCAAAATGAAACTTGTGCATATGTCAAAGTCTTGCCTGGTTCTATAATCAATGCTCCAGTCTGTGTAGATCCACTTGAGTCAATAATTAGCTGTAATGTTTGCCATATATACGAGTGATATATATCAGCAAGATTTGAAGTGTCACGGCTTTCGTTGAATATGTTCTCGCGCAAACTGAAAGCTGACAAAGAAACCAATACTTATAGTATTGAAAATTGAAATAAGAATATCACGAAGTTATGCTTCACTTACTCAAATCTTCAAGACTGGGATTTTGAGATTCAATCTCCTGAGGAAGGCTAAGTTTCCAAACACCATCATGCATGGCAACTGTTGGTGGATCTAAAAAATGACCTCTTCCCTTATACCTGCAAATTTACAATATGCTCAATACTTCAGACTTTACCTTAGGACAAAACTGTAAGGAAATCATGTTCACCCTAACTGCCAAGACATGCACAATCTGACATGGAATGTATGAGTTAAAAGAATAAAAGAGTGCAGTTTCCTATATGAAGTTTTAGGAAGGTACATCAGAAGAAAGGTACAAGTTTTCTTTTTAATTTCATATACTCCTAATTTAACAGCAGTTATCATATTGCTCACACAAATCAGGATGATCATCATGAACTTCACCTAACTAACTTGAATAACTCTTAAGTTTTGGCACTTGATCATGTGGAATAGCTTCTTTAAATAGCAGCCCAAGTAACCAGGCATGGTTCTCC
Organism: Datura wrightii; assembly: GCA_035772735.1. NCBI lineage: Eukaryota > Viridiplantae > Streptophyta > Magnoliopsida > Solanales > Solanaceae > Datura > Datura wrightii. The sequence continues at coordinate 201,560,068 of JASDFA010000016.1, read as the reverse complement.
TTCCAAGGTATCCATTCAGTAATGCATTTTAAGTTAAAGGTGGCTCAGGCTGTTGAATTCTTTTCCTATCAAGCAGATCAAGGAAAAGGCCAACTACTCCAACACAGTTTTTGTTTTCCACCCCTCTATATTGGAGTTCCAAAAGAAACTGGGTGAAAGTGTTTGCAACGAATATATCTCACCCCATACTTCACAATATGGATTATGGACAGTCAAATGTATTTTGATATTCTCAAATAAAGAATTTGACTAATCAAATTGCCAGAGCTGTTCCAACTTCTAAAACTTGAGCAGAAATACAGTACTCAGCTCTATCTACTGACTTTGTGTAATTTACATGATGCAAGGAAATTTGACTCATGCTCATCTTTATCACATTGTGCAGAGTGACGCCACGATGGTTCCATAATCTATTTTACGAGGAAGCATCAGTTCTGCTTCGTTGCTTCTATATATTACCAGTAAGAATTTGTTGACTTGGAAATAAAAGGAATGCATGACTTCATGGAAATCATGTCGCACATGTAGACAATAATGTGAGCATCTTTTAGGGTCAGGAAATAACTAAATGTCAAATAATTATTCTGTAAAATTGTGTTTATAGATTAGAATTGGATAGCTGCATGTAACACGAGTCTCCAGCATTAAGTGGATCTCTCGTCTCCATATTACATTCAGTTCTGGAGCATAGTACGGATCCTTTTAGTCAACTAGGTGATGTCAGCCAGACAAAAACACGTTTACCTAGAAAGGAAGAGGTTCCCTTGAGCTGATGTGGGCTATATGGAAAAAATGACAGGAGAGCTTTAAAGGGGTGGAAGCACTTCTGTACAGCTTGAAGGAACACTCATATTTTTTGTAAATCTTTAGAGCACCTAGGAAGTATAGATGATAGTTTGCTCTTCATAGAGAATCATATTTGTGTATGAGACAAACACTTAATTACATGATTATATCAGTATTATCTATTATTTATAAAAAAATAAATTGATCAAGAGAATTAGAGACAATATATAGGCACCATCAGTAAATGCATGATTTGTATAAATTAAATAAAAAAGTTTCCATTTTCTAGAGCCTCGGTAATCATGCAGAAAGATTTAGTCACCCACAAAATAATTAAATTATCCCATTTAGTTATGGGCCACTGATATCTAATGGCAATGAAAGTCCAACCTCCCAAAAGAAATAACGAAATGTTTTTACAGCAATGAAAATCTGCCACCAAAAGAAAAAATTAAATTCTTTCACAAATATAAGGTCATACCATGGTTGCTGGTAAAAACCAGTATAAGGTGATGGTGCCTGTGCTTCCATAGCACCCAAAGTGTCGCCGTGGTAAGACCCTCTGAGGGCTAAAACCTGGTTCATGACACAGAAAGCTCCATACATAAACTAGCATTTTGCAATGCATATGATAGATACTACTTATTGCTTTGCTGTCAAATTTGTGATAGGGAAGAAACTAGAGCACTGGGCCAGTCTAGCATTTTCCAGCAGCATCTACCTTGCAATAATGTCAAGTGTGAGTCGAAAGCGAGATGGCTTAATTTGGTGAAGAAAATAAAAATGAATGATTTGAAAAAGCTACTTAGCTTTTGCTCAAACTTGACATTGACTGAAACATCAGATCTTTACAAGTACCCAATTCGAGTGGTGCATTGATCATTCCTTGTTCTCCAAGTGCATTAAGTAAATGAAGTGGCACTTTTCAACAGTGAAAACTAATACTTTTGGAAACATTTGGTCAATCAACATTGTCAACTCAACAGGTAAAACAAAGTGCTACTACTTGGAAGACATTGAGTAGACCAACCTTTAAATCAACACGACTTTCAGCATTCTCAGCCACCAAATCATCAGAGACAATCTTGTGATCAAACAAGAACTTCCTTAGTGCCATTTTCAGAGCAATTTCAATTGCAGTAGAGCCATTATCTGAAAAATACACTCTCGAAGCCCACCCTACAAAACAATATTGTTAGATAACTAATCTTAGTGCAGTCTGGAAACATGAAACACATCATGGCACACAAGAATTGTTGCAATACTATTTCAGAAGATTTAGATACACTCGTAACAAAAAGATTTGGACACAAATATCTAAGAAATACGAATCAGGACATTTGGAAAGAAAGGAATTCCAATCTGTTTCCTATCTGCACATCATGTAGATTTAGTTTTCATGGTTATGGAACAAGCATAAAGGAATATTTGAGTCCAAAACAGCTCAACCACTTCTCAGAATTTCCAAGGCACCAAAAATTGATATAAGCAGAAAAGTTAGAAACCAGGCATTACTTGCCCTGATAAGTAGTGTTTACCTGTTTATGTTTTGATAGTTAGAATTCTTGTCGAGCATTTTTTTTTTTTGAAGGTAAACTTCTTGCCGAATAAGTAGGAATAAAACAAATTACAGGTTGATAAAGATGTCAATACATTTACCACATGAAAAAATTGCTGCATGCAACATTTAGCAGCATGGTCCCTCAAAAGAACTGTAATCAACAAAAACTACAAGAAACTCAAATGAAATATAAAGAGTGAATTCATGTCCTATGTGCTCTCTAATGAAGAAATACAAAAAGTTTCAAGGATAAGAACACTGATAAGGCTCATCACTCCAGCTTGCTGATTTCCCAAAGAAATGACAAGGCAAGCACGGACAGGGTTTAAAATACAAACCTTTTCCCACGCCTTCAAGCAAAAGTTCAGCACATTCCAAAGCTGGCTCGTAAACATTTTCAGGAAACATTACATGCCCATATCTAGCAGTAGCATAACCCACATCTCTTGCAAGCTCAATCTGAAACCACCTAAAGGCAAACAGAGGAAATCGAGTTACAGTCTTATATAACACTGACAATTTAAATAACAGGGTAAAGTCTTAAAGAGAGCAAAGCGAACTGGGAAACAGCAAATGTGAACAAATATAGTATTTTTGCTCCAGGAGATGTCCCTCTAACTGTAAGACAATTTACACAATAAAGCTTCACTTTCTTTTTTTTTTTCTTTTCTTGTGTGTGGTTTGTCCCTCATTTTAGCAAGGAAGAACACCTTCATTCAGCAGAATATAAGGAAAAAGTGTTACCACTTTCAAGGAATTTCAGTTTCTCTGTTTAGGGGCATAGGACAAAAGTATTAGCAAGTTTAGGGCTTTACATGGTCTAAGTTATGTCTAGGCTCATGATTTCTGCACTATTTGAGCTATCAGGATTCAGGAACACCATCCTCATTAATTTAGCTCATTTAATGCTCATCAGAGATGATTGCATCTGTGATTGATAAGTTAGTGATAAAAGTGGATAATTGTTTCCATAAATTACCAATTATTGTTCAATCATATGCATCTTCATTCCCCTTGTTCACTATTCAAACACAAGCACGCTGCCAAAGACAAGTTCTTGGATATAGTAACTTTCTATAAGACAATCATTGAGGTCGGCTAAATTGCTATTATCAAGGACAAATCTACAGACTGACCTGTAAATTTGCATCAGGTCCCTGCGTCCACCAACTTGCACAAGCATCAAATTGTTGAGTGATTAAATCAATATTATTACAAACCTACAGCAGAAGCAAAAAATGCAACCAGTGTGTGAGTGGAAGGTTAACACAAGCCTAAGAAAGGAATAAATAGTTTCTCCCCTGATAGAAATAGCAGATAGATGGAAGCAGTTATAACATCAAAAAAGAGGGTGAAAAAGGAGATAGAGGAAAACAAGAAGAATATCAGCAATAACAATATCACTAATATGTAGATAATATGCAGCAGTAGAAAAGTTTTAGAACAATTATTTCTAGTATCGACTGCTGAGCATAAGTACTGTCAGAATGAACTAGATCAATGACAAAAAACAATAGCATTTTCATAACTCGAGGTAACATTCAGAACCTTGTGCACAGCAAAGTTTTCTCCACACCGTGAATCTATAAGTGTCACATTTTCTTCTGGTACAAGTTTGTGTTGAGTAAAGGGCCACCAGAAAATATCATGTGCCTTCCTTGGCATGTTGCGTAATCTAGATGTCCTCTCCAGAAAAGCTGACTGCATTATTTCTTCAAGAGAATGAAAAGTAGACAGCGCTTCTTGGAACCACTCCATCAGGTTATTTGACATCTCCTTTGGTATAGGGGGAAGAACAAGCACAGGGACCCTGTCAGCCAAGAATGAGCTTTCAACTCCTTCTGTTTCGTAATGAAAATATATGGAAACAAGATTGGGTGATACACCCATCTATATTATTAGGGTCTAAACTGAAGCAGTAGAAGATACACACTAATAATGCCTAATTAATGTTGTTAAACTATATTTCCACTAAAAATCAAAAGACAAATTCAAGTCAATAGAAAAACAGCTATAGGTTCACCTTCTTTGTAAGTAAGATGATAAAAGACCCTCATTAACTAGGCCATGGTCTTCAATTACTACAGCAACAACATCATAACCTCGAAGTTTTAAGCTTTCATAGGCTGAAATAGTTCCTGAAATACCCCCTAGCCTTCCATCACCAACAAGAATAACTGGGAAGCGGAAAGGTCTGTAAAAGCAGAAAGCAAATCAGAAATTGGCTGTTCAGACATAACAAGTAGAAGTGTGAATCTGCCAAAAAAGAAAAAGAAACGAAAAGAAGCTGTTGCATTTGAAACTTAAATGCAGCAGTCTCTAAATATTTACTAACAAGAGTAACAGATATTAATATTGTTTTCTTTGAAATGCATCTAATTTTCTACGACTTGCCCAAGCAATTCAATTAACCATGATTAGATACCAATAAAGAAAGATCTTCCATGCAGTGTTATAAGGTTGAGTGGGTCCACCTTTGCCATTCTTATTCATCTTAAAGTTTTGAATAATGAACAGTGTGAGTAGCATGTATCCTAAAGCTGAGCACACATTTCTACTGTTAGTCTTCAGTTTTCCAATGATCCCCTTCTTGAAAGGTGACGAAGTTTAGCAACCTTTGACTCTTTGTAAAATTCTCAACAAAATATTCAGGTTGAAATCAATGATCATTCGACCGGAACAAACAAAAGATATTGTACTTTATAATCGTTCTTACTTTGCATTCTAGTGGGCTTCTAATCATGGATTGCTACTTGAGGGGTTCAAAACAAGAGAAGATAGCTAGAAAACATAATAGTGTGCTAGAAGTACTGACAGTCACATCGCCTCCTCTATAATTTTTTCCTGTCAAGTAATTCCATTTGCTAACTCAATTCAACAAATAGTAGTCACTAACATAGCGCACTTGTTGCAAAAGTTGCCTAAATTCAAAAGGCATCTCACTGACTTGGTCACCAAGAAAATTTCTTTGAGGAATAGTGCTAATGATCACATCACTGTTAGGAATGTAAGCTGAGCTTTTGATCTAGGTAACTAACTAGATTTTATCTTGACAACCAATTGACTAGATTCTTCGTTTGTGTTTTTGGTTACATATGTACAAGCAACTATAACATTATCCAGTAGGCTTGAGCTTTTGACCTAGTTACTGACTAGATTCTTTTTTGATAACCAACTGACTAGATTCTTCGTTTGTGCTTTTGGTTACATATGTACAAGCAACTATAACATTGTCCAGTAGACTTGAGCTTTTGACCTAGGTAACTGGCTAGATTCTTTTTTAATAACCAACTGACTAGATTCTTCATTTGTGCTTTTGGTTACATATGTACAAGCAACTATAACATTGTTCAATAGGCTTGATATTACAGCACTCTTAGCATTAAACTCATTATATTTCCATGGTTCCACCTAGTCAAAGTTTGTCAAAATGTATATTTTCTTTTTCAAGATGAGGACAAAAGCATGTAAGCTTTATATTGGAGTACCAGTAAGACTAAGATTCCGGATGTACCTTTCCTAGTATATTCTCATTTACAAAACCAATTGTGTATCTAAGTACCTCATATCAGCAGTTAATCCTCTTGGCATATTGGAAGTTAAGAAAAAATCCAAGGAACACATAAACCCACGCACCTATACAAGTCACACTGAAGTGAACCAGATGGTCCTGGACTGGCAACACCACCAGCAGTCTCGATCACACACAAAACGTCACCTTTTTCACTTTCCGGTTCAATACCAAAGCAACCCTTCAACATCCCCAACAACTCAGCATCCTCCACTCTAGCATTTTCCCTCTCTGCCACTAAATGTGGTGATAATGCCTCTCTCCACCCGTACATTGTCTTGCAAACTAGCTTCGAAAACCCCTTCATTTCCCAATTCTCAGACCCTTGCAATCTACTCTCTTCATACAACCCCAAATTCACAATCCCATTCCCACAGCCCACTATCTCATCCCTTTCTATTTCAAACGCGCCTCTCGAAAGGGCTTCAGAAGCTGAAACCGATGCTTTGAGCACATGATTCGAGGCAAAAACGGAGAATTCGGGTCTGTTTTGGGAGAAAAACTCAGAATACTTGTTATAAACGAAGCGAGAATCGGAGTCATCGGGGAACCCAGTTTGGAGAGGCTTCAAGTAGAGGTATTTGCGGTGTGGGGAAGAGAGGAAAGAAGTGGAAAGGCCAGCAGAGACTAGGGTCTTTCCGAGGGAAGTGTTGGCAGCCCATATGGTGTAGATTGGGTGGGTGAGTGGGTATTCAATGGAGGGTAATGATGGCCGTGAATGCGTTGAAAGAAAGCGGCGTACATGATGAGGTAGGTGTCCCCGGCGGCGATAGCGGTGGAGGAGGCCGGCGAAGAGAGTGGTGGGTGGTGACATTGGCGGAGGACGAACCCTAGAGAATAGAGATATTGGAGTGAAAGAAAGTGAACGCAACGGTTAGGAGTTAAGAAAAGGCGGGGCAGTGGGGCCCAGTTCTTATTTTTTATTTAATTTAAAAAAAATTATTTATTTATTTATTACGGAGCTAATGACAATATTTATTTCATCTATCGTTATAAATCGTGTTTCAGACATAAGTTGTCTTGACCAATTGCAATTTGAAAGTCACACTTGAATTGTCGCAATTACCAATTGTGCTTTACAAGTCATATTTGATGAATGCTATTATATGTGGCATTTTGAATAAGTTATATTTAATAAATATGATTTATAATCGAATTTTACGAGCGATAATTTATAAGTGGCATTTTGCATACTTAAAGATGAGAAAACAAAGAGAACAAAACTGAAATTATTTCATTCAAGAAAATAAAACATAAAATAATTTTATTTTCATATCGAAAATTTTTTTATTATTAATTCACTAGTATTAGAAATATTCATTCAAAGAGAGACAAACATTACCTAATAAATACTATAAATCAATAAATTTAATTAGAAGGCAATATAACTTACCAACATGTCAATAAATTGAATTGTGCTTAGTTCTTTTTCCAAAACTAATTATCCCAATTTTTACTTTTAGGGGAATCCTTCATATATAATGTTCATCTATGTTGCTATTGTTTCTAAGTTTCTTCCACCATATGATAATCCAATCCTTGCAGCCATAAGAAATGACAGGTGGGCACTTTTGAGAATTTAGAGCTATGTTGCTCGAACCCCTTGAAAATATTGACAGGTACGTGTCGAATCCTTCAAAAATAGTGCAATTCTGAAAGATCCGATACATGTACAACAACATTTTTAGGGTCTCTTGACCAACATAGATGTAAAAACAAAGTTTAGTTTGTAAACTTGTTGCCTTTATTGGATAGCTAGGATCTTAATTAATGTTTTGGTTAATATAATATGTTGCTTCCATGAAAGTACATTGTAATGTTAGACATTTCATTTTTTCTCTCAAGTTGGAAATCTGCTCATTATGCTCTTTTTCCTTTCACTAAAATCATATCTCACCTCAAAACATGTCTTTTGTTTCCTACTAATGGTGGTGTTAGGTTGCACGTTCCTTCCACTATTCCACCCAACACCTGTTACTACCTCCCATCAGTGCAAGTACCGGGAAACTTGGTCCACCAATGGTTAGACAAATATGAAAAAAATTATCTAGCTAACCTTCTTTTGCCTTCGCTACCATTTAAACTCTAGGCTTTCATGATTTTTGTCCCGTTTCATTTTTTTAGCATCCAAGGATTATTTTGGTCCTACTCAATTATTACATGAAAAATGACCATTAGTTTCACTATCATTGTGATGCTAAAGATATCTTTGTTGAACAGGTTAAGAATCAACTTAATTACAGTGCAACTTATTAACAATGTTGTCCACAGGCTCATCTTGAATGAGGCACAAGACAATAAATATAGTTGGCAAAGTGATAAGTTAAATGAACGAACATGTTAGTGATTAAGATTTATAAGTTTGAAAATGACTCTATTTGTCTATTATATCTTGTTTAATCCTTGTTTGGACCTTGTACAACGATGTTGCGACTATTACGGACCAAAATACATAGCTTTTGAAGTATCCGGCACACGCTCATCGATATTTTTGAAAAGCCTAAGCAACATAGTTTTAATGTAATAAAAGTTATACTAACTTCAACACCACCTTATTTCTATTCTATTCATCACTTTAAAGATAAAGGTTGAAAGAAAGATAAGAATAATGATATGAGTCCAACATAAGTTGATTTTCTATTCAATTGTACAGAAGGGCTGGCATCATTTTATTTGGCTTAAAATATTTTTATGTACCATTCTTGACTTTGTTTTATTCAAGTACCAAGAAGCAAACAAAATATAGTAAGCAGCTGCTGCCATATGATGTAGATGATGAGGTAAGGTTCAGTTTTTAAAAATCTTATCTTTAAAGTCTGACAAAGTTCAGTTTTTTTTTTGTTTTGTCCTATTTCTTTAGATTGCCTTAAAATATGTACTCTTGTTGACTTCCTTTTGCTTGGAAACCAAGAATTGTTATCTATAGATGAGTTTAAACAAATCCAATATAAGAATGTTCTTATTTGATCAAGATCCTACACAAGTAAGACCAGTAACCTTGCCCAAAAATCAATCTTGGGAGTAGGGGAGACAAGTAGATCACCATCCATGGCAGATGATCAACACAAAGATAGTCACAACAAAAGCAGTTTGGAATCTGTTGTCGTATTTGTAGTGCCATTTCCAGCGCAAGGCCATCTTAATCAGCTGCTTCAATTTTCATGTTTGCTCTCTTCACATGGAGTTCCAGTTCATTTTGTTGGCTTCAGAACTCACATTCAGCAGGCTAAATCAAGAAACCTTCAAGATTTGCAGCAAATCCATTTTCATGAATTCCCAACTCCAGATTTTGATTCACCTCCTCCAGTAATTCCGAATTCCACCATGAAATTCCCAACACATCTCCAGCCATCTTTTGAAGCCTCTAAACAGCTACGAGAACCATTTTCGAATCTCCTCACTGAATTCTCCAACAAAGTGAAGAGAATTGTGGTTATACATGACCCTCTTATGTCTTCAGTGGTGCAAGATTTTTCTACCATTCCAAATGCAGAGTCCTATGCCTTCAACTGCACCTCAGCTTTCACTCAATTCTTTAGCTTTTGGGATGCTACGGGAAGACCTTTTCCAGTAGAGGGAATGCCAAAAAATCTACCATCCATGGAAGGGTGTTTTTCTTTTGAAATCATGAACTTCATGGCTTATCAGTATGAGCTTATGCACTACAGAGCAGGTGATCTGTTCAACTCATGCAGATTGATTGAAGGAACTTATGCTGATCTGCTAAACAAGTTGGAGATGAATGCAAACAAGAAGCAATGGTCCATTGGACCCATACTACCAGATTTAACAATACGCGAAAAAGGTTCAAGCAGCAGGCACAAAAGTTTAGAGTGGCTTGACAAACAAGCTCCAAAATCTGTTCTTTATATCTCTTTTGGATCAACAACTACAATGACCGATAAACAAATTCAAGAATTGGCTGTAGGGCTAGAAAACAGCAACCAAAAGTTTTTGTGGGTACTGAGAGATGCAGATACAGGTAATGTTTTTGATGGAGAAACAAGAAAAGCTAGATTACCAGAAGGGTATCAAGAAAGAACTAAAGGAATAGGTATGGTTGTAACAGATTGGGCACCACAGTTAGAAATTCTGGGACACACTTCAATTGGTGGATTTATGAGTCATTGTGGTTGGAATTCATGTATGGAGAGTATCACAATGGGAGTCCCTATATTAGCTTGGCCAATGCATTCTGAACAACCATGGAATGTTACACTAATAACTGATATTTTAGAAGTTGGCATTCAAGTGACTGAACAAGCACACCAAATGGAACTTGTTAGCTCATCAACAATTGAGAAAGCTGTAAACAGGTTGATGGTGTCTAAAGAAGGGGAGGAGCTAAGAAGCAGGGCAGAGAAGTTGGGTAGACAAGTTTGGCAATCAAGAGATGAAGGAGGTGTTTCTCAACTAGAGCTCAATTCCTTCATTGCTCACCTTAGCAGATAGATGGTTTTGATATATGTTAGCTCTGATCCTCAAAATATTGCATTTTTAGAGAATCAGACACGGATGCCGTAATATTTTTTGGAGAGTTTGAGTAATATAGGTTTTAGTTCACTAAATTTGCTAATTGTTGTATGTCTTTCATTAGTGTACCAAATGTTGAGTGCGAATAAAATAAGCTTAAGACACTAAAGTTTGTTGTGTGTGTTGGGATCAAATGCTTACCATTAAGCCAAAAGTTATTACGGATAGAAAGCACACATCTAACGAGCACCATGTTTGTCCATAGCTTGTAAAGACTCACTTCGACATAGGAAAAAAGGGACTTACGAAGTGTAATTGAATATATTTTATTTTCAACCAGAAAAGAATGATGAAATGCAATATATAAATCGCTTTGGCCAAATGCAATTTATATAAATACGATTTATACAACTGCACTTTGATACATTTTGTAAATGATTAGGCCTGCATGCGACCAATTCCTTCACCCCGCTTCTTTCCCTGCTCTTTCGAACCACACAAGAATTTTTATATAATTTGCCCCCACGCCGAGATTCTAACTAAAATGGAAGATCGCGTTTTTGACGAATGCATTTAGCATCCCCATCCACCGGGAAACGTCAATTCATATAAAACATATACTGCCTTGGTGGCTCTAATTATCCAGAAAAAATCCCAGGTATGTAGCCTTCCAAAGCTATGTCAAAGTGTAGAAAAATAAACTCTAGTAGTTTTTCAGTAGCATTTAGTAATCAGACCATTATTTATCTTAGCTCTGAGAAACTACATTGAAACAGACAGAACTGTCATATGTTAATCAAGAAGGTAAACATGGATTCAGGCAACAGCCTCATGTTGAAGCATCTCAAAATCTTGAAACAGATTAGTGAATCTTATTTTTTGAAAAAATGAATATACTGCAAGTATTCCATCTACTTCAGACAGATAATCAACTCAATGATCTCGAGCAAAAAAACTGGAGTTTACACTCTGCGCGAACGAAAAGCCTAAATCAATGGTACATTAGCCTTGCAGCCTCATTTATTCCCAACTTGTTCAGCTACTTTCCCTAATAAAGATGCTTATATCAAGCAATAAGATCAGGCCACAACAAATCCCATTTATGATACATCCAAGTTCATCCCATTTGTTGATGAAAACGTGAAGAATTCAAAAAAAGGAAGTATCAATCTACAGTAACATAGACTCTGGGTTCTCTATGTAGCCTTTGAATGCTTTGAGCCATTCTGCACCAATTGCGCCTACACAAAAGGAAATAATTAGAGGTTAACCGTGAATTGTTTTTTTTTAAAGAGGTGGATATGAAGAGCCAACTATCTAAATAAGCCAGTAAGTCGCTCACCATCAATCACCCGGTGATCACAGCTCAATGTTACAGACATCATACTGGAAAACTTATACTGGTCTTGACCCGATCCTGGAATCACCCTTCTCTCAGCTGTTTAAGAAGAAGCAATGATGAGCACAAGATATCGCCGATGAAACAAAACAATTCAATGAGATGCAAACTTACCAGATCCAACTGCTAGGATGGCTGATTGTGGAGGGTTAATGATGGCACAGAACTGTTTAATGCCAAAAGGCCCTCCCAAATTGCTGACGGTGAATGTCCCTCCCTGCGAAATAAGAAACGAGTTGAAAGAAAAAATATTTTTGTCCAACTATACGAAAGAAGATATTTAACTGCAATGCACACCTCATAATCCTGTGGTTTTAAGCTGTTCTCTTTTGCTTTCTGGGCTAAGTTCTTCACTTCCTCGGAAATAGTGGATAAACCTTTCTTATCAGCATCCTGCCAACAAGACGGATATTCCAAGATGAAATATAACTGGTCATAAGAATCAAGAAACATCCAATTATTATAAGCACTAGACTGGGGTGAGAACAAACCCTGACGACAGGAACATAAAGTCCATTGTCAGTCTGCACTGCTACATTGATATTTACATTGTGATACCTGTGTTTGCAAGAAAGAATGCACTATTAATTTACATTGTAAATCTCAACTATAAGTCTTCTCACTTCATATATTCTACTTACTGACGAATGTAGTCATTGGTCCACGAACTGTTGCACTGAGGAACTTTTCGAAGAGCCAAAGCAGCAGCCTGCAATAAAGTTACCCAGGTCATCTCTCTCTGAGACAGGTCACCATAAATAACAGATGCCAATATCTCTTATACATCCTGTATTATGTACTTCCATCCAAAAATATATATATATGATGTCGAAACAGTGGTCAAAAGACTTAAGTATCAGAGGATATATTCAGACATTTGATTTCTTCAACATAAATGTAAAACTTTACTTTTTCAGAAACTAGATTAAAAGTACTACTGAAAGTTGTAACTTCTGTCTATCAAATGAACAACTTTTTACAGTTAAATATATTATACAGAAAATGTAACCAAGAAAAATCTGTTCACCTTCCAAATAGTTCTAAATGCCATATATTTAGTGGAAGAGAGGAGCAACTGTTTTTTGACAAGGTGCAGCAATTAGAAAGCAAGTTAGGAGTTACTCAGATTTCTTATGAGAGAAACATATGAGATTCCGGCTCCAACTTTGGGACAAAGGTCCATGCATATTTGGTTTTTTGACAAGACCCTTTCTCTCTTTTCTGGGCCCTCCATGAAATACAGAAAGAAGGCTGGAATTGTCTCGTTGAGACGAGTTAACAAGACCATTGTTTCTTCTCCTTTTTCCTAGTCAGTGAATCTTAATGGGGTATTTCGTACCTTTATCACAAGATCATTAACAGATAACTTCTTTCCTCCTGAAGCCTCTTGCAATGAATTGAGCTGGCTCCTCAATCTGCAGACCAAGCGGCGGGCAAGATAAATAACAAAACGAACAAATTCGGCTGTTGGCAATGAAAGCAATACTCACTCTATAAGTTTGTCGACGCATGTATCAACAGTCAAATAGTAATGGGGAATGGTTTGCTTTGACAAAAGCAACCTAGAAGCTGTCACCTGCACAGATTACACCAAAACTGGTATAACTAGGACAAAACATTGTGCTTGTGAAAGAAGTGGGTAAACAAAAAATATACCTAACACTTAAATACAACAGGTGAATTGGAGATAACAAGGAGAAGCATCTAAAATTGAAAAATTCTGGGAACATGAGGATGCATCCCCTAGGTGTAAATAGTACCTTTCTTATCTGGGCAACAGGAATATCCGTGTAATCTAGAGATGTGTCAGCCTTGGGAGCTGCTGCAGGGGCTTCCTTTCCGCGTGAAGCTACATTATCAAGGAAAAGAACAGATAAATGATTCTTCTATGACCACATAACTTTTTGGAAAATCTTTCCTTCCATAAGAGAAAAAAGGAAATAAGTTCAGTGACATAAAATCAATAGTGACATTAACCAGCATATAAGTGTATATGCAGACCAGGAAGAAGGTTACCAAGATAATCATCAATATCAGCTTTCACAATACGTCCCTCGGGACCTGTTCCTTTGATGTTTGAGAGAGGTATCTGCTCATGTACATACAAATGCAGAATTAACCTCAAGGCTAAAACATGTAACCTGAATCACATTTTCAAAACAAATTTAACTGAAGAAAATACGTACATTGTGATCTTCCGCAATTTTCCTAGCCAGCGGACTAGCAAAAATGCGATCTGCCGGAGGCGCACTAGGTTTAGATACTTTTGGCTCTGCTGGGGTAACAGGTTTCTCAGCAATCTCTTCTTTGGGAGGAGGTGGAGAAGCAGGAGCCTTTGGTGAAGGCGTAGCATCTGACGTTGAAGGCTGGTAATCTTTAAATTTTGCAATGTCATCTTCCTCTTCAACAGTAATAGCGATTACCTATGGAATTTCCAACATTCATCAATTCTTTTCATAATTAATTCTCGCAATGATGTAGCTTTTGTTGGCATGTAGCTCAAGGCACAATGAAATTCACAAATGAAAGAAATCTCTGCTAGGTCAATTATATGAGATTAGGAGCCTATTGTGACTGAACTGATGCAAATAGGGAATTTGCAGCTTCATTATTCAGCTATTAGCTAAAATTCCAAAGGTTCAGCAATACGCCAGCCTAGAAACGATGTACCAACTAGAATATATGTCAAATGTAGGAACATTAGAATGTGCTGTGTGATGCATCAACTATAAAGATGCCGATCTATACAACTATGCGGAGATGTTAAATCCACACAGTAAAATTCAACAACACAGATAATGGTGAGTCCCTCAATAATACAGATAAATGTGAATCCCTTATACCACATGGCTGAAAGTCTAAATTATCTAACACCAAGATACAACACTCCCAATTGGTAACTCTCAATCGAAAGGTTCAAGCATCAATACCTCTCCAACTTTGATACTGCTTGCTCCATCTCCGCGAAGAATCTTAGCAAGATATCCCTCTTCCATGCACTCCATCTCCACTGTTGCTTTATCCTACAGGGATTGAACTAGTAGCGTAAACACCAGAATCCAGAAGCTAAGACACATAAGGGAGAACACTCCCTCAACAACATCATGATAACAGCAGCTAAAATGTAATCCTACTGTTTCCACTTCACATAGCACTTCACCAGGAGAAACTTTATCACCCTCTTTCTTTAACCATCTGGCAATATTTCCCTGCATCACAAGTATGGAACCATTAAGGCGCTAAGACAAATATAAGTGCAATGAGATAATGATGCCCAGAGGAGCTTTAGTGAGAGAAGTTATATACCTCTGTCATTGTAGGTGAAAGAGAGGGCATACCGATCTCTTGGTGTGGAGGAAGATCTGAAACAAAGAAGATGCCAAATTAATTTGATTCCAAAATCAAGGGTTCTCGCTCTTTGGTTCTATCTTTCCAAATTAACCCAACGAGGATAAGAAGGATCCCTTTAGCAAATTATTTTATAAGGTACAGTATTATTGTTCAAGATATTATCAAGGAGATACTGCAAATTACAGCCAAAAAAAGTCTTATAATGACTCCACTACAGTCTTTTCACCAAGGAGTCCAAAACGTCTAGAACATACAAATTACGTAAACATCTATATTTTACGAAAGATAAGTGCTGTTTTTTCTCTTCAAAGCACCTCTTATTCCTTTCTAGCCATATAGTCCATGTGATGCACAATGGGGCTGTCCTGCAGATCTGTTTATGCTTGCAATCAATAATATGTCCCTAGTAGCATCATATTAGACTCTTCACATCCTTGGGCAACACCCAATGCACTCCAGAAACTCCCAGGAATTGTGCCTAAAATTGCCATGTCTATTAACAATGTGGAAGTAAATGATTAGTGGTCTCCGCTGATCTTCCACAGAAGAAACATCTGCTGCATATTGTCATTTCTCTTCTCTGAAGAGTATCCTGTGCTAGGCATGCATTCTTAGCTGCAATACATCCAAAACAAGAAACCCTAGGACATGCCTTTGTTCTCCAGATCAATTTCCAAGGACAATCAGCTTCCCAGCCTCCAAGTTTCTTTTGAAACAACATACATGCACTCGTAACAGTAAAAGTTCCTTTTTTTACTTGCCAGCCAAATCTGTGAATCCCTATTTGCAACATCCAGAGTAATTGGTTCCAGATGACCCAATGACCTACTGATATCATCTACTTCCAATCATTAAACTTTCTTCTAAATTGTAACTGCCACCCAGTGTTATTCAAACAATGAGCCACCATGCAAGTCATCATTCAAATCTAAACTATACAACTCTGGAAATTCATCCTTCAAACTCCCCATACTCAACAAGTTATCTATCCAAAGCTTAACTTCCCATTTCCAATCAGCTTCACAGAGTTCTGGAACTCATCCCACAATATATATGTTTCCAGATTGCAGTCTTAAATGGTGATTTCACCTGGTTTGGCTTCCAGTGATCCAACTTCCCATATTTAGCAATAATGACTTCCTTCCATATTTCCTCCCTGCTATCATTTAACCTCCAATGCCATTTGAAAAGAAGATTCTTATTTTGTAGCTTTTGGTTCTTAATGCCCATTAATCCCCCTTCTTATCTCTCATAACCTCTCTCCACTTTACTAAATGATTTTTTTTCCTTTCTGAGCTACCTTCCGTAAGTACTTGTTTCTTGTGGCATTTATTAATTTTTTAAAAAATCGTTGGATGGGGATAGTGACATTAAATATGTGGAATGCCACCGAGAAACTATTCACCAAACCCAATTTTCTTTCCAAAGGACAAAGGACATGTACTGTTTCTTCCAAGGAGATAGTTTCTTTTCACATTTTTCAGTGACCACCTTCCAAATCTCTAAATTATTATTTTTAGCTCCAAGGAACAGACTAAGATATACAGCTGGAAAACTTTCAACTTTACATCCGAAAATTTGAGCCAGATCTTCAATGTAACTATCAGCATTTATAGAGTACAACTAAAGTAAAAGATGGGGGAAACAACAATGCACATGACTTACTCAGGCCTCATTTGTTTGCACTTAATGGAGGTCTGAATCTGAATAGTTCAGACCTTAGGCCATTAAGTGCGTTTGTTTTCATTAAAATTTAAGCACTAATTTGTTCTGAATAGGTCTTAACCATTAAGATTTGGAACAAAGTCATAATATCAGTCACCATCACTTTGTCTACAACCACCAGCTACCACCATTAATCACCTCTATCATCATAACCACCACCGCCATTACCATCACAACCACCAGCCACCAGCCACCAGCCACCAGCCACCAGCCACCAGCCACTACCAATAACAACCATCTCTGCCATCATTGTCAACCACCCCTGACATCACAACAACCACTGCAACCACCGCTGCTACTAACCACTATTGTTAGTCATTACTATAGTATATACCACTTACATCATTATAATTATATGCACTATCGCCGCCGCCACTACCACCACCGCCACCTCTACCACCACTGTAACTCACTACTATTGCTGCGACTAATCCCTACAATTAACCATCTTCACCATCACAAATAGCATCGTCACCAACTACTACCAACACATCGTCAACCACCATACATTCTTCAGCCACCATCATCAACGGTCAACTACTTACATCAATCAACTTAACCATCACAACCACAACTACCAACCATCACCATCACGTCAGTCACTACAATACCTACCATCCCCATCATCATAAGTATCACCACCACTAACACTTAACTATCACCACCCTAATTAATAGCCACTAACACTAATCATTATCACGACCACCACTACAAACCATCTCTACCATAACTAGCAAACATAAATATTTTATTTTTTTATCAGATAATAAATTTATTTTAATTAAACTAATATTTTTTTAATATTTAATTACCTTTTTATTTGAATTGTATATTTAATATATTTACAAATAAATAAAGTATGCACATTCAGATGTTGAAAAAAAAAACAGTCTTAATGATTCAGTATTCAAATCTAGAGACAACATCTTAATCATTTAGATGTGCATTCAGATTTAGACGTCTTAATCTTAATGAAAACAAATGAGGCCTCAGTATGCATTGACATGAAGTTGTTCGATGAACCTTAACCGATTAATGGGAACCAAAGTTGCAGGGACTAAGCAAATGCTCATTAAAATAAAGGATGGTTTATAAGCATTTGGAGGATGCCCTGACAACAGATTTTCTAATTAAATAGCCAATTGCCAAAGTGACACTAAAAAACAAGTACCTGAAGCAGTGGAGAAACCCCTCCTTGAAGGCACTTGTGATCTAACACAAAGAAAACAAATCAGAATCTGCTTCAGGAGAAAAATCAAACATTATTTTTAGAAATATTTAGAAGCAGTAGTAAGCCACAGAACAAACCCTGAAGACCCTCTCATGAAAGACATGCTAGCAGTGGAGGTGCATGGAGCAATTGCAGTTCTCAGAGCATTTCCAAGTGACATCTACAGTTAGAAGCACGTTAAGATAACTTGATGTAAATAGTACTGCTCAAAATTCAACAGGAATCAAGCTATAAAAGGAGGGTAACAAAGAAATAGAGGTTTGGTCACAACCATGGGAGATACTGCTCTACAACTGTTGTTGGAGATCGCTGAACCTGAGTTGCATCTATTGAAGGACTTCGGAATGTTGTGTCTCTCTCCAGATACGAGACCAGACTGGCACCTTAAAATATCTGTAAAAGCCCCATATATTTGAATAAAACAAAACAAAAAGTAAAAATATCACCAATTACAGACAAAGCAAGAGCCAATAACAAGAAAAGAATTAACCAATGACAAACATCTGATAATGTGTTTAATTGATAAACAACAATAATGAAATCTACTAATATACCGTCTCCCTTCTCCATAGAAGGCCTTGTGCCATTATTGAACCAGCGAACCATAATAGCAGAATCATGCCGTATTAAGTTTGAAGAACTCCTGATCTGGAAATAATTTGAAAGCAAGGGAAACAGAAGAAAATGAGATGAACAGGTTCTGGAATAATTCAACACGCACTTGGATCTTCCAAGGCTAGGACCAGATAAATGACTTAGATTAGGCAGTGTCATTTGAAAGAAATGACCTAAATTAGCTGCATTCTAAGTATATAATTTAAAGAATATCCCTTTCTTTTCTCCTTTTTTAACACCGCAATGGAAGAAGATGGAATACTTATTACCTAGAAAGGGAAGGTGAGAGACTGGAAAAAATAACTAAATACAGCTAGCAAGTATGTATGACATTCTGTTTCCAGGAATGAAATGGTTTGGCCAATTGATTTAGATTCATGGTGAACAGAAAACCATATGCCAAGTATCTAAAAGACTAATACTGCAATCGAAAAAGAAAAAATAGTTCTTTTTATTGCCCCCAAGTGTATAGCCTAGTGGCCAAAGAAGTGAGACGAGAACCATGAAATCTCAGGTTCAAATAAATACTAGTCAATTTCTTCCAATCTGCCTAAGCCTTGGTGCACAGAGTTGCTGGTGGAATAACCAAGGGGCACAAGCTGGCATGGATTCCACCATCATATGAAAAAAAATGCAATTTTCATCTAGGTGTGAGCACTACACCAGCTTCTGACTATCAAATTGCCAAGTCATGAAGAAATTGCGTCTCATTCAACCTAACATCAATACGAATCGCACGGACTCCAAATTCAAAAAAAAATAAAAAAATTAACCCCTACAGTTGTAGACTAATTCATAGCTCAGCCCAAAATTTAAGCTCCGATTCCCAAATCTCATACAAAATCAGACATGACCAATAACAAGTCTATTTCGATGAAGAAAAATAAATTCTCTTTCAAAAATGTTGACTTTAAAATGCGGAACCACCACGGAGTAATACGGATCACGGCAATCATACAATTGTAGATTTTAGGGATCCAAAATTACATAAGACAGAAAAAGAAAAAAAGGAAATCAGAATCCACACCTTTTTGGAGTGACGAAGAACGTTAGTAGCGTAAGTCATGATGGTTCGAGAAATCAGAACAACGCAGATTCTTCCTCTTTGGTCTTCTTCTCCGATGAAAGGAGCCAACCGAAAGGGGCGGCTGAAGGTGGTGGCTTTTGGAGTATGAAATTAGGCAGACAACAGATGCTATAAAAATGGAGGAACAATTTGGATGATATTCATTTTTGTTTTCTCTTTTCCTTTTTTTGTTTTATTAATATTTATGAGCTCCACGTTTACTTGCTCACTATATTATTAAAATTTAATCTGAAAAATCATTCACTTTTACTTATTAAACAACTAAAACAATAATAACATAGTCAAAATAATTCCATAAGTAAAATCTAAAAGAGTAGCTATAATTTTCATAGCACATCAAACACTTTGAGCTCGAAAAAAAGCACATCAAAATAGTTAAAAAGAAAAACTTATAAAAACAAAGAAGTTACTACAAAATATTAAAAATAGCATTACAAAATATTCAACAAAATAAAAAAGTAACATTCTAATTTGTGTTCTCCGTAGCTTTTTATCTAAGATCATGTTCAATTCTACTGTAAGCAGATTGATAAATTAACCATTTTATACATATTTTATCCTTATTATTGAATATTAATTTATTTTTTAATACCGTAATGTTTATATATAACTAGATGTGATATACGGCAATAATTATTTTATTTTTTATTAGATGTACCAAATCAAAATATAAAACAAATAAAGTATAATTTCTGTGTCCTAATTTATAACAATATTCTATCTCAATTATGATGAAAATATTTTTTTATTTAAAACTTTTTTCTTCTATTAAGTGTGTGGTCAGGTCAGTAGTCCGCGATACAGCGGCTCACTAATTTTGAAAATGAATTTACCACCTTTTTCTCGTATTATATATATATATTTTTTGTATATAGTCCCCAACTTATTTTGAATTACAAAAGGAAATTGGCTTTTTGATTTAGATACTATTGCCATAAATATGTAAATTTTAAAGGAATGGTAAAATTATAGATCACATATTCGAGTTATAAAAATAGTCACTGATATTTGTATTAGAGTAATGTTACACCCCGTAAATTTTAAATAAATAAATAGCCTAATGTCATGTTGGTTAAGGAATTTAGAAAGCAAAAAAAAAAAATTAATTGGATTGATAAAAGGGTCGACCCCTTCATCAAGAGCAGCAAATTTCCAGCAAAGAAACAGGGGACCAAGTAGTATAGAAAACCCACGACAAAAATATATAATTTCCTTCCAATTACGCGACGAAACGCGGTCTAAACTTTGTTCCGGCTTAGGTACAGGTGTATAAAGCTGCAGGGAGCAATCCTACGGAGTTGGTTTCGCGAAATTTGGCCGTCGAAACGTCGTGCTACCGAGGTAAAGTCAATAGAATTTCTTTAAATTAGTACCAATGTGTTCCTAGCGTAGCAGTGAGCATTTATCCCTTCTGGACTATCGAGAAATAACGAGTTTTTGATCGTTTTCCGAAAGGTTGAAGTTGGGATAAATATATATATCAAAAGTGATAATTTCTCCCGAATATTAATGTATTTAGTTCTAATTGACGTGTATATGAATGTAGTTGGGAGAAATAGCAGAAGTACCGACGGAAATCACACCGGTCAGTCGGGTACTCAGAAACCAGGTATGTAAAGTTATTCCTTCGGTAAGCCAGGAAGTACAGGGTAGAAAATAAATAGAATAAACGCTATTAACAGATACCCAGTGTACAGGAACGATTTTAGTATAATTTCCAGCAAGCATGCTAGTATATTAATTACGTATCATGCGATAACCAGAATAGTAGATAATCAGGCAATACGTATTACATCTGTTGAGATTGTATCCAGTAGTAGGTGGTACATTTTATGTTATTGAGCTATATCCAGATATAATCAGATAGACAGATAAAGGCCAGGTAGCAGTTAGTCCAGCAATCAGGAATAGTGTACCACAGAATATAGTTCAGTTATTTAATACAAACTGGCCTTGAGATACAAGAAGAGAATATGGTTAGTATTTTGCGTTGAGCATGCTTGTTGTGTATGTGTTTTGTATGTTGAGACTTGTTGTGGCATGTGGGCACCCTTTAGCATCCCCACCGCCCCTGGTTTATAGCTGTGTCGATACCAGATTCAGATACCGCCACCAGCTGGGCGATGCCGTCCGACTAAAGGACGATGATGGCCGACCACCATGATAATACGGTCCAGACCACCCTGCTTGCAGGGGTAGTTCAGTTTACTCTGCGCAGAGCTAACACACCCTGTTTACAGGGGCAGACCACTCTGTGTGCACACCTGTGCCCAGAGGCAGGAGTCTTCGGACTCAGACACAGTTTATTGTCAGAGGCCAAGGCCTGAGCTACGTACCCAAGGGGGCCGGTAGGAGGAGCTCACAGTTATCAGATGAGTGGAGTGACTTGTTTTTGGTTGGTTTAGACCCGGGTAGGGGTAAATAGATTGCTTGCTTGGTTGGCACCTTCCGGCTTATGGGGGTCGGTCAGGTATTGTGTGTATTATTATAGATATTGATATGTGCTAGTAGATACTGATAGACAGAAGGACGACACGTCTTCAGGTACGCTCAGTTAGTTACAGAATGTATAAACTCTCCCCAGTTATCCTCAGCTAGATAGACTCAGCTACTTCTTGCTTAAATGTCATGTTATTGTGCTATTCGTTTTAGTTGCATATTTCAGTTTGCTTTACATGCTCAGTACCTGTGGTACTGACGCCCAGCGGGGCGCTGTATTGCTTGCCTACAGGTACTCACGGACGAGGAGCCGATCCCTCGTGATTCCAGCCAGCCAGTGAGTCATCAGCTCCTGTCATCCGGAGTCTGATTCCCAGAGGTGTAGCTCCTTTTCTTTGTTGTGCAGTATGGGTAGGTCGGGGCCCTGTCCCGATCATTTCTATTAGTTTCTTACTGTATTCGTAGAGGCTTGCAGTCTGTATATATTCCCTGTGGTTAATTGAGCCGGTCGTGTGAGGCCGTGCGGTCTGCTGTAGCTGTTTAGTATGTCAGTTTATGTTGGCCGTGTGGGGCCTTAATTTGACAGTAGTGGTGACCTTACCGGTCACGTAGTTTTACAGCAGTCTTGTGTTGAGTTATAGATAACTAGACAGCATGGTGGCCTTGTCGGCCCGCATAGGTTCCTTGTTATAAGTCTGTTTCTGGTTAGCTGTTGTTGCAGGTACAGATGGCTACAGGCCAGTTGGCCGGAGGCTGTATTTACAGCCGTTATATAGCCGATTTGTTTCTTGAAATAGAGCCAAAGCCAGCCAAAGCACCAGATGTGCTCAAGCTGGACCATTTAGTAGTCTAGAGTCTAGCAGGCACCAGGTGCCCGTCATACCCCCAAGGTGGGGTGTGACAAGTAAGTTGTATGCATCACATCTCTTGGGGTGTGATTTTTCCTAATCCTGTGTGAATGTAAGATGTTTTGTACATCGGGTTATTTTTTTTTTAATTTTAGCACTAACTTTTACAAAGTAAATAATCTCATAAGTGAAGTATGAAAAGAGTAGGATATATGTGATCTTACATATGTCTTTGCGGGATGATGAGATTGTGAAAGACTCTCGACTCTAAAGAGAAGAGAAGAGATGGAAAAAAATTCCCGAGCATGGATGCAAGAAAAGAATAGTATGATAACAAATAACAACATACAAAGAAAATGAGGAATTTATAGTAAAACACATCAAAGAATATGATGCTACGTGAATATTAAACAATATTGTTAATACATAAAGATGTAAAGAAGACTCTCTTCTCTGTTCCATCTAAAGTGCGATATTGCTCGACTGCCGACTTACGGAGTAAATAATATTACAATGTTAGCTATTTATAGACCTGATAGTTATTTGTGGCTATGCTATATTTTGGCTTTTAATTTTCTTTCTAGATAGATAGTTGTGTGTGGCTGTGCAATTTATTTTTTTTACAAATAGACAAATGATTAATAAAATTGTTAGTAATCAAAAAAATCTAAAAATCAATTATAATAGAAACTTATTTTCTTAATTATAAAGAATATCCCATTGAATTATTTTGGTTTTAGATTATTAGGCTAATGATAATTTTCAATTCTGTATATTAGATTTAAATAGACTAGCACTTTTTCTTTTTGGGTCTTTTTCCTAAAATTCATTAAATTTCCATTCTATCATTTCTAAAATAATAAAAAAGTTTATTATTATTGTTTATGCTATATCAAGATTAAGTACAAAAAAAATAATTAAAACAAACATAACTAAAGTTATAACAGAATGATTGAGATATATTATTTTATTTATTAAAATATTGTATCACTCATCATATCTGACAATTAAAATAAAATAAAGAAGAAATATAAAGGAATTTATCCCATTACAAGAAACAAGGTTTATCATGACAACAAAAAATGCAATCACAGGTTTGATCGGGATCACAATCCCCTATTAGAAATTGTCCATGAATACCAGGAGGTGGAGCCGCATGACCGAACTTGTCACTGCATAGATCCTCGCATTTCCGTGCATTGCAAGGCTTTACGGGTGATGGGATGTACACATGACACTCATCTATGGCTTCACTCCTCTTAATGCCTTCATTGGCACAATGAAAAATAACATATTAAAAACACTAGAAAATATTGATTCCCCAAAATAATAATAATAAAATTAACTTACTGACAACACTAGCAAAGGCAAGTAGTATAAAGAAAGCTATGCTTGAAAAGTTCTTCATGATTTCTTATTAAAAATACCAACGAATTCGATACTTCAAATTGTGTCAAGGGGATCTGAATATATAGGGGGGGAAAAGAGAAGAAGAAATAACTTTAAAAAATAATCTAAGCAAAACATTAATTTCAGATTTAAGTAATAATTGACTTTTCAAGATTACTAATGTACATAAATAAATTACAAGATTTCTAATTAATTTTTTAGAGATATACAATTAATGACTATCTAAAATGAATTAACTTTCATATGAAAATAAAATTTTAATAAGAAAATAAAAACAAATAAACAAAAGTTTGAATTCTAAAAATCATATGCGGCCGCATGTCAGGAAATTGAATTTTTGGTTAAGTCTCAGTATTGAAATGTGACTTAATTATATTTCATAAATGAAATTTAGAAATTATGTTTCTGCGATTTATAAATCATGTTTAATAAATATAATTTATAAATCAGTTATAAATCAAATTTGAGAATAAATCGTGTTTTAAACATATAATTTGTAATTTGAGTTTTAGAAATAAGATTTATAATCACGTATCAAGAATATAAATTACGATTTGTAAATCGGGCTTCAGAAATAAGACTTGAACTTTAAATATATAGTGGTAAAATCATAAACTTTATCAATATTTGTAACTATATCTCACGAGCTAAAAATATCTCTTGAATAAATTTAAAACTTGAGAAGGTGTGTAGGATTTATGGCCTTCAAACAAAATTTTATATTCATTATAATAATAACATATTTAGTGTAATTTGATAAGAAAGGTATGAGAAAAGTATAATTTACACGGACCTTACAGCTATTTTGTGAGGTAGAGAGGTTATCTCTAATAGATCCTCGGGTCAAAAAAAATATATCAAAGTACAAAAAATATTAAAAAGTAATAGAAATCAAAGGATAAGAAACTACATGCGAAATACTAAGACTATTAACATGGAAGAATAAGAGAAACAACATTAAACTACCTATTATCTTTCTATTCTAATTTGTGTTCTCTACAACCTCCTACCTAAGATCTTCTCCTCTTTCACATGTCCAAATCATTTTAAACTCGTTTTCCGCATTCTATCCTCCATCGATGCCACTCCTACCTTATCATGGATATCTTTATTTCTAATCATATCTCTCCTAGTATGTCCACATGTCTACGCATCGTAATATTCATCTTCAGAACATAAGAATTCTTGACTAGCCAACACTCAGCCTCATACAATATAATTGATCTAACTACTACTGTGTAGAACTTGCCTTAAAATTTTTGTGGCACCTTCATGTCACACAATACACTGGATGCAAGCCTCCATCTCATCTATTCTACACTAATATGATCGATGTGTGACATCATCGTCAATCTCCTCAATTCGTTGGATAATAAATATGAAATACTTGAAGACCTGTGTATCAAGCCTCACTTCTATGCCATCCTTAAAGTGTTACGTTACTAAACTTACAGTCCAAATATCATGTCTTGGTCCTACTCAACCCAAACCCTTTAAACATTAGAGTTTGTCTCCAAACGTCCAGCTCGACGTTTACTTCACACGAGTCTCGTTAATTAGAATTATGTCATCTGCAAATAATATATATCGCGAGACATTACCTTGAATTCTTTGCAATAATGCATCCATCACTAAGACAAATAAAAATGGGTTAAAAGTTGAACCCTGGTGCAGTCCTATCACAATTAAAAACTCCGAGTCGTCTTCCACTATCTTTATCCGTGTGTTGGCTCTATTGTACATATGTTATTGATCTCCCTAGTGTAAGCCATATGCACTGTCTCTAGTCTCCAAGTATCTCCATAAAACCTTCTTTAGAACTTTGTCATATGTTTTTCCTAGGTTGATGAATATCATATGTAAGCCCTTCCTCTCACTATACTACCCCACCAGTCTCCTATCAAGATGAATGACCTCTGTGGCTCAACGTCTGCACATGAATCCAAATTGGTTCTCATAAATAGACATTGTCCTCCTCACCCTCATCTTCACTGCCCTCCCCCAAACTTTCATAATGTAACTTGACAATTTGATTGCCCTTATAATTATTGCAATTATAAATATCATCATTCTTCTCGTACTATGAAATCATTATACTCCACCTTCTCTTCACAAATATTTTTGCTTTCTTAAAAAATAACATTAAACAGTTTAGTGAGCCACTTAATGCCCCCTTCTTATCTTTCATAACCTCTCTCCACTTTACTAAATGATTTTTTTTCCCTTTCTGGGCTACCTTCCATAAGTACTTGTTTCTTATGGCATTTATTAATTTTTTTTTAAAAATCGTTGGATGGGAATAGTGACATTAAATATGTGGAATACCACCAAGACACTATTCACCAAAGCCAATCTTCTTTCCAAAGGACAAAGGACATGTAAGAAAACTTTCAACCTTACATCCGAAAATTTGAGCCAGATCTTCAATGTTGTTGGAGACCGCTGAACCTGAGTTGCATCTATTGAAGGACTTCGGAATGTTGTGTCTCTCTCCAGATACGAGACCAGACTGGTACCTTAAAATATCTGTAAAAGCTTCATATATTTGAATAAAGCAAATACAAAAAATGAAAATATCACCAATTACAGACAAAGCAAGAGCCAATAACAAGAAAAGAATTAACCAATGACAAACATCTGATAATGTGTTTAATTGATAAACAACAATAATGAAATCTACTAATATACCGTCTCCCTTCTCCATATAAGGCCTTGTGCCATTACTGAACCAGCGAACCATAATAGCAGAATCATGCCGTATTAAGTTTGAAGAACTCCTGATCTGGAAATAATTTGAAAGCAAGGGAAACAGAAGAAAATGAGATGAACAGGTTCTGGAATAATTCAACACGCACTTGGATCTTCCAAGGCTAGGACCAGATAAATGACTTAGATTAGGCAGTGTCATTTGAAAGAAATGACCTGAATTAGCTGCATTCTAAGTATATAATTTAAAGTATATCCCTTTCTTTTCTCCTTTTTTAACACCGCAAGGGAAGAAGATGGAATACTTATTACCTAGAAAGGGAAGGTGAGAGACTTGAAAAAGTAACTAAATACAGCTAGCAAGTATGTATGACATTCTGTTTCCAGGAATGAAATGGTTTGGCCAATTGCTTTAGATTCATGGTGAACAGAAAACCATATACGCCAAGTATCTAAGAGACTAATACTGCAATCGAAAAAGAAAAAAAAGTTCTTTTTATTACGTCCAAGTGTATAGCCTGGTGGCCAATGTAGTGAGACGAGAACCATGAAGTATCAGGTTCAAATAAATACTAGTCAATTTCTTCCAATCTGCCTAAGTCTTGATGCACAAAGTTGCTGGTGGAATACTCGAGGGGCACAAACTGACCTGAACACCACCGTCCTATGAAAAGAATGCAATTTTCATCTAGATGTGAGCACTACACCAGCTTCTGACTATCAAATTGCCAAGTCATGAAGAAATTGCGTCTCATTCAATCTAACATCAATATGAATCGCACGGATTCCAAATTCAAAAAAAAAAAAGAGGAGAATATATATTATTTTATTTATTGAAATATTGTATCACTCGTCATATATATCATTTTTTGCTGCAGCGAACTTGACAATTTTAAAAAAAATAAAGAAGAAATATATCAATTTATTCCATCAGGAAATACAGGGGAATTCATAAAAGGAGAAAAACAAGATTTATCATCACAAACAACAGAAGAAAATGCAATCACAACTTTCAGCCTATTAGAAAAATTGTCCGTGAATACACCAGGAGGTGGAACAGAGACACTAATAAATAGTAGGATGAGTATTTTCTAAGCACTTTTTTGTAGCACAAAAGCACTAATGAGCTTTCCTACAATGTAGAGTGGTATACTTCTCATCACAACTGCTTAGATGCATAATGCATATCGCCCGCCCCGTGAAATTTGGCTGTCAGTTTTGCTCTAGACATATTTTCCTCTATACCTGGCCTTTGATTCTTTACTAATCCTCGTATCACCTGCCTCATTAAGGTGATTGTCGGCAGGACTAAAAACTGCTGAATGAAGATTACCTTCTTCTAACCACTTCAGATGGTTTTCCTTGAACTCCAAATGTTTGATCCTTGCTGCTAATGCAATATCTTCAGTATATGGTCCAATTTTGACCATGGTTAATAGTACTCGACTGTACCTATAGCTCAGCATCTGCTCTGAAGTAGCAACCAACTTGAAACAGGGGTGCTCTGGAAAGGTGGTGCCAATTGACTCGTCCTCTCGTAATACAGGATAGAAGTACACAAGCCGGCCACCCATTACAAGCATCTTAGCAGCAAGGTCAAGCAAATCATGCACGCATTCCGCTAAGCTGTAAGGCGCAGTTGATGGTATGTGGCCTGTCCTTTTGTCATCAGGAACTGTATATGGACCAATCACTCCTTTCAAAAGCTTCCTGCCACCAGATTTACGTCCTCCAGCACGAACTCCATAGGGAGGGTCACATATAATGGCATCAAAAACCTCTTTCAACCCCGAACGCCAAGGAGGAAGGTTGTTGTCTGCCCTTAGTAAAGCAATAGGCATTGGCAATCCATACTGCTTGAAGTTGCTCCAGACATTACAATCTGGACCACGGCCATCACGCACTACTCGAATGTCAATATCTGCACCCATTGTCATTGCTCCATAATGAGCTGCTGCAACTAGAATGCTTCCTGTCCCAACAAAAGGGTCATAGACCAGCCTTCCAGATTTGGCCTGTGCTTGGTTAGCCATCAGGAATGCCATTTCGGCATCCATGGCTGTTGGCCCCAGATAAGTACGACTCTTTAACTGATAAGTTGGCAAAAGCTTCCTATCAGCAGCACCAATTTCTCGACCAAAAAATATTCTCCTTCCCACAATGGGTGGCAGTCCATTATTAGAATCATAATCATCTGTTTCTATGAGCCAGAAGGTGTGATCAGGATTTTTTAAGTTAACCCGGCCCTTGAAAGGAATGTAGGATAGTGATCGAATACGCTCGTTTTGCTCCTCAAAGCTGATAACCTTCCCAAACGTCTCAACAGCAATCTTGAATGTGGTATCAGATGTCAGGTATGGCAGCTTCCTATCATCTGGATAACTCTTAATCGACTCTTCTAATTCCTCAAAGCTACTCCCTTCTCCCCAAAGTTCAAAAATTCCTTTTACAAGAATACTACGGTTTGCAACATTTCGCGCAATTTCTTCAGAAGGAAGATTAACGAAGTGAAAAGGAGAATCGGGATGGTGATGTTTTGGAAGCTTCCATTCAAGTGAATTACTGCCACTACCATTGGTTTGTAAGTCAGCACTGTTTGTTGGGTCTTTGCTGAAAGCACCAAAAAGCTCTGCCAAAGACTCAACTTCAGGTTTCCTGTAGTCCAGTAACCTGTGATAGAAGACGCATAGATACCACATGTTTTGCAATCTTTCAGTTTGAGCTTCAAAGCTAATAAAAATGAGTGTAAAATTGGAAAACGTAAAAGGTGTGGGGTTTCTACTGGAGAAGGGCGGAAGAGATCAGTAATGGCGGCGGGACGAAGATACACGCTACTCTTCTAAACCCTAGAATTTCGACTTAAACCCAAGGAATTCAATACTCAAATGGGATTTCTGAATAAATAATATATATATATATATATATATATATATAGAAATATTTCTGATTAATTTTTAATTAAATTTGAGATATACAATTAATGACTATCTAAAATGAATTAACTGATATTAACTTTCATATGAAAATAAAATTTTAATTAAAAAAAAGATTAGAATTAAGAAGATAAAAACAAAAAAAACAAAAGTTTTAATTCTAAAAATCATATGCGGCCGCATGTCAGGAAATTGAATTTTTGGTCAAGTCTCAGCAGTGAAATGTGACTTAATTATATTTCAGAAATGTAATTTATAAATTATGTTGAGAAATATGAGTTGTCAATCAAACTTGAGAGTAAATCATGTTTCAAAAATATAATTTGTAATTTGAGTTTTAAAAATGTATCTTATAAATTGAATTTTTGAAATAAGATTTATAATCACGTAGAATATGAAAACTAACTTGTAAATCGGGCTTCAAAAATAAGACTTGAACTTTAAACATATTTTGATAAAATCATAAACTTCATCAATATTCGTAACTACATCTCACTGGCTAAAAATTATTTCTTGAATAAATTTAAAATTTGAGAAGGTGTATAGGATTTATTGAAGTTTTTTTCCTTAAAATTTCTTATGGCCTCCAAACAAAATTTTATATTCATTATAATAATAAAATATTTAATGTAATTTGATAAGAAGGGTATAGTTTACACAGATTTTACCCTTATTTTGTGAGGTAGAAAAGTTATCTTTGATAGACTCTAGGCTCAAAGAAAAACATATCAAAGTACAAGAAATATTAAAAAGTAATAGAAATCGAAGGATAAGAAACTAAACGTGAAATACTAAGACCACTAACATGGAAGAATAAGGGAAACAACATTAAATTACCTATTATCTTTCTACCCTAGTTTGTGTTCTCTACGACCTCCTATCTAAGGTCTTCTCCTCTTTCACATTACCGAACCATCTTAGCCTCATTTTTCGCGTTCTACCCTCCATCGATGCCACTCCTCACTCCTACCTTGTCATGGATGTCTTTATTTCTAATCATATCTCTCCTATTATGTCCACATGCCTACGCACTTTTGAACATAAGAATTCTTGACTAGCCAACACTCTGCCTCATACAATATAATTGGTCTAACTACTACGGTGTAGAACTTGCCTTTTAAGTTTCTGTGGTACCTTCTTATCACACAATACACTGGATGCAAGCCTCCATCTCATCTATTCTACACCAATACGATCGATGTGTGACATCATCTTCAATCTCCTCAATTCCTTGGATAATACATTTGAAATACTTGAAACTTCCTCTCCTTTTATATGACCAGTGTATCAAGCCTCACTTCCCACGGCAGCCTCAAGTGTTACGTCACTAAACTTGCAATCCAAGTCTGTCTTGGTCCTACTCAACCCGAACTCTTTAGAGATTAGAGTTTGTCTCCAAACCTCCAGCTTGACGTTTACTTTGCACGAGTCTCGTTAATCAAAATTATGTTATCCACAAATAACATACACCACGAGACATCACCTTAAATTCTTTGCATCAATGCATCCATCACTAAGGCAAATAAAAATGGGTTAAAATTGATCTTTGGTGCAGTCCCATCACAACCCAGAACTCCGAATGTTCTCCCACTGTCCTTATCCGAATGTTGGCTCTATCATACATGTTATTCATCTCCCTAGTATAAGCCATATGTACGTATCTAGCCTCTAAACATCTTCATAAAACCTTCCTTGGAACTTTGTCGTATGCTTTTTCTAGGTTGATGAATATCATGCGTAAGTCCTTCCTCTCCCTATAATAATACTCCACCAGTCTCCTAACAAGATGGATGATCTCTGTAGCTCAGTGGCCCGACATGAATCCAGATTGATTCTCAAAAATAGACATGCCCCCCCCCCATCCTCATCTTCACTGCTCTCTCCCAGACTTTCATAATGTAACTTGAAAATTTGATACCATTATAGTTATTGCAATTATAAATGTCATCCTTCTTCTTGTACTACGAAATCATTATATTCCAACTTCACTTTTCAAATATTTTTGCCGTATTAAAAATAACATATTTAAACAGTTTAGTAAGCCACTCTACATCTGTCCATCCGCGCTATTTCAAAATTACACAAAAATTTCATTTGCTTTCCGGTGCGCGTCGTACAAATAACACCTCTAACCTCATTATACAACCATTAAAGTATCCGTAAATTGATTCGAATATCCACCGTATTTAAAAATCTTAACTCGATTTTATTTTCTCTGTCTTGTTAAGGAATATTCCATTTTATCATTTCTAAAACAAGATAAAAAGTTTATTAGTATTATTATGCTACATAGACAAGCACAAAAAAAACAAAATATTAATCAAGATTTAGATACTCATCATCTTCTTCATCACATCATCATCATCATTATAGGAAAAAATCCAGTTATTTTTCCAGATCTTTATATATCTAAATTGATACATAATCACAGTGACAGTACAAAATTAACAAAAGAGAAAAGAAAAAAAAAATAAAAAAGAGGAAAAGGACAAAATGGATTATAAAGACAAAAGAGATAAAAAGTTGGATTCAAGAAAATCCATGACAGATACAACCCCACTACTTGAGTACTCCTATCAAAACCAGCGACACAACTATTACCGCTTTAATTCCTTGCCAATTTCAAGCTCTTTCTCCATGGAAATGACGACCACCGTCCTTCCTCGGCAGCTTCGTTCAATCTTTCTTGGTGTGGATGTTGGTACTGGCAGTGCTCGTGCAGGTGGGGCTTTTTTCTTTTGAATGAATTCTTGCAAGTACGTGAGTTTGGTACTTGTTGGTATGAATTAATTGTAAAGTTGGTTTTTTTATGTGGTTTTGAGATTGGTTATGGTGAAAAAATCATGGCATTTTTTGTGTTGACGTTGACTTGTTGTTGTGGATGTTTGTATTGGCAGTGCTCGTGCAGTTTTTTTTTTTTTTGGAAGGAATTCTTGCAGTATTGTGAATATGATGCTTGTTGGTATGAATTAATTGTGAAATTGGTTTTTTTTATCTGGTTTTGAGATTAGTTATGGTGAAAAAATCATAGCTTTTTGTGTTGACTTAATGTTATGGGTGTTGGTACTGGCAGTGCTCGTGCAGGTTTTTTTCTTTTGAATGAATTCTTGCGAGTAAGTGAGTTTGGTGCTTGTTGGTATGAATTAATTGTGAAATTATTTTTCTTTATGTGGTTTTGAGGTTTGTTTTGGTGAAAAAATCATGGCTTTTTTGTGTTGACTTTGACTTAATGTTGTGGATGTTTGTACTGGCAGTGCTCGTGCAGTTTTTTTTTTTTGGAATGAATTCTTGCAGTATTGCGAATATGGTGCTTGTTGGTATGAATTAATTGTGAAATTGGGTTTTTATGGGGTTTTGAGGTTGGTTATGGTGAAAAAATAATGGCTTTTTGTGTTGACGTAGACTTAATTGTTATTTTTGGTTGGTGAGTTTGAAGCTGACTATGATTAGTGTTGTGGGGTTATGGTGGAAGAAATGAGAATCATGAGTTTCCTTAATATTAATCAATTCGTTTGCATTTCTTTTTATGATAGTTGATGCTAGTAATTGGGTTGCTGTTGGTTGGTATGAGCAATTTTGATTGGTGTTATAAGGTTTTAGGATTGTATGGTGAGTCATTTTTGTGTTCTCTGTAACTTAGCTTTGGGTTCAGCAATTTGTGTTGCAGTTCTTGGAATGGTATGGGAGGTAATTGCATTATGTTTGTGTAAGTTGGACTTCTAGTTTCAGTTGTTATTTGGGGGTTTGTACTTAGCTGTTCTACAGAAAGATGATTGCTTTGGAAATTTGTAGAGTTTATGTAAGATTATTTCATCTAAAATATAGCGGGACTTGAAACCTAGTGTCTTTGGCACTGTGTCACTAGTGCATGTAGAGTTGGTGTCAATTTTTCGGGAATCACGCAATCTGTCTGCATGAACTAGTGTCATATATTATGCTTTGCATGCACTTCAATTAACCTTAAGCTTGCTTACACATTTCTTGTATCTGAGTTATTCCAGTGTTCTTCTTCAACAGACTGGGAGGTGACATTACCCTTTCAAGTACAATCTATGTGTAGACCTTTAGTTAAACTCAAGGACCTAAGGCCTAAATCTTGAATGGAGATAAATATTAATCAGAAGAAAAAAGTGCAGAAACCATTTGAAAAATGTTAACCAAGGAAGAAAAGATATGAAGAGAAAGCTATTCCAGTAATGGCTTTAGAATGCACAAAGAGATTCCAGTATTGTTAAGTTATATTGTTCTAATGTATTTCTGTTATGCTTTTTGTCAACTTTTCTGTGTCACTCTCAGTAAATAAAAGATGCAAACATTTGTAACTTATTAATGGCTTTATTTGTCAAAGCAAGGCTGTTCCAATGCGATTTGATATTGGATTGGCATGTTATTTAGTCTCTCCACAACATTCTCTTCATGATTGCCTCTCTAACGAGGAACTTAATTTGTCTTTCCAATGAGGATATGGTGAACAAATGGAGGGAAGCCTGCTAAAGTACAGGGATTTTAATTTTTGAGCCACAAAATTATGTTTGGCTTTTACTTGTTTGGCCAAGCTTTTAAAAGATCAAAAGTGTTTCTTTTCAATAAAAGCACTTATTTTAGAGAATGATGTTTGGCCAAGCTTTTGGGGGAAGAAATAAGTGCGGAACACTTTTCAAAATCAGCTGATTTTGGCAGCTTGGGGAAACTACTATAACAATTAACAAAGGCACTTTTTTCTTTAGGAATGGTAACAAATAGCACTTCTCAAATGTTAAGCTTCTGTTGCTATTTTCAGCACTGATTGGTCATATGTAATTAATGTTAATTTCACAATCTAGTGCAGGTCTCTTTAATGAGGACGGGAAGCTTCTAAGTACTGCTAATAGTCCAATACAGATATGGAAAGACGGTGACTGTGTTGAGGTTAGATTTCATCACTATTTCGGAATGGACATTCCTTGTTCTTGATTTTTGTTGTTTGTCTATATGGTTGATTTCCCTTAATCTCTTTTGATCTACTTTTGTTGGTTGTGTCACGTTATAATATGTTACTTGGTAGTAATATGTTTTTAAAAGGTAGAAATGAGAAAACCGTACTCTGTTTCTCTGAAGTAGTGCTTGATTTCTTCCTTTTCAGTTCTTTGTGCTTCTGATTTCATTTATGTGGTTTGTTGAATCCAGCAATCTTCAACTGATATTTGGTTAGCGATCTGCACTGCTGTAAAAACGGCATGTGCCCTTGGAAATGTTTCCAAGGAAGAAGTTAAGGGACTGGGGTTCGCTGCTACTTGTTCTCTTGGTACGTAGTCACGAACTGCTGCAGTTCATCTTAGTAAATCTGTCCAGTGTGTTTTGAGGTATATATAGTATTATGGTAGTAAGTAACATGGATGATTTGGTTCCTATATGCAGTTGCTGTTGATTCTGAGGGTGAACCTGTCACGGTTTCATGGAGTGGTGATACTAGACGAAACATCATAGTGTGGATGGACCACAGAGCTGTAAAACAAGCTGAGAGGATCAACGCCTCTAATTCACCTGTATTACAGTATTGTGGAGGAGGTGTATCCCCGGAAATGGAGCCACCAAAGGTACATATACTAGTAGGAAGGGCTGCTGTTTATGTCTTGGATCTTTTTCCTGAATGAGATTCTTGATTTTTTAAAGTACGTGTATTGGTTAGTTTAGCTGACTCTTATGTCAATACTTCTACTAGAATGTTAGTGGTAAGTTAGTCAAATATTAATTAGTCCCACACTGAAGAGATATAACTATCAGCCACATCACCTGCACTTTCCTTCTGAATCTGTTAGAATAAGTATGTGTTGTTTGTATGCTTGCTCTTGAATCTTTATGCTTCTTGCTTTCTACTGTAGGAAGTCAAAAAGGAAAAGTTGAAGTTCAGTTACTTCTTTGATCATCATATCTTGATATGCTTTATCTACTGCTTGTTAATACAAAATTGTTTTTACAGCTCTTGTGGGTGAAGGAAAATCTCCAAGAATCCTGGTCGATGGCATTTAGGTGGATGGATCTAAGTGATTGGTTAACATACAAGTAAGAAATAGCTCATGAACTACAATACTTGAAGTTTTAACAGGAAAAGGTGATGCCATCTATTCTGTTCACTTGTTAGAGCAACAGGAGATGACACAAGGAGTCTATGCACCACAGTATGCAAATGGACATATCTAGGCCATGCACACATGCAGCAGATAAATGAGAAAGATTCCCGTGATATGGAAGCTTGTGGATGGGATGATGGATTCTGGGAGGAGATTGGTTTAGGTGATCTTGTTGATGGGCATCATGCTAAGATAGGTATTTTTGAAGCTTCATCTAAATTACCAATATGTATGACTTAAAAATTTCATGGAACTAACTCTGTTGCAAACTTGCCAATCTCTATTCATCATCTCATTTGAAGTCATGCTACAATGTGCGACTGTTGAAAGAGCCTTTGAAAATTGAGCAATGAGTCTAGGAAACAGATACAGTCACCTCTCATATATTAGTTGAGGGTAGTGGTCTTCCCTCACCAGGAAAAATTCACAAATTGAGCATCATTTCATGTTAGGTTGCCATCAGCATTTACTGATCTGTGCCTTGGCAAACAGCGGTAGTGCTGCTTAGCATCCCCTTTTTTTTTGGTTCTCTTTTCGTGTATTTTTTTGGTATTGTTTTCTAATTTATATATGGATTGAGAATTATAAACCTGCCACTTTAAAAATATTATCTTTTCAACTGTTTATGCACATTGCAAAGGGTCAATATTTATTTATGTTGTTTGTATAGTGGAATATCTTTCTCTTAAGAACTGCTTAGTTATTCTTATTCATGATTTTATAATAAAAATGCACAGGGCGAAGTGTAGCATTCCCTGGTCATGCATTGGGTTCGGGTTTAACACTGCATGCTGCAAAGGTGAAGAATTTATAAGAATCATATTGCTTCTTTACTATTAGCAAAAGTGAAAAGAAGCACACAATCATTCCCGATGATGCAAGCATTTGTGGTTTTGACAGTTATATGTCCCCTTAGTTTCTTTATGCTTTTGAGTTACTTTACTAAGGTGCTGCTTTATGTTTCAGGAATTGGGCTTGATGGCAGGGACACCAGTAGGTACTGCACTGATAGATGCTCATGCTGGGGGTGTTGGTGTAATGGAAAGTGTGCCTGCATCAGATTCTGAATCTATAGGTTGTTATTATTGTGTAATCTTCTGGATTATGTTGAATGATCAAAATATCTTTGCTTATATTGTCGTCTAGATTTACTTATTGACGGAGTGTTACTGCATGTTTGAAAGTTGATGAGGATGCTATAAGTAGGCGTATGGTGCTTGTATGTGGAACTTCCACATGCCACATGGCTGTATCCAGGACAAAATTATTCATACCTGGAGTCTGGGGACCTTTCTGGTCAGGTACACCTCCACTTGCAATGTCCAGTTGTTCTTTCAAACCATCTTTATTCAAATGATGTAAATGATAAATATAAAGGTTTAGGGGCCGCTCAGGATATGCATAGTCGAACTGACATTGTAATGCTGAAAAGCTGTAAAAGAAATGCTTATGGTCAGATATTAGGTTCTGCATTTAGTTTAAACATTAAGCTTGGAGGGTTCCCATATTTTATCTGCATATGACAGCATATGCTGTTGCTTCTGTTACAAGCAAATGATGTTTCATCATTTTGGTCTTCGCAATATTTTCAGCTATGGTGCCTGAGTACTGGCTTACGGAAGGAGGGCAAAGTGCTACTGGTTCATTGCTAGACCATATAATTGAGAATCACGTTGCATCTCCTCATCTTGCAAATCGTGCTGCATCTCGAAGTAAGATGACCTCGATGTGACATTTATGGAAATATGTCTGGTGCTCCTTGTCAAAGTTTTCTTGACTACCTTGCAATTTGCTTTTTGCTCTCCTTTTTTGTGGTGGTCTCCTGCTTAAGAGTTAAAGTTTTATCTTCTGCTAGGAATCTCAATATTTGACTTGTTGAGTGAGATATTGGAATCAATGAAGCAAGATGAGGGTTCACCATTTATAGCTGCATTGACTAGTGATATTCATATTCTCCCAGATTTTCATGGTAACAGGTATAGTGCTCTAGAATGGTTAATTTACTTTTACCTTGATTGCCCAACTATCTGGTATAAATTACATGCAAAATTTCTGTTAGGTCCCCTATTGCAGACCCAAAGTCAAAAGGTATAATTACCGGCTTAACACTTGACACTAGTGAAAAGCAGCTGGCACTTCTTTACCTTGCCACAGTACAGGGCATTGCATATGGAACCCGCCATATAGTAGAACACTGCAATGCTAATGGACACAAGGTGAGGACTCATTTCCTGATACCACTTTGTATCTTTTATTTATTGAATTGCTATTGCTCTCTTGTTTGGAAACTCTTACATTTTGTACTCTGATAGCTTATGTAGATTCTGATGTAGAAGCAGTTGTAACCTCTAACTTCCAGATTCATGCTTTCTGATATTTTCATGTATAAATGAAGCAGCTATGTAGGAAGTCTCTTAAGACATGGTACCACATGGTTATCTGTCTGTAGTGGTGTCAAAATGCCAAGTTGATACCTAGCCGGTTTGTAACTGTCTTGGTCTAATATCAGTGCCTTTATTTAGAGGCTTTAATGATTTGCTCGGGTGCGAAATGAGATTTCTTCCTTTCTGACTATTAATAGTCAATTACATGCTGACTAATTGGTGGAAAACGTCAGCCCGTGACACTTATGTTGAACTTCCATCTAATAACACTTAAGGTAGATATTTATTTTGTCTCTCTTCGACTATTATATGTCTTCCAATACAGGTCAAAGACAATCCCTTTCTCCTTTTTTGTTTGGTTCTGTTTGCATTATCTCCAAGTTGGTTAATTCAACCGGTTCCTTTTTTCTATTTTTGTGTGTCTACTTGTATTTAGTTAGTTAAGTGAAGAGATTTTTAAACCTGTAAAGTTTGGTATGCTTGAAATCCACATTGTTTATGACCTCTTATGGCAAGCATATGCATCTTTGAGTACACTTTGAATGTTAAGACTCGGTCACTCAAAGCGAAGATGATGTAAGCTTTTTGGTAAGGATGTGTCTGAGAAAGAACCTAGTAATGCGTATTTGTGTGTCTCAAAGTTTCTTATTGATCACTTTGATCTATTTACTGCTCTTCTTATGCTGAGAGCTTTTAGCATGAATTGTACATGCCTTCCATTTTGATACCTGAACCAATACATTGCTTGAAATGATCTTCTTCCTTATATTGTTTCTTTATGTTCAGATTGACACACTACTTGCCTGTGGTGGACTTGCAAAGAATCGTCTATTTGTTCAAGAGCATGCGGATATTATTGGTCTCTCTCTCTTTCATTCTCTTTTTATGCCGTTTAACAATGAGTTATGTGATATACATGAAGTAGATGAATGTGTAATGCATTTACTATCTGCATAAATACATTACAAGAGATTAATGAGAGAATTAAAATTTACTAAAATAGTTTCATTAGCTCCCGAGGTATTATAAAATGAGATTATGATCTGTTTCTAGTGGGGCATTTGAAAGAAATAGATTAATTAGTAGATTGTGTCTCACGCGACATTCCCAATCAGTTAGTCAGTTGAAGCAAATTTAAACCAAAGCAAAAATGTTATTCCGTTACACAGTGGTCCAGGAGCTGCTAACTGGCATTTAGGTCTAGAAGAGCATCTTGCACAAATCGAGCTTTTGGTTATTTGTTTCAGTTCTCGGAAGTTGGACCACATTTTAGCTATACTTGTAATATGCACTGTCTCCGTCTTTGTTGACACCAGAAAAAGTAAATAAAGCTTGCCTAATATCCTCATTTTTGATACCAGCACAAAAAATAAGGCCTGCATACTATCCTCACTTGATCTCCTCTATAATAGTACAGCAACGACTACACAGTCCCAATCAAGTTAGGTCTGGATAAAAACTCACCGTTGCCGGCGGTTGAACCCGTCAACCCCGTGACAGGCGGGAGTACTCACCACTATACTACAACAACTTAGTTACCTCCTCTGGAACAGTAAACAATGAAATAGAAGAAATAACCTGAAACAACAAGTTAGGAAGTGCTAGACTTCTATGGATGGTAGTGAATCCTAAACTTTCCCTTGAGCTTCCCAATTGCTGAAATGGTGTATTATAGCTTACAATTTGTTACCTTTGATTATCTGCATGAATCCTTCAACCTCAGTACTGAATACTCCTAAATTTCTCCGTGTTTGGATGTATTAATCAATTCCAAGCTGTATCATATCTTATGCAGGTTACCCTATCATTCTTCCTCGCGAAAATGAATCCGTGCTATTGGGGTCTGCTATTCTTGGTGCTGTTGCTTCAAAGGAATATCCTACTGTTCGTGAGGCCATGAAGGCAATGAATGCAGCTGGTCAGGTGAGCGACTGTTTACACTATCTACTTTTCTCACTAAAAAAGAGGAACCTTTAGCAACAGAAGTCTGGGCACCAGCATTTTTAACTTTTAGAATTTATTGGCTCCAACTTTAACCACTCCTTAGCTAGTTGATTTGGGTAAATTGTCTCTCGTTGGAACTGTACCATCCACATCCTGATGCAGAAAATCATCATTCTTCAATTTCAATTTTGAATTCAGTAGAAAGTTAAATTTCTCTTGTTTGGATCTTGTCGGGACAACAGATTGAATGTTCTGTGAAGTGCTTTACTGCACTGTCATGTTACTTGCTTAGAGAGGTTGTGTTCGTTCTTGTGTTTGCTTCATCCCGATAATATAACGGAAGTCACTTCATATTCTCTTCCCTTCACTGCCACCTTCCGTGGTGCTATTCACCTTGGCGAAACCAGATTATAGTAATAATATCTTCATCTTCTACTGTGGGACTAAACTTGGCGTCCACCTCTTTGGAAAACGTCTTTCCCCTCCATTTTCCATCAAGGTTCATTGTGCCTTATTGTTCTTATGGTTTCCATGTGGTTGATGGCAGGTTGTCCATCCGTCTAAAGACGCGAAAGTGAAAAAGTACCACGATGCCAAATACAGCATCTTCCGCGACCTTTATGAGCAGCAACAAAGGCATCGTTCACTTATGTCCGAGGCTTTGTCATGAGGTTCTTCCCTTCATTTTTGTCACGCCTTCTGGTATCGGAGTTGCTACAACCATGTCATTGATGAATGAAGGAAAACGCGACACCAGTTCCAATTCCACACCCCCCCCCCCCCTCTTCCTCCTGTATCTCTTTGAACCATTATGGTAGTGTATAAAAAGGCATTTGAAAATGTATCTCCTATTCAACTATTATCAAATGTACAGTTGAATTTTGTATGACTTGTTCATGTTGTATGATTTTCTTTCCCTTTTGGGATCTTCCAGTCCCCCCTTTGACGGGGTATATAACTTAAACTCATTTTGAAATTGTTGAAAATTCAAAGTTAAACGAAGGAATATTACATAATAAAAGTAACAAAAAATGGAAACTCATAAGAAAGATTAATACAAAAGGATTCTTTGAACGTGTTCATTCTTCTGCTTGTATTATACATTGTACGCATAAATATGCGTACGCATAAATATGTGCTCTCAAATTTACGTCACCTTGGACTTAGGATTCTATTTTTTTATTTTGTTTTGTCAACAAATTAATGTCATTGTTGGTTGAAAGTTGGTATAATTCTTCCCCTTTACTAATTTCCACCCTAATATTAAATTAGGAAAGACTAATCTTCACCAGTTTGAGTCAACGATTAAACATTCTATAAATGATTAGACATCATATATTAATACATTGACATAATTAATTTATTTTTAATTAAAGATAATAGATAGTGTAAAAACAGATCTTTTTGCCTAACATGAATTAGAAAAAAAATAGTATTCGCACTTTTATAATTGGAGTTTTAACGTGTAAAGAGCAGTAATATTGACATTTACATCACTTTTACCATCTTGAATTTTGGCATATTTGCTGGTTTCCTTGACTCTGACTGATTGATGTTCACACTTAACCTTTCTCATTTATTATACATGGTTGTGTATTTGAAATCATTAATAATCAAGTTCCTGTCTACAATTAAGTCATTTCTTTTTCGGTTTTTCACTGGGGTTCATTATCCGCATTAAGGTCCAACTAATTCGAATTCATTCTGCATAAGGCCTATTTAAGGGGAAAGCGCTCTCTACTGAGATATTTTCTATATCTAGAGCTTGAAATCGATACCTCTAGTTAAGAATGAAGTGATCCTATCCTTCCCACCACATCCTTTTAGGTATGTAAGTTATAATATTTGGTCAAACATGAACATCTCAATGAATTTTGCAGACCCATTAGAAAAAAATGAAAAGAGAACAGAAAAATATTTTCAAGTTGTTTATAAATAGTTTGATTATCATACAAATTGAAATAAGTCCTTTTAAAGAGACAGTAGTCTCCTTTATCTTCTTATTTTTGTCTGTTTCTTGTGATTGGAAGAGTAGATCTATGCTCAACTGGTTTCTTGCAAAAAAAATCCTCCACAAGACTCCAATTATGTTCCTTCTCAAGACACAAAAAATGGAGAAAAGCTATGTTCTTGTCCTTATTCTATTAGTATTTCAAGAATCCATTTTCCCCCTATATGCAGCTTCCACAAATGAGACAGACAAGGAAATTTTGTTATCTTTTAAGCAACTCATTACAAATAACACTTCTTTCTTGTCCAAGAATTGGACCACAAATACTTCATTTTGCTCTTGGTTTGGTGTCACTTGTAGTCCACAAAGCCAAAGGGTCATGGGCTTAAATCTTCCTAACATGAATCTTGAAGGCAAAATTTCACCATCGATAGCTAATTTGTCCTTTCTTACTGTGCTTAATTTCAGCAACAACAATTTTCATGGCACTCTTCCTTATGAACTTGGAAATTTGCCTCTTTTGGAAGTCATTGATGTTCACAGCAATCAGCTAGAAGGAAGTGTCCCTCAAAGTCTATTCAAGAATCAGAGGATTGAATCAATCATTTTGGGTAACAACAAATTCAGAGGTGTGATATGGGATTCTGAGATATGGTATGCACCAGAACTTAGAATCTTGAATCTTGCTGGAAATGATCTTAATGGTACTATTCATCCTTCTGTTGGTAACATCACAAAGTTGGAGAGATTGAGGTTGGATGGAAACAAATTTAGTGGTAAAATTCCAACTGAGATTGGAAATCTGAGCCAACTTGTAGAGTTGGATTTGTCACGTAATCAGCTGTCAGGTTCAATTCCTGCATCAATTTTCAGCATATCATCGTTACGTGCTTTGTATTTGGGGAACAATAGTCTTTCTGGTTCATTTTTGGTTAATGAAGCAAAGGGTCTGCTGAATCTTGAAGTTATAGACCTTAGTTATAATCAAATCATCAGTGAGATTCCTTCAGGAATATGCCAATTCAGTGAGCTAAGAACTCTTGTTCTGTCTTACAACAATTTAACAGGTCAAATTCCAAGAAATATTGGTTGTCTAACAAGGCTTGAGAGTTTTTATGTGACTCAAAATTCAATAAGTGGCACAATTCCACTTTCATTGACTAATATTTCCACCTTGCAATCTCTTGGTTGTGTGGAAAACCATATAGGTGGTACAATTCCTCAAGAACTGGGAAATTTACCAAACTTGAAGATGTTGGGATTTGATTACAATAATCTAACTGGTGAAATACCAGAATCTATCTTCAACATATCTTCTTTGGAGTACATTGCTTTCACTGATAACAATCTCTCGGGGCAAATTCCCACCACTCTTGGCCTTCAGCTTCCAAACCTTAAAGGAATTTTCTTGCCAGATAATCAGCTTGAAGGAGAAATCCCAATGTACATCACAAATGCTTCCAAGCTTATTGAGCTGGAGCTGTCCTATAACTTGTTCACAGGCGCAGTTCCAAGTAACTTGGGAAATCTACGCCAGCTCGAGTTCTTGAATCTTGGTGGCAATCAGCTTTCAAATGAGCCAGGAAAAGAAGAGCTTGGATTCTTGAATTCTTTGGTGGATTGCAGGATGCTGCAATTTCTGATAATGGCTAACAACCCCTTGAATGGAGTCTTGCCAGATTCAGTTAGCAATCTTTCGTCTACTGTAGAAATGTTCAACATAGAGAATGGTCAGATAAATGGACAGATTCCAAGAGGAGTAGGCAACATGAGCAACATGTTATCACTAGTCTTGAATGATAACCAATTGACAGGGAGCATTCCGCCAGAGATTGGCGAGCTAAAGCAACTTCAGAAGCTTTATCTAAGCAGAAACAAACTACAAGGGCCAATTCCAGAGGAAATATGTGACTTGGTATATTTGGGAGACGCGATTCTACATGAAAACAAGTTCTCTGGGAATATTCCGAGTTGCATTGGAAATCTAACTAGGCTGCAAAGGATTTCATTTGGCTTCAATAAGTTCACCTCAAGCCTACCTCCAAGTCTATGGGAAATGGATAGCCTGATTTTTCTAAATGTGACACAAAATTCAATACAAGGGGAACTTCCTCTTGACATTGGAAAATTGAAGGCTATTGAAGGTATAGATCTTTCAAGCAACCAACTTTCAGGTATGATTCCAAGTACATTTGGGGACCTCAAAAGC
The DNA here is from genome assembly GCA_035772735.1 of Datura wrightii. NCBI lineage: Eukaryota > Viridiplantae > Streptophyta > Magnoliopsida > Solanales > Solanaceae > Datura > Datura wrightii. The sequence continues at coordinate 201,515,335 of JASDFA010000016.1, read as the reverse complement.
CTTAGTTATCTATCATTGTCAAACAACTCGTTTCGTGGTACAATTCCATCAACATTTGGAAGTTTGTTAGGCTTGGAGTTCTTGGATTTGTCTTCAAATGAGTTATCAGGAAACATCCCAAAGTCCTTAGAAAAGCTTCAGTACCTTAAAGATATTAATCTCTCCTACAACCATTTAGAAGGTGAAATACCTACTAACGGCGTGTTTGCAAAATCTTCTCCTCAATCTTTTGTTGGAAACAGAGGTTTATGTGGAAAACCTATCTCAGAAGTTTCTCAATGTGCTATGAATAAAACAACAAAACGATCAAAGTCTAGGAAACATGTGCTAGTAGTTGTCATTCCTGTGATTGTCTCAATTTTCTTCATACTTGTTCTGCTGTTTCTATGGATTAAGCAAAGATCAAGAAGAACAAAACTTCAAGACCATGAAGAGTTAACAGAAATCACAACACACCAGTTGATCTCATATCGCGAGCTTCAGCAAGCAACGGATAGTTTCAGTCACTCTAACATGATTGGCTCAGGAGGTTCTGGTTCTGTTTACAAGGGCATATTGGCTAATGGAACTATGGTCGCGATAAAGGTTCTAAATCTGCAAAATGAGGAAGGATGCAAGAGGTTTGATATGGAATGTCAAGTGATGAGAAGCATCAAGCATAGAAATCTTGTCAAGGTGATCACTACCTGCTCCAATCTATACGTAAGAGCCATCGTTCTCGAGTATATGCCAAATGGAAGCCTTGAAAATTGGTTGTATGGGAAGGAGCATAAAGTCTTGGACATGTTACAAAGACTTAGCATAATGCTTGATGTAGCAATGGCATTAGAATATCTTCACTTTGGTTATGATACACCTATAGTCCATTGTGACTTGAAGCCTGAAAATGTTCTGTTAGATGGTAACATGGTGGCACATGTTAGTGATTTTGGCATCTCAAAGTTTTTAGATCAAAACAAGTCCATGGCACAAACTAAAACATTGGGCACTGTTGGCTACATTGCACCAGGTAAACAATTCTTCTCTTTGATTAATTTTTTCTCATATATTTCACCCTAATTTGGGATACTTTTTGGTCATTCTTTTCTCTGAAAAATAGAATATTACTCAAAGAAGGTGATTTTGGTGCTACTACAGCGCTTCGCCAACTTTGAAGCACCTCGCTATGAGAATCTAGCTTCGCTAAAACTCGGCTAAGTCTTAAAACTTCGCGCTGGCTGATTGCTTTCTCATTAGCAAAAAAGCTTCTATTTTGCCCCTTAAACAAAGTAGAAGGACAAGAAAGAGATTTAGCTCTAGATTAGCTTTTTGTTGTTTAGAGTTATCTTTCTAGACCGGACCCAATTTTATATCATCTTTTCAGACACCTGCTTATTCTGCATGCTTTATCGAGACCCCCACTCAAAAAGAAAAAAAAACACTTGACCTAAGAAAACAATCACCCCTAATTGAGTAGGGTAGAATCAAATAGATTTAACTTATATGTACTATCATAGAGAAGCTTTTTACGCTATCACTATGTGTAACTCATTATAACATATTATTTTTCCTTTTTGTGTTTTTTAGAGTATGGCTCGGAGGGAATAGTGTCCACGAGTGGCGATGTTTATAGTTATGGCATATTGTTAATAGAGATATTGACAAGAAGAAGACCAACAGAGGAATTTTTCAATGAAAACATGAATTTGAGGCAATGGGTAAGTGAATCATTTCCAAGTTCTTTGAAGACAATTGTTGATGCAAATATTTTCTACGGAGAAAATGAGATTTGCATATTTTATATGATGGGGTTGGCTTTGGACTGTACAAAAGAAAGACAAGAAGAGAGGGTAAATATGAAATATGTAGTGAATAGACTTGGCAAAATTAAAGAGAGTTCCTTGGAAACAAAAGAAGAAAAAACCTTAGAATGAATTTTATTAATTTTAGCCAATGTTGTTGTAAAGTCATTCAGAGTTTTTTATTTATTTTAACAGATGAATGAGATTTCTTCACCCTTAATCGAAGGTTTCGACTTTGAATCTCGGGAACAAAGAAATTAATTTCGGTTAGGTTTTTGATTCACCTCATCAAAATTGAAAATCGAACAAACTGAACCACCCAACGCCTACCCCTAATCGGAGGTGGTTTTCAGGATTTGAACTTTATGGATTCAGAATGATACAACAACGGATTCAAGTACTAATAATTGGATTATAAATTTAATGTCATTTTATTATAATTACATATTATATATATATACACACACTTTTCTTAATTTCTTTTAGTAAAAGGAAAATAACTTGTGAATGTTAATATAAATATAGAATCAAGAAAAACATCAACCGTAAAAATGCTGAGATTGATTTCATAGATAAAGCTTTTATTTTACAAAACTAACATCATAAAACAAAGCTTTATATCCTCTAAGCTCTAATTGTTGCAAAAATTGTTGAAACAATCATTCATGCAACCTTTCCATTGTTTGTCATCTGCACAAAGAAAATAAATATATTAGTTGTAAACTTAGAGGAAAATTAAATAATAATTAAACATATACCACAAGGAGGAAATGATCTCATACGACCGGTTACAAACTGAATAGAAAACACCATTATCTTTCAAAGAATGAGACTTTTCGGCACAAATTTAAATTAATCGGACCCCAAAGCAAATATACCAGACATCATATCAGAAATTAAAAGAAAAAAGAAGAACAAGAAAATGACTGTACAAAACTCTCATATATTTTTTTTTGCCGATCTCCTACAAAAGGACCTTACCGACTAAACAAATATTTATAACGAGTCATATAAAATCGGTCTCCTGACCCTAGACGTTCTTGCGGCGTGAAAAGTAAGCACCACATGACTCAAATAACATTTATAATAGGCTATAGAATTGATCTCTAGCCAAAAAATTGTAGCCTCCCTTCCTAAATACAATATCCGAATAAAGTTACTGAACTTACGCGAAACATATCTAATATTACATAGATTCACTCTTGTCATATGACCAAAAAAACATTTATAACAGATCATGAAATCGATGATCATTTATTCAAAAGCCTTAAAAGAAGATATATATACCTTTGATTAAACTTGCACAATTGTTAATTAAACAACCAAGATTGCAATAGTTCATTGCATGATTTTGACATACTCTTTCACAAACTAAAGGACACTCTGGTTTTTGATCTGTACATCCTCTAAGACACTCCTTAAAACAATATTCATCCAATTTACAATATACTAATTTTGAATTAGTGATCAAAATTAGCATCATCATAATTGTAATCAATGGAATAATTTCTATCTTTTTAGCCATACTTTTTTGAACTAATTTATTGTTTTGAGGTTTGATGATCTGATGGTGCTTTATATATATATATGTACACACACACACACACATATAGATAGATTAATTATTGATATTGCAAGTGTAATTTATAACTAGTTACAATATGTGAATTATTTATGTATATATGTATTGTACTTTGTGTTGTAATATTTGTGCTTCACTTTGGTAGCATTAAAGTTGCTCTTGACTTGGCTAGATTATTTACATAATCATGAGATTTGTTTGCTTATGTGTGTTAATTATATTTGTACTTCACTTTGGTAGCATTGGAGTTGCTCTTGACTTAGCTTGATTATTTATATAACTTGTTATTTCTAACTTGTTATATTATGTTGTATTATGTGCTTTAATAGTTGTACTTGTATCAATTACCACTATATATAGTTTGACTTATTTATTACAATATATTAAATTTAGCTAGGTTTACAAGATCATATTTGTTTACTAAGGAGAACAATACATCTAATTTATTTTTAAAAATTATTACCGAACTATCAGATGACTACCTGCTCTTTTCTAAATCATGTGATCATCTGATCAGTACATATAAATTATAAAGCTCTTTATATTTCTTTTTAATGTGAGATTCGCCTAACTATTACGTGCACCTCATTTTTAAAAATTTATCAACCTAAAAATCTGTCAATCGTCAATTTATCTTCATCGCGAGTGCCATAAGAATATGCTTAACTAAAAGTTATAAGCATCAAAACTAACATTTACTAATCTTTGAAGGACTAAAAGTGTAAGTATCCCTAAAGAGAAAGAAAGCTAAAAATTTGTTTGGAGCACTTTTTGTTTTTTCCAAGAAAAAATAGTTTCTTAATTGAAAACGACTTTTGATGTACTTTCTTAAAGAAAATTCTCCAAAAAAAGTTATAAAAATATTCACCAAATTTAATTTGGACCATCCATAGTGCCTATACTATAAGTTTATTCCTCTTCTTTAGTTTTTTCTAACATTTAAAGATTATAAATGAGCAAAAATTAATGGAGCTTTCATGTTACATTCGTTTTTATCTTTGTTTGATATTTAAATATTTATCTTTATTTAATATTTTTATTGCTTATATTTGAGTAAAACATCTAAAAAATAAATAAATTAATATTTAATAAATTAATTTTTCTAAGCTCAAAACTCAAAATCGAAGTCCCTAACCACATCAGACATATCCCAAGCATATACCAACTCGAAGATAAATTGATGCCTCGATTCCATTTACTCAAATATTGCCAAGTGTCCCTCTACCTGGCATCACCCCCACCCCCCAAAAAACCCCCACCCACCCCTCACACCAATTACAGAGAGCGAGCATCAAATCATCCCAGCCATGGCGCCTTCATCTTCTCTCCTTTCTCTCTAATCATAATTTCACACAGACACACACACACACAGAGATAGCCTTATGTTTTCAATTTCCACAAGCTTTTATGGTGACAAATAACTAGGACTTTTGTGTTTTTCTTCCTTTCTATATCTTATTTGTTAATTAATTAATTTTTTTCTTTTGGGAATTGTGGGTACTTAAAGATTAAAGATTCGATTTTTAGAGTCTTTTCTAGGAGATTTAATACACGAAAGCTTTAATTTTGGTGTTTTTCTTTTTAAATTGGGAAATTCTTGAAAAGTCGGAGGCTTTGGTTGAAATCAGAATTCAGGACGGGCATTTTCTTTATAAGGTAATTTTACTGATTTTTCATGCTCAATTTGGGTTATTTGATTCATTTAGTTAATGGGGTGTGAGGATATTGAATTGTTCGTCTAATATATGGAGCTTTCTTGGCTTATTTGAGCTGAAAATTGGATCTTTTGGATTGTTCGAGTGGTAGAGGAAGTATTTTGTGTATTTTTCTTTTTGGTTTTGGTAATTTTGCTGAAATTGTGATAATACTGATGTGTAATGCTCGTTTTGGATTTTTATTCATTACTGAATAGGGTTTGTAGATTTTTGATTTGTTGGCTTAGTATTTGATATGTTCTTGGATTAGCTTGAGCTGAAAATTGGTGATTTTAGCTTTTGAATTCTGTTACTATTATTTTATTGAGAATTTAAAGTATTTGGTGAACATTTCTAGGCCATCGATGATTCTGGGTGGACATGGTTGTTAACTTTCTCGAATTTCCAAGTTGCTGATTTTGGGGTTGGAAAGGATTTGGGAGTGTTGAGGTGTGTTGGAGTATTATGAGTTCTGATACTAACTCAGAACGCTTGGATTCTGACTGCTAAGTGAGAGAGCAGCAAGTTTCGCAACACTCCATGGATAGCCCCACGATGACCATCCCTGGCTCAGTTTCCAGTTCTAACGATGACACTCCACGTGTTAAGTTCTTGTGTAGTTTCTCAGGAAGTATACTGCCCAGGCCTCAGGATGGGAAGCTTCGGTATGTGGGTGGTGAGACAAGGATAGTGTGTGTTCCGCGTGATATTTCTTATGAGGAACTCATGGCCAAAATGAGGGAGATATTTGAGGGGGCAATGGTACTAAAGTATCAGCAGCCTGATGAGGATCTTGATGCTCTTGTCTCAGTAGTGAATGATGATGATGTGGTTAATATGATGGAGGAATATGATAAATTGGGTTCTGGTGATGGATTTACTAGGCTCAGGATCTTCCTGTTTTCGCACCCTGATCAAGATGGATCCATGCATTTCTGTGATGGGGATGAGAGGGATAACGAGAGAAGGTATGTGGATGCTTTGAATAGCCTTAATGAATCCCCAGAATACAGAACGGGACAACATAATGAATTTCAGGTTACAGGTCCATTAGATGATCTCCATGCTGCAGAGCAGTGCTTTAGTCAGATGACTCTTGATGGTAGTCTCCATAATTTGAGGAGTAACGATGTGCCTATACCTCAGGTGAACTTGCGTCACCTTACAATACCACAGTTGGGTATAGCTCATCCCCAGCAATCAATTAATCAGAGGTATAATGAAATGGAGGCCCCATGGAGCCCAGCATACTATTCTCCTAGACAGCCGGGACACCTTGATCCACGTCCATTGTCAGAGTTTCCAAATTCTCCTTCTTCGTCGCGGTACTATTCGCCATACCCCGAATTCCAAGAGAGAAATTTTGATAGAATGCCTGAAGAATACAGTCGTCTTCAGGTTAATCACCCATCCCTATATGATCACCAGCCTCAATATACAGATAACGTACTATTATTTCCGAATGCACCTGCACCAGAAAAGGCTGGCTTTCCAGGAAACATCCTTCATGGTGCTAATGCGTTCGAGGGGAACAGTATATGTGAGCATTGCCGAATGACTTTTCAGCGCAATCAGCCTCATCCTGATTCCTCTTGGAAGCCTGGAGAACATTCCCATTTCGATATGGGAAATGGATTCCACCAGGCTGCAAACCCTTGTGCGGAGTGCCCACCAAAAAGAGAAATGTTCCCAGTGACTGCAGATGCCAGTTTGCACCACTCATATTACCCTGTGGAACAAAATGATCCTCGCTGCCGTCAGAGTGAGACTCATAGTCATGAAAAAGGGTGGAGCGTGCAGCATCAAACAAATACCCGAGTTGAGGAACCACATATCCATGCGTCTGGAGCTGGTAGGTCAACGGATCACTATGCTGTGGACAATGCTGCCAATATATCACTTAGCCATAGCAATTTGATTGATGGCCATCAGGTCCTGGGACAAGGTCTTAATTATGAAGACCTTCGTCACATTCGAACTGGACGGGATCCTGGTAGTCAAGTATATCACGATCAGGTGGTAGGCACGGGATCACAGATTCATCTTCCCTCCATGGAAGATCGTGGTGTTCGCTATGGAAATCCACCTTATGCTTATGGACCAGATACAGCATACCAGTTTCCTCAAGCAAATATGCCTGCACATTCTTTGTGGAGGAATGTTCAAAGCCCAAGTCATGGAGGCTTTTCTTATGAGATTGCTAATCCACCGCAGCTGGTCAATGGTTCTGCTAGTCCTGGATTTGTCCGGGGCATAATGGAAAGTAGTCCTAGGTTGCAATCTGGGATGGAGAACCAAAATGCTTGGCTTGATTCTTCACAGAAAAAGATGGGCTTTGATGGTTTTTCAATGCCTGAATATTCTTATGCACCAGCCCAAAACTTGATCTCAAATGCTCACACCCAGGGAAATCAGTCCATGCATACTGTGGAAGCAATTCAGGCCCCAGGTGGCATGCAGAGTTTTGCAACTCTGCAGGATGCGGTGTTAAAATCTGATTCAGGACCTTTCTTTGGTGATAGGCCAGCTTCGTTGAGTAGGTCTGGAACAAAGTTAACTGCTGATATATGTGCCAGCGACAAGGAGAGTATTATTCGCCAGGAAGGAGAACAGCTATGTCCTTCAGATTTGGTGGAAGGCTCTAATATATGCAGCAGCAGTCCGATCGAAGCATTAGTGGACAAAATTCCACTTAACCCTGTATCGCCTGTGTCCACTTGCCTGGAAAATGCTGTAAAAGAAGGTGTTTCTGCAGATACTGAGGCTGTTGATGCTTGTGTCAGTCATAAGAACGAGAAGCCGCAAAAGGATCAGCCGGCTTCCTTATCTGATGAGATTCCTTCTGCAGAAAAGGTAGTATTACGAAGTGTGGAGGATGTAAAAGTTGAAGTCCAAGAACATGCTGATTCCGCTCATGAGCATGACACTGCTAAAGTGGCGAATGAGAATGATGCAGAGTTAGCTGTGAGGATCACAATATTATTATTATTAGTTTGCATCATGTACGTTTTAAAAGGTGTCATTCTATATGTAATACAGTCTGTTGATTTACAGGATGCCCAAGGGGGCTTGGAATTTGATTCAGACAATGACAATGTTAATAATTCCAAGATTGAACCAACAAAGGCCGAGGAAGAAGCTATCGAGAAAGGATTGCAGGTTTCTAAAATCACTTCATTTTGTCTCCCTTCCCTCACTGGTGTGAAACACTTCAATTCGTATTCCAACTGTGATTCTTATGAGGGGATTATGGGGAAAACCTTCTCTAGATAAATCTTGTCTCGTGTTAGTTGCTTGTTCTCTTTCTTCTTCTTAGATTTTCCTGAGGAGATTGTAGGGAGAGCCTTCTGCATTTATTTGTTTTAATGAATATTTGTTAGGATTTGTTTGTTTCATACATCTTATTGGAATAAAACTATATGCATGTTGCTTTTTATAGACAATCAAGAATGAAGATCTTGAGGAGATCCGGGAGTTGGGTTCTGGGACATATGGATCAGTTTTTCATGGAAAGTGGAAGGGGTCAGATGTTGCTATAAAGAGAATCAAAGCTAGCTGCTTTGCCGGTAGGCCATCTGATAGGGAACGTCTGGTATGTCCTTAATATATACATTTTTTTTTCTTCTCAAAATTTCTGGTCTGTAACGCTGTAAGGATGGTGGATGCTCACACGGCTCTCTTCTTGGTTTGTGGAAAAAAATTTCAGTATGATACCTTTTTGAAGTATCCAATTCTTAAAGTCAGATCGACTTGATTGAAATTTTCAATTAGATACTCGCTTGATAAATAACAACACTATCTCTAAGGAGATTCTAGATGTAATAATAGTGAGTTCTTATATGCAGTTCATTCGTCAGCACCTGTCATTCTGAAGGAAAAAGTATAACCTTTTGCTTCAGTTGCATGACCTTAGAACGAATTTCCCCCATGTTTCTGCTATTGTTTCCTCTTCCACCTTCATATCTGATATTCTGTCTGCTAAATTTTATTAACACAGAGAAAATGGTCTTTGTAAATGTTGAAATATCTCAACCATCATGGTATGATTTCATTGTACAAAGGCTGATGAAAGATCATGCTTAGCTTGCCTGTTCGTGATATTACATTTGTGGAATACAGTTATATTGCACAAGATATTACACTTGTTTCCGGGTGGCACAGCATGAAAGGGCTATAGGATGCTCAGGAGCTACCAAGTAGTAGTAATATCTTAGAATAGGCAATAAACCAAGTTCTTTTAAGGGTGGATGAGTGCTTGTAAAAATAGCTAAAGTTAGGTTTTTGATGAAAGTTTTGAGCAGGTTTTTAATTTAATTGTAGGAATGACAGAAATTAAGTTCCTAGGGTGTGAATTTGTCTTATCGCAGAATCCTGCAAATCGCTGTAGATATAAAGATTCAAAAGCTCTTTCATCTTCTCCTGCTTTGCTCCTGTTCAAATTCTTTTGTCAAACTTCCGTGACCCAGGTTAGCAGAAATATGACAAGTCTATTTTTTGCAATCCCAGTGATGTGTTTCAAACAGTCACCCAGCTTCACTTTATCTCCTAGCAATCCCTGAATTCTCTTCCACTGTTTTAGTAGTGATACAATAGTGATCTGAAACACTAACTTTCGCTATCCAAATTACAGGGGAAGATTATTAGAGTACATCCTTCTGTTGAGTTGTATTTGTGAGACTAAACTAATTTTAGTACATCATTTTCTAAATCATCTGTATTTTAAGAAATTCACCTTCAACTTAGAGGTCTTAAAGCACATTGACGTTTGATCTAAAGAATATACCACCTAAATGAATCAAATTTTGGCTTAGGCAGTGAACTGTGAAGATGTTCCTGTTCTGTAAACCATATCAATATGTAGTAGGTAGCACTGAACTGTCACTAAGTTATATTATACTGAGCTGCGATGCTTCCCTTTTTGGCATCGGTTTTCTTTTTCAATGCAAGCATGCTTTAAGATGACCGCTTTTCCGCATCATGTTTATTTTGTATGTCTACACAGTAAAAACGTATACATCCATTATTGTCTATAATAAATATGAGGAAGAATAAGCCATTTTAGTAATCGTTATCCAGAATGTAAGGCTTTTGAGGCAGATGCCTTTACACTCATCATACTTTCTCGCCGTTCTTACTGTATCCTAGTACTAGGTAGATAGCATCGGTGTTAACGGTAAAAAGACAGTTCTAATCTGTACACCTTCTAATTAGAGGTTTTGAAACACTAGTTTAGCCATTTTCTACCCAAATTAGGAAGAGAAAATAAGAGGAAGAAGTTGAAAAGCCGCAAATGATATTGGCCAAGTGTGGGCAAGCATTTGTATTACCATTTCTACTTCATGACCTGAGTTCTAATGGTAAAAATTAATTTGAAGCTACACTTTTCTTATAGTGCCTCATTGTTTCATTCTGTGTTTATTCTCCAGAATTAGTCTATATTTTGTAGCCGATCTGAATGTCCTCTTCTGTTCATTAGATTGCAGATTTCTGGAGGGAAGCTTTGACATTGAGTTCACTGCACCATCCAAATGTTGTTTCTTTTTACGGTGTAGTTCGTGATGGCCCAGATGGATCGTTAGCAACTGTTACAGAATTCATGGTCAATGGATCATTGAAACAGTTTTTACAGAAAAAGGACAGGTACATTTTGCTTTTCAGATATCTAGATGGTATCTGTCTGAGTTGGATTTCATTGTTTTCCTCCTACTGTTAATTTAAAGGACATTATTAATATTTCTAGATAGTCCAAATCACCAACATATCTTTGATAACAATTTATTCAACAGGACTATTGATCGTCGTAAAAGGCTTATTATTGCCATGGATACTGCTTTTGGTATGGAGTATCTGCATGGGAAAAACATTGTCCACTTTGATCTAAAATGTGAAAATCTGTTGGTAAATATGCGGGATCCACATCGACCCGTCTGCAAGGTATGTTGAATGCTCATGTTTTCTTGTAGTGTTGGGTTATATACTCATATTTGATAGGCAATATCCTTGAGCGCCACAGCCTAGTTTAGATATTTCAGTATCATTATCTGAAGCTAAAAAGGCATTCAGATTTGTTGAGTTCAGAACAGTTGTAGCTCTCGTACTGTATTGGATATCTGTAGCGGCTGACACTACATTGCTTTACCTTTAGATTGGTGATCTTGGCCTATCAAAGGTGAAACAACACACCTTAGTGTCAGGAGGTGTTCGTGGAACTTTACCCTGGATGGCACCAGAGCTCCTAAGTGGAAAAACTAAGGTGACAGAGAAGGTAATGTCTTGTCTTTAGAAGTGGAAGTTATCGTTTTTGTGTGCGCTCTTTCATGAAGTGATCGTTATATTTTCTGCCATGCAGATTGATGTTTATTCTTTTGGAATTGTTATGTGGGAGTTGCTCACTGGTGATGAACCATATGCAGATATGCATTGTGCTTCAATAATAGGTATGTGTCCATTGTAAATACATGTTTTTCCTTTTCACTTTGTTTGCTAGAGAAATCAATCTCCTCTACTTGCTTGTATCAGCTTGAGAATTCCCTACCCTTCCCTTAAAACAATTGCTTTCAGTGAACCACCACAGAAAAAGGGATCAAGAAAGAATTAGATAATTCAGGAATATAGCAGTGGGTGCAGTATCTGTTAGAATCCCTGCCCATTTGTGACCATCTCATCTTAAAAAGAAACTTGAAATTGGTGGGAGAGCTCACTTTAATATATATAGTTATATCTTCAACACAAATCACGACGATGCAGGTCGTTGAAGGTATCTGCTTACTATATAGGCTGTATCAATTACTCATGTAAAAAAACCTGTTTCCGCATCTGGACGTATGTAAATTATTTCATGTTTACTTGAGGGCTACTCATGTTGTTTTATGATGTTTAGGAGGAATTGTTAACAATACACTTCGTCCACAAATTCCAACATGGTGTGATCCCGAATGGAAAGCGCTGATGGAGAGTTGTTGGGCCCCCGATCCTGCAGAGAGGCCATCATTCTCAGAAATCTCTCAGAGATTGAGAACTATGGCAGCGGCAATGAATGTCAAATGATGCTGTTTCAGGAGTTACCATATACTCGATTGTCTACGATCGTTTTACATATTGACCGGGAAAGATCAAATAAATGGTAGCCCATGTTTTAACTTCAAAGTTGTTATGGTCTCCCAAGATGCATACCGCCAGCTATAATAAACATTCTTATATATGTTTTTTCTCGTCCGTTGACTTCATATGCGTATTTATATTATGAAGTCATTGCAACTCGGACGTTCTAGCTGCCTATTTACCGTGTGATCTTGAAGCAGAATAGTACGTTTACGCATCTTCTTCGACCATCAGGATTTGCTGGCATCTCAACTTTGTGAAGGTCAGGCATATGTTAACGTTATGACAACGTCGTGATTGCAGTTCATTCAGATATTGATTTTTCTTGTTTCAGATATCTGTTGGAACTGGTAAAAGCAGTGTATATAGATCAATGACAATTTATACATCTCAAAAGTTATATGAATTTCAATTTCTGTATTTAGAATTAACATCACAAGGAGGGTAAGTTGGTCTCACTTTTCCAGTGAAAGAATCAAACTTTGCTATGCTCTCTTGAATTTTGTAGTGTAAAAAATTGTGTTTTGTATACACAAATGTAGTCTCTGCTGGAACTATTTTACTTTCCATTAGTATAATTTAACCTGGTATAAATATGTTTGCCGAGGGTCTACCGGAACAATCTCTCTATACTGAGGTAATGGTAAGTTTTGCGTACATTCTATCTTCTTTAGACCTCACTTGGCGGGATTATATTGGGTAGTTGTTTGTTGTTGATGCAAAACTCAATTCATATATTATGTTTTATTCTTCTCCGCCTAAATACTAGACTCTCGTATATAGAAGAACCAAACTTGTAATACACATCTAATTCATGACATATCACGTATTGCGCTCTTACTGGTAGATCAAACCTGGACAATAATTGTCCTCTACCTTTGCTACTAACTCTCTTTTGTGTTTTATTCTAGCTTATTATTTAGCTGTTTAAGCATAATCCCTTTGTCTATAACCTTAAAAAAAAACAAGATGGAGCTAATTAAGTGCATGAAACTAAATATAAAGTTCTTAATTAACAACATTTAATTTACACAAACTTTATAGTATTTTATGAAGATACACGCAAAATAAAATAAAATAAAATAGATAATATTCTCGTCCCAACACACCAAACCAACCTAATTAGACAAGCTAGTGTTTGTATAAACACCTAGTTGACTTAATTCCCCTTCTTCTGTTGTTTCTTTTTCTTTACTTTTTTTCTTTTATGATTTTATTTGACTATTTTTATGATATTTTGGTCATGCTTTCTTTATTACTTTGCTATAGCTTTTTTCACTTTCGTTATTTTTTTTTCCAGATAGCTTCGAAATATTTTTACTTGAGTTGAAAATTTATTGAAAATAATCTCTTTTATCTCTTAAAATAAGGGTAACGTTTGCGTATATACTACTATTCTCAGACTCTATTTCTGGAATTACACTAATGTTGTTGTTGTAGTTTCCTGATATTCTGGTCATGCTTTCTTTAATATTTTGCCTTGACTTTTCACTTCCGTTTATTTTTTCTCGAACTGCTTTAAATTTTTTTTTTTGAATCGAGGCAGTTTATCGAAAATAACTTCTTTATCTCCTAAAATAGACGTAAGACTTCAGACTTTAGTTATAAAATTACACGGAATTTGTTATTGTTGTTCCTTGATATTTTGCATGGGACCAATTGGTTAAAAAATTGAAAATAGTAAAAACAAAGGTCAAATTCCCTTACATCATCATCATGCTACTTGATCGATCTTTCTAGAAAGTAGAAATTAAACTGCAAATTAATTAAATACATTCATTTTTGTACCTAATACACGGCATTGTACTTTTTCAATAAAAAGTCAATTTCTTGCCATTTTGACTTTGCCACGTTTCAAGTGAAAAAGTTAAGGGTAAAATAGTAATGGACGGCTTGATGCACTAAGCTTTCGCTATACGCATTGTTCAGAGAAGGATCGGATCATAGGGATCAAATATAAATAGCTTTACTCTATATTTATATTGAGAGATCGTTTTCACAACTCGAATCGTGAACTTTTGATTACGACAATTTTATTAGTAATTAATATTAAAATATAATACACTAGTTAGGAATGAATCCACATTTGTTTTGACTTTTTAACAAAATAACCATGTTGTGAATGTTGGATAGCTAATGTGATAAGCAATTAGAATAGCGGCGGAGTTAAAATTTTTATTTATCGAGTTCAAAACACACAACGAAATTAAGGTAATTCATTACATTTATTATTAATTTTATAAAAAATAATTTTAATTTTATATATACAATATAAATTTTTGACAAAGGAGGTTCGAATGAACTTTGTTGTGCCTCACTATCTCTGCGTGGCTAGACGAATGCTTTTTTGTTTTTTCAATATACGTCTTGAGTTTTTCTATTCTAATCGAGATTATATTAGGATGATCAGTGTTTTTTTTTCTTTTCTATCTAACTTCATAAAAAAGTACTCTTGATTTCGATTCTAATTATTCTTTACCTCGTTGATCGATATTACAATATATAAGGTCTGTGAGTCAATGAGCGACTACTTGTTTCTTATGTATTCACTTACTATCGATAGAGAGTTTCTCATTTACGTGAACACCGTCAAATATACCTTCTCTCTATGCTTAAACAAAGGTCCTCAAGTTTAAGCTTTTGAAAATAAAAATTTCCTAGTAAAGACCTTTTTCCCTTAAATATTTCCCATTAAAAACGTCATACGCGTCTCGAATTTGAGTTAATAATTAGGCTAGTAAATTTCAAATACCAGATAATAAAAGAAAAAAAGAGAATGCTAATGCATGGTTACTTAATTATAAAATCATCAAAGAGATAAGGCCAAGTCAATTTCCTTGGATGCCAC
Organism: Datura wrightii; assembly: GCA_035772735.1. NCBI lineage: Eukaryota > Viridiplantae > Streptophyta > Magnoliopsida > Solanales > Solanaceae > Datura > Datura wrightii. The sequence continues at coordinate 201,500,329 of JASDFA010000016.1, read as the reverse complement.
AATGTAATGTAATTCATTATGGATTTGTTAAAATGAGGGGTTGACAATGGTACATATGAGTTTAAAAAAAAATTGAGGGATTAGGAATACTCAAATTATGCTAAATTATTTATTTTTATTTCTTTTATAATAGTATTATCCTACAAAAAGTGCATGAAGTGATAATAACACTAGTATTAATTTATGGGTGCAGATTAATTATTGTTGAAAAAAAAAACAAAAGTCATTAAAGGTCTCCTTCAAAGAATATTTGGTTATAAATTTGTATATAAAATTAATTATTTTAAAAGTTTATGTGTATCAAGAGTCCATATTTAGGGCATATTTGTCAACCCAATTTTGTAATTAGAGAGGTCATATAATTTATTTATTTTTTGGTTACTAGGTCTATATATTAATTATAACTTATATTTAGATCATTTTTATTTAATTCCCTAATGTCTCTTTCATTAATTCTTTGCCTAGGTGGATCATAGTATAATATTTTATTTTGTAATTTTGAAATAATAGTCATGATATACTTTATTATATGAACGTTACGTGGTTCATACATGAATATCATTAATTGGATAAGAATATGAAATTCATTAATATAAGTTCTACGTATGGGTCCGCAAAACTCAATAACCTTGATCAGAATCTTATATTTATCTTAAGAAATTCATTTAATATGTAAAAATTATTATTAATTTAGAATTTCATTAATTTGACAACGTCAAAATTTTATATTCATAATAAAACATCAAATCCTTAATCCACCTATATATGTGTGCACATGTGGGGAATCAGATGTGTCGGGTTTGATTGCTTGCCCGAAAAAAGAGCTATCTAATGCGATCAAATACTAAATACTTGACATCATAGTAAAATGAAAATTTTATTTCACAAAATTAATAAAAACAATACCTTTTAGCCCTAGGTAATTTATGATAATTGAGATTCCATAAGTCAAAAGAAACATACTTAGCTATTAAAAAAAAAAAAACCAACCAACACTTGTATTATATGAGAGATTAATTAGGAAGAAAAAAAATGATGGGGTTGTTTTGGTAGGCCAAAAAGGTATTGTGCCCTAGCTAGATATTAATTTAGGTGCAAAAATAAAGTCAATATAATTAAGTTAATTAACACCAATGATGCCATATTATTATTTTTGGTATTTAGCCAACAGAGAACCATACTTATCTTGTTATATTATCAATAATACTATGAAAAAATTAAGTTTAGTTGAATATGTACTAAGATATATTTTGAGTTTTGGGTACGAAATCATCTCTGTTTTTCTTTTTAGTTTGTTATGTGTCATGTTTTTCTTTTTAGTCTATTAAAGAAAACGACATACTTATTTAAAAAGAATAACTTTGAATACTTCATTTTATACTTAAATTAGATGATTTATAACTACACAAACACTATTATATAAATTGGGACAAAATGGTATTATATAATTTGAAAATTAACCTAAATATATGTTCATCCGATCACTGTTCTAAAAATAGTTGTCGGATGTTTAATATATGTATAATTTATATATATCGAATAAAAAAAGTAAAAAATAAATTTGATCGATTATTTAATCATGTAAAAATCCCTATTAATTTAGGTAGATAAAGTAAAGTCAATTAAGCTAGCACCAATGACATACTAGTTTAGTAATTATATATATATATATTTAGCCAACAGAGAGCCATACTTATCTTGTTATAAATATAATAATTTTTTAAAAAGACAAGTGTATTAATGATGAATTATGAAAATTGATTAATGTAATTAGTGTCAATGGAGAGAGATAGATTCTTGTTTATGGAGAAAGACAAACAGAAACATGTTTTCTTCTTCCTAAAGATCTGACTCTATTTGCTTTATTAATTTATTAATTAAAACAACTTTTTCAAATTTTGTTAGTTTTCTTCTTGTTATTTCTATGCAAGTGAGGTTCTTTGGACCTCTAATAATCTTTTTTTAATACACAAAAAATATATATGTTTTTATTAGGACAGTATATAATATAATGTAGTAGAGGGACCAAGGTCAATGAAAGCTTTGATTTTCTTTAAAATATATTCATTTGTTCATTTTTTTACGTTTCTCGAAGAGTTTAAATTTTATGTACTGACAATATAAATAGTTTATACACAATCAATATTAAGAGCACATAAATTTTTGTTCAGTCATTAAAAGTATCCGACGAGCTAACTCTATCATAAAATTTTGTTCGAAAAATCTATTTAATAGATTAATTGGCTAATGATACTGGTTAAATTACACCGGCGATCTAAAAGTAATCATTATACTATCAGTGTATATCACATTCTTTGCAATGCGACCGACATTCTTTACTGAATTCTGCTAATGCGGAATGTTACGTGCATCCACTCCTTTTATTATTATTTTATATATATATATATATATATATATATATATATATATATATATATTTATTTATTTTTTTTAAAAGAGATATTTCCATGTTCTTGATATCTTGATTGAGACCCTAGCCAACTTGTTTCAAATAAGATGTCTAAAAGCAACTAATAATATATGTTAATTAATCCCTAATGCCGTAATTAGCGAGTTAACTCGATGATATATATATATATATATAAGAAATTAAAATGTTATTACTTTATTGTATTAAAGAAGACTTTAAGGTGCGTTTATGATAGGGCTTAATAGAAAATGGCTTTTTCTTTTTAATTAAATATAATTTAATTATGTATAATTCTTCTCGATTTAATACTAATCAAATTATTAATTTGAAAAAAGTGAATTTAATTTATAACTCAAATTTATAGTTCAGGTATATATATATATTTTTTAATGATGCATATTAACTATTAATATATTTTTCACGACGTGATAAATATTTAGATTGTATTTATGATATATATAGCTATAGTTTTAAAAAGATTAAGAAACGTAGCAAGATTTTGGAATTTGTAGCAAATACACAAATATGTTGATACAACATGCAATTTAACTAATACAGTATGCACTGATACAAATGATACCCGTAGCCTGAACAAAATTCTTTCGCTAATACAACTGATACCTGCCCGATACAATAACTATAATTATACTTCTTGATATACAAATTATAACTACGTTTTATAATTATGCTTCAACTTATAGACTTGCCCAGAACTTAATATGGTTCCACTAAAATGAACTACTATGAATATGAATAAATTAGTCAATATATGCAAGTTGGCTGACATAAAATGCCTATCAAGTTGGAGTCCAAATAGTTTACCCACATAAATATGTCGATCCATCTCAATTTATTTCACTTTTTTTCTTTATTATTTAAGTAATTTTTCATCAAATTTTAAATAATTCATTTACTTGAAAATTGAGCCATAAAATTATAGATTTAAAGGGGTTTATAACGTCCCGAATCTTTTCACCTATTATCCTTAAAAATTTAGATTGAATGTTCAAATTTTTTCACATGATATTATAGTCAAACTTTGATAAGTTCTATTTTTCTCAACTCGACATATTTTATACTTTGGACTTCTCTTTCTTAAATCATATGATCGGGAGCGTATCTCTCTCAATTCACTCCATCGAGTCACTATCTTAAAGAATAATATACTTATATCTCACTAAATTCGTGAAAGGGTTTTCAAAGAAGTTTATAAAAGCTTAAACCACTTTACTCACGCCTTAGAGTTTTTGACTGGCATGAATGCTCAAATTTCACAAGTGAATTAACAACAAAACTTTATCTGACGTTGATACGTACTACATAGTAAAATATTATTCGTATTCTTAAAAAAATAAAATGATGCCGCCTTCATATCTAATCCTTCAAAAATACTTACTACTTTTAAAAGATACTTGATTCATGCACCCAATATTTTTGAAAAATTCGAACAGCATCTCCCGTTGTAATATGTACCTAAAAGTAGTAGGGCAATAATAATCCAAGTTTTTAGGGCACCATTGTCGACAAATTAAGAGGATGGAGCCTTCTTTCTTGATTTTAGCTGTAGAATTTCATCCACACAATAAAATAACATATGGAAAAAAGCTACACAATTTTAATATTATATTTTGAGAGAAATTTGCAATAGTACTTTGTCATGTTATTATTAAAAAATGTTGCTACTGCTAGTAGGGGTGAAGCCAGGTAGGGCCGAGAGGGTTCATTCGAACCTTTTAGATGGAATATTACATTATTTATACATGGTTAAAATTAATTTTTATGTATATATAATAGATATTGAATCTCCTTTGACTTTTTCGTGTGTTTACTTTTCATATTTTGAACCCCTCAGTGAAAATCCTGACTTCGGTGCAGTGAGCTAATCCAAACATGACAGATAAACCCTAGAGAGATGAGAAGACTTTTTTGGTTTTTCAAAAGTATCACATCATCCACTCTTTTTTCTACCTATAAAACCAAGTCTTCTCTTCCCAAAAAATTTCAAACCAAAAATTATCACAAACACTTCATTAGAAAGAGTTAACAAAGAATTTTTGGAAGAATTTTTTTAAAAAAAATATGGGGAGAGCTCCATGTTGTGACAAAGCAAATGTGAAAAAAGGACCATGGTCACCAGAAGAAGATGCAAAACTCAAGGCATATATTGAAGAAAATGGCACTGGTAACAATTGGATTGCTCTTCCCCAAAAAATAGGTATCAAATTCTTCTATTTGTCTCTCTATGTATCCATTGTTTCGATCGAAAAATACCTTTAAAAATTTCTTTTTTAGGGATTAAGAAAGACTTATAAATTCTTGAAAACTTGTTTTGAGACTAAGACGTAGTTGTTTCTATTGTTGTTGTTGTAGGGCTTAAGAGAAGTGCAAAATTTATTAGAATTAATCAAAAAAATACCTCAAATATTGAGAGTTTTTTCAAGACTAATTTGTTTAGGGCTTCAGAAAAACCTAAAAATCCTTGAAAACTTGTTTGTGTCTGAGACGTAGTTGTTGTTGTCGTAGCTAAGAGATATGGATATTTTATTAGAATGAATAAAACACCTTAAATATTGAGAGTTTTTCAAGACTTATATAATTTGATTGATGATGTTTAAAAAAAATTAGTTTTTTAGGGCTTAAGAAGGACGTATAAATCCTCGAAAACTTGTTTGTGACTGAGACGTTGATGTTTTTGTTATTGTTGTAGGGCTTAAGAGATGTGGGAAGAGTTGCAGGCTAAGATGGTTGAATTACTTAAGACCTAATATTAAGCATGGTGGATTTACTGAAGAAGAAGACAATATCATTTGCAGCCTCTATATTAGTATTGGCAGCAGGTAATATATTCATCTCTCTTTCTCATAGATAAACACAAAACAATAACAACAAAAAGTAATGGAAATCCAACTAAATTACTTTGTCCTTTAGTCCTTGTTGTTAAGAGATCATATATTGTTATGAATCCAAATTCCTTTCTCAAAGTTTAACTTTGTTTAAGTTTGTGACGATCATCTCATCTGAAAGCGTGCATGATTTTAAGCTATTAAAGAAAGCAGACTTTTACATACTTATATCTCGGAACGATATTTATCATATTATGTTTAAAACCCTTTGTTTAAGTTTGTGACCATCTCATCTAAAGTCTAGGTTGTTAGCAAAGATCATATTTTTAGTTCTCTTAGAACTTTTGGTCATGTTGCTTGTTAATGATCCAAAGATCATACATTTTATTATTTAATTATATTATGTCTCGAGATAGACTTAATCTGATTGTGTTTAAAATTCCCTTTTTGGGGAAAAATTTAGGTGGTCTATAATAGCTGCACAACTTCCCGGAAGAACGGACAACGATATCAAGAATTACTGGAACACTAGATTGAAGAAGAAGCTTCTTGGAAAAAGAAAACAATCTCAAATGAATAGATTATTGCTTGCTAATGGTTGCCAAGATCTTAAGGAAACAAATGGATTAGAAGAAAATCCATTATTACAAAACCTAAGCAACTCAGCTCTTGAAAGGCTTCAACTTCATATGCAACTTCAAACCCTACAAAACCCTCTTTCTTTCTATAACAATCCATCACTTTGGCCTAAGTTAACCCCTCTTCAACAAAAAATGATCCAAACCCTACAAGCTAATGGCTTAAATGAGAATCAATCACCTCTTTTCGCTCCGACAAACCCTAGTGAAAACCATGCTCAGAAACTAGGGCAAAAGGTTGGGATCAATGAAATTGCTAGTACTAATTTCAAGGTGATCAATGATCAAGTGGTAAAAAGTAGTCCAATTGATGACTTCAACAACAATCAAAAGAATGTTCATGACGCGAACGTAGGTCATCATCAAGAAAACACAAGAGAGATTCAAATTCAGGGAGTCCAGGATTTCACTCAGCTGGAAATCATCGATGACCTAATTCTAAACAACAAGGGATCGATAGGACTGAATATGCACTCGGAGAATCAACAAATAGCCTCGGAATTCGATTGTTTTAAAGATATGGATGATGGATCAAGGGACAATTTGGCATGGTGGTCTAATGATTTTGATACAAATACAGCTTCTTCATCAAATTCTTGGGGTTCATCTTCAAATATTCTTCAACATACTCATGAAGGAATGTATCATCAAGATTATGCACTTGGGTATAATTTGCAGTGATAGAAAACTATGAGGGTGTAGAGAGGTATTTGATAATATTGCAAGGGGGAAATAGGGAAAGCTTGTGGGTAAATTAATTAAATGTTGTTGTAAATTTTTTGTGTGAATAATGCTTTCTCTTTGTCTATCTTGCCAAATAACTTTGTATGACATGACTTTCAAGTTACTCTTTGTTTTGTTTTATCTTAATGTAAAACATATAGTAATATTATGCATCTAAAGTCCATTTTGAGAGATACCTCAACTAATGTGAATTATATATTATATTATCACAAATTATTTTTTCTCAGAGACATTTGATTCACGAATCGAAAATCTACGACTCGGGTCTGGATGAGTTTACAATGGAAAGAAAATTCACATATATTAAAAGTAAATAATAACATATATATTCAAATTGAATTATTCTTCCAAAGACTACAAGACAAAACTCACTAAATTTCCACACAACTAACGTGAGTTACAACTTTCATATATATATATATATATATACGTGAACTATTTTTCCTTTTTTTTATTGAAGGACTTTCTTAAAATAAAGGAGAAACAAAAGAGAGATAAATTATCACTAAGATTATGATGGAGTAGACGAAATTCTTTTTATTTTTAGTAATGAGAAGATATTTCGTGTTTGAGTCTTTAAAATAAATTAGCGAAAGAAGTAACACAATTTGTAATTGAATGTCTAGTGACTCAAGTGAACTATCGTCCTTCCACAACGATAAATAAAAGTACATGAAAATTGCTAGTTTCCAATGGAATTTATTAAATTTTGACTCGTCGATAACGTTTTTGATGAAATCATAGACGAGTTAAATTTTGATGGGACCTTGGTTAAAAATGAACATGTCATATTTAAGCATACCAAATCATTAATTGATCTGGAAAAACATGCCAACTCGATAAAAGAATAAAACATAAAGTGTATTTATAAAAGCAAGAAATAATTAAATCTGGAAATATGAGAGTTTTCGTAGCAATTACTTATAAAAATTAAATTAATTCGATTTGGCGGTATGATTGGGATTGGATCCTTTTCACAAATGCATTTATTTTAGGATGGTCTTTTATTTTTGCTCTTCGATATTTTAGGTGACAAAAAAGTGATCAAAAATACCCTTAATGAAAAAAAATAATAAAGTAAGAAGAAAATTCGCAAAGCATAAACTCACCCAGATTATACATCAAGATATAATTAAGTAGCATGAACTTGTGTCTAGAGACAGAAGTTCAATAGCATGATTTTTTATCTTCTAAGGTTAACCTATGCCCTGTGAATATTTTTTTTATCTTGCGAGTTCTTTTAAAATATTAAGAACAAAAATTAGAAACCACCCAAAATAAGAATAGTGGACACAAAAACTTGATTGGGATTTGGGTCATATAAGTAATAGAACAGAACTGGCCCAAATTCAGGCCCATAATGTCAAAAAGTTTCAAATTCCACAACTATAACACCATGATAGTATTATTTTTAATTACACTACTGAAAAATAACTAGTATATATATTTAAAAAATCAATAAATAATTAAGTATAATACCAAATAAATCAAATGAGTAATAATAGATTCAACTTTAAATTCGACTTAAAAAAAATACAAAGATATTTGTCATATACTCCTCTGTGGATGTTCTTGCATATATATTCTTTTGAAACAAACGCATATAGAAAACAGTTTCTCTATTTCACATAAAATCTGCACACACCCTACTTTTTTCAGATTTGAATGTTCTTGCATATTCTTTTGAAATAAACGTTTATCGAAAATAATTTTTCTATTTCACATGAAATTTGCGTGTACCCTATTCTTTACTGACAATAAAAAAATTCTAAAAAGATTTATTTTCTTACCAAACTTTGTTGATGAACATTAATGTGTTACAGCTAGTGTACTAATCAAATATTTCTTCATTAAAATTTATCATCTAACCAATTGGACAAATATTCAATTCGTCATTGCAAAAGTATCAACAATCACGTTTTTCCTCCTCATTTTAAACATTCAAAAATTATTGATATACATATAAATAATATATATTAACACCAAAACTCACACATCAATATTTTCTTCTCTTTTTTTTTATTCACACTAGAGTTACCTCCCACTTGTTAGATTTATTCCTCATGCTTCATCCTTCAAGCTATGGGAAAAAATTATGGCTAGTTTTTGTGTCTTTGCTTCTATTCCCCTTCACAACATCATGTATGTAATTCTCCACCTTATCTCTATATATTTTTCTTGTAATTAATTGTGTTTTCTACTATTTTGCTTCTTGTTGTTTTGAGTTTTTTCTTTTTGAAATTCTCCGCCGCCTAGCGTTCTGTATCTGACTAAACCTAATTCTCCGTCAAATAAGACCTTACGCGAATTCAGATTAGTCGATACATCAATGCGTATATCAAAAAATTGATACGATTCTTTCATCCTTCGAGATCACTTCTCCGTCAAATGAGATCTTATGCGAATCCAGATTAATCGAGGCCCCATTGCATATATCGAATATCGAAATAACAAAAATGATTTTGAAAATGAAACGTTCCAATTGCTCTTTTAGTTTCTTATTGTTATTCATTTATTTACATGATTCTTTTTTTTTTTTGTGTGTGTGTAGGTTGGTTTGATTATACAAGAAAATGTGGTCCAACAGATATACAAATATACCAAGGCCCATCAGGATTTAGTAGTCTTCATATACCTCAATATACAGTGCAAATTGTGAATGAGGCATCAACTGCTGATGGGGTATTTGATGTTCAAATACATTGTGGTGAATTTGCTTCTACAAATCTTATTGATCCATCCATTTTTAAAAGAATTGATGACTATGGAATTTGCCTCTTGAAAAATGGCAATAGGATTCTCCCTGGTGAAGTTATTTCTTTTGTGTATTCTAATATTCTTCCTTATGAATTCTCTGTTATTCAAGTTAAGTGTTGATGACGATTAGCAGAGACGAATTCAAGATTTTCAAACATTGTTACTACAGAGTCTATTTATAGTATTTATGGATTGGATTTTAATAAAACAGTTCTTATTTATGGGCCAATCAATTATAGTATAAAATTAATGGTCATACTGCTATTTTCTGATTAATAATTGGTTCTTCATTTGGCAAATGAGTCAATTATCAATTACCAGCTAGTGTAAGAGTAGCTACCTCTAGAGTCACCCTATCAGCTGCCTTCTTTGCCTACAAAAATCCGACATTCAAAGAAGAAATCAAACACCAGTGGTCTGTGTTTTAACTAAAAGTGATCAGTTCTTCCCGAATAGTTTAAACTTTCAGATGAGTTGGTAACATAATTCAAGAATATGGCTGAGTTACCAAAGAGTTCAAGCAGAAATTATTAAAGGATTAGATTGAAACTAATCAAGCTGCTGCATTTAGCTGTTCCCAAATGCAATTTGGCCAATCATCTGCTATAGAATATGTTGCTCGGACTCTTCAAAAAAGTGCTGCCAGGTGCATATTGCATATTTATTGTTTGTGGATGCAATCAGATTAATAACCAATCACCTTAGTAACATAAGCTTAAACTAATGGAACAGGCATTTCTTCAAACAATAAGAGCACAGTAAGCAATGACAAATGAATATAAGGAAAAAGATAAAAAAGGGACTAACCAACAAGCTGAGACCAGTTACAGAGGCAAAAGAAGTAGCCATTGAAGCGCCAGAAAGAGATAACTCCCCAAGATGACCCACAAACATGACAGATATCACCTGTAAGCAATAAAGTAAAAAAATTAACTGACATTAGAGGCCCTTCTTCCTTTACAGTTTCTCCAATCAATGGGCTCTCAAGAGTGTAATGGTACTCTGGTGCAAATTAGTGAAGGTGGGTGCATTGTAGGAACTGAAAAAATATAACAAATTCGCTGAAAAATGAAGGTGATTTTGCTCCCAAATCATAGAATTCGGGCGATTCGCTGGTTGCTGAAAACATTAGGGTGACTTCGCTGAAAAAGTCAACAAGATATTAGGACACATCGCTGGAAAATTCAATGAAGAGTTGTTCAATTTCGCTGGAAAATTCAACGAAGTCATGTGAAAAAATAGGATTACTTCGTTGGAAAAATCAACGAAGAGTTGTTCAATTTCGCTGGAAAATTCAACGAAGTCATGTGAAAAAATAGGATTACTTCGTTCGAAAAATCAACGAAGTCTTTCATTTGCCATCTCACCCAGATCCTCTTAGTCCTAAAGAAGGGCCCACATGGTCTATAGATCAGGCGGTTACTGAATCAAACATCCAATTCAACCAAAGCCACAGCCATATATATATATATATTCAATTCAATTACAAACGCTACCTGTAATACATTGTCATATTCCAATTTAATTACCTTACAATATATAATAACAGATTTTCCCCAACCAAAACGATCATTCATCATCCATTCTACATAACTGATCACTGTAAAATGTTTATTCTTGTTAATAATAGTACATTTTTCACTGTTAAAAATCTTTTTCTTAATTAACTACAACATAAAGTATAGTAAATTTCTTGTAAATTTTTTTACCATCACACAATTCACCGTTATCTATCTATCTATATTTATATTTATATTAAAAACATAATATTTTAAACTAAACAATTAAATTAATTAAATATCCTTTTAAAATTTTAATTAATTTTACTTCTTGATTAGTCAAATGGTCTAGGCTTAAAAGCTTTAACAGATGACTTTAACTTAGAAAAAAATGGCTGAGCAAAACTTATGTTGACCATTATTTTTGTGAGCTAATTAAGAATTTTATTTATCGATAATGTATCAAAATGTCGAATAAAATAAAAAATATGTGTCAAAATTGAAGAAAATTAAAAAGAAAAAACACAGCCCCCCCACCCCCTTCCACCCCACACCGACTACACCCCAAACTACCCCATTGATCTCTTTAATCTCCACCCTACAACAACCTTCTCATCGAACGAATATATATTAAAACTAACTATGGATAAGATCACGTGAACGGATATATATATAATGACATGATATCTCTGTCAGCATTGTCATTTATCATTTTTGCGAGATTTTTATCTATTTTATAACAATTTTTCTTTTCAAATAATAAATAATTAAAAAAAGGTGATAACAATAAATAGAAATAACAATAAGATAATTAGATATCGAGGCGAAACATCACTATATATTATTATTGTCTTGTTGTTTTTTTAATTAAAATAAGAATTAAAAAGTAAAAATATTAACAAATTACTATTAGAAGAAAAACATACAAGAAAATCGAATAGTCAACCAAAATTAAATGTCGCTAAGGAAAAAAATAATATAAAAGCACTAATTATTTATTAAAATCTTAATTGAAACAAACATAAATTGAGATGTAATCAGTTGTTCTTCACTTTTTCAATATGATTTATTTAATTAAGGTTTGAAATATTTTTCAATTATCTTTTAATCTCAATAAAATCTATTCTTTTTATTATTTTAATATTCAAATATTACTAAAAATCATTAGTAAATCAAGCAACTTAAAAGAAGAAAAAACTAGTAAACGCAATTTTCCGAAAATAGAAATGGAAATATTTGTCTTGAACGATGAGAACAAAAGAAGAACAAGTCACACTATTTATTATTTTATTAGTTTATTTTTAATTATTTAATATTTACTTGACATATTTTTTTAAAAAATAATAAATAAAATAAATTTTATAATATTATTGTTTAAATATAATATTAAATTTAAAAAAAAAAGCTAAAAATTAATAATAAGGTGATTATATTATTATTTTTGATTTTTTTAAATTAAATGAATAAAAATAAATATTTATTTTTTAATATAATAAATAAGTAAAAATAAATTCAAAAAATAATTTAATTAGGATTACAACAAACTAACTTCATGCTTATTTTCATTTTTTCTCTATTTAATTTGACTTGTCCAGAGGAAACTTCACACTCTTCTTAAAAAATTAATAAATGAAGGGCATATTTTATACGATAATATTTATATTAATTGGTGTGTAATTTCAATGGACTTAAAAAATAATTTAAGCAGTGAGCAGTTAATGTTAAAGGTAAAATTGAAAAAAATATTTTTCTCTTGATATGTTAAAATGAGCAAGTAAAAATGAAAATTTATTTTTAATATAGTGGATAGGTAAAAGTGAATGAATGAAACATTAGCCATTCCGATTCATTTTATTTTTGTCATATTTTTCTTTCACAGCCTTTTAAAAATATTAATTAAAAGGATACTTTGACTAAATAATTAAAAATATTATTTTTGTTCTTATTTAAATACGATTCTTTTTTTTCACCCCATTAAGTAATCTCTTTCCACATTCATTGAGTAAGAGTAAAAGTACAGATCAGTAATTACTCATGCGTTCATATTTACTTGCCACGTTTCACTTCATGAGAGTTAACTTGACTAAATTTTTAAAGCTAAATTAAATTACATTAATTTAATATTTTAAATTTAAATAAGTTATTAGAAAAGTATACGAAAAATATTATAAGTTACAATCTATCTCATATTAATATGATGATGAAAAAATATAGCTTAAAATATTGATCAAAGTTCATACAGTTTAACTCTCAAGAAGCGAAATGTGACAAGTAAAAGTGAACAGAGGAAGGAATTACATCTTAATTTTCTAAAATGACAAATATTTGAACTAGATAATTTTATTAAGCATGACAACTAAAAATGGACCAAAGAGAGTACATTACGGTCATTAACACTTACATTCTTATTTTGTGTTGGTCTTTAATTTGTGTCTTGATAATAATAACAAAAAATCCAAGGAACATAAATATCTATTTTCATATCATAATAATTCTAAATTATACCTCATATGACTTCAATTTCCAAAAGACTTAAATATTTCGGAAAAAGAAATTAAAGACCGTTCGATTTAAAGGGCAATTATTGTAATTTGTAACATTATTATTACAACTATAAATATCCCAAACACAAAGTCCAATGTTATTAATTCAACTGTTACTTCTCCTCTGCCTCAGTTGGTTTTCTCACTTCCCAAACAGAAGTAAAACAGACATCAATTGGGTATCTTCTTTTTATCTCTGAGCTTTCTTCATCAATTTATATATATATATATTTATATTCACATGTGTTTTTTCTTTTTATTTGTCTAAAAAATTATGAATTTTTTGTTGTCTAACAAAAGCAATTGATGATTGTAGGCATCTTGTATTCCATGTTTATGTTTTTTTTTTTTCAATTTTTCGATTTTCTGATCTGGTATTTATGAGTATATGTTCTCCCCTCTTCACTTTGAGCAAATGTTAGAGAGAATGTAGGATGTACACTACTAAAAAGAACAACAAAAAATAATCTCTTGAGATCGGTTTACTTTTAGTAGAATCTATTTTTGAAGAATTTTGTTTTTTCGCGAAAAAATATATAAATTTTAAAAATGTAAATAAAAAAATCAAAATTGTAAATCAACAAACATCAATGATCTAGTGATAGAAATATATATTAACAAAAATAAGACAAAAGTTCGATCAATGGATAATATATTTTATAAAAACCTTTGAAGATAAGTATTTTTTTTTTAAAACCGACCATTACAATATCAACCTTCGCTTTTGGTCAGTATTATCCAAACACGACCTCGAAGGTCGGTTGTAAACACGAAGATCATTTTCATCATTATAGAAAAATAAATTCTTTTTATCTAGATTAAAAATATTTATAAAATAATATTTTTTTATTTATACATCAAACATCCAAAAAAATTTCACTTATTTTTTTAAAAATTATTATGAAATAAAATATTTTTCTTCTTACGGAACACCTCCAAAGTATCTTTTCGAGTGTCTGCATGGGCCAAGGCTGCTAAAACCTAACACACAATGGAGAACATCACTCAAAAATAAGACGTGAAACTACTAATTTGGACTTTATAATTTATATATTAAAAATTGACCTTTTAAACTTTATTATAAACAATATTTTTATAGTCACAAGATATCAACACGCAATTAATATACATATATATATATATATATATATATATATATATATATATATATATATATTATTCACTACATCTTCTTAGTAACATACCCTAAAATATTTAGTGTCAACAATTTTAAAAAAAATACTTAAGCTAAGCTAAAGATTTTTCAAAACAAAGTTGTACTTTTTCCAAAGACACTTCAGGGAAAAACAAAAGCATCTTTCAAAATAAACAGATTTTGGAGTCAGGCCAGACAGATAGGCTAAAAGTTAGTTGGCAAAATCACTATAAAAATAAAAATTGGAATTAGCTACGAATTTCATCGTCAATCTACCGATAAATCGATTCTAGTTACATATTTTTTTGATATTTTAGCTGACAACTTTTTTTAAAAAAATTTAGCTATAGAATTGTGTCGGTCGCTAAGTCCTGTTTTTTTGTTTTTCAACAGTGAATGGATACTGAAGAAAGGACAGAAGACCTTCAGAGTCCTAATTTAGGAAATGTGAGAAAATCTGATGAGATATTTGGGCAAGTGAAGAAGTTACTGGCATTGGCAGGGCCTTTGATGTTAGTAAATCTTTTGTTGTATTCTTTACAAGTGATCTCTGTTATGTTTGTTGGTCATCAAGGAGAGCTAGCTCTTTCAGGTGCTTCAATGGCTACTTCCTTTGCCTTTGTGACTGGCTTTGGCTTGTTGGTTAGTCTTTCTTTTACTTGGTTATTTATATCGCATTTACAGTCAAACATTTCTATAACAGCATCATCTGTCTAGATATTTTAATTTGTGGCTGCTACAAAGAAATGTTGTTGTAGAGAACATGCAGTATAACATAATATCAAAATTGATTCCAAAGAAATTTGGTCGTTATATTGAAATGTTATTATAAAGGATGACTGTTATGTATTTGTGTATGGTCAAACATCTATATAGCGGCGTTGTTTGTCTTGATATTTTGTGGCTGCTATGTTGTTATAGAAAACATATAATATAACATAATACGAAAGTCGGTTCCAAATAGAACTTGGTTGTTATAATGAAATATTGTTATAAAAGGATGGTCGTTATAGAGAGGTGTGACTGTATCGATAGTTACTAGATGTATTCGTGTACAGTCAAACATCTATATAACAACATCGTTTGTCCGGATATTTTCTGACTGCTATAAAAAACATACAATATAACATAATATGAAACCCTGTCTGAAAGAAAACTTGATGGTTATAGTGAAATCTTATTATAAAGGATGACTGTTATAGAGAAGTTGTTATAAAGGATGACTAATAGTTACTGGATGTATTCGTGTACAATCAAACATCTCTATACCGGTGTCGTTTGTCCGGATACTAAACAATATTCAGACTATTTGACATTCACTTTGATAGTCAGAGGAATTTAACTAAGTTTATTTCTTTAGCTATTTAAGATCTCTGACTCTGCATTTTGATTTTGTTTGATCAGATGGGAATGGGAAGTGCATTAGAAACACTGTGTGGTCAATCATATGGTGCAAACCAATATCACATGCTTGGTATTCATATGCAAAGGGCAATGTTTGTTAATCTTTTGGTGAGCATACCTATTGCCTGTATTTGGGCTAATGCAGGACATATTCTTGTAATCCTGAGACAAGATCCTGAAATATCAGCCGAAGCAGGACGTTATGCATACTTCATGATACCGAGCATCTTTGCCTATGGACTACTCGAATGCCAGATTAGGTTTCTACAAGCTCAAAATAGTGTCCTCCCTATGATGCTTACTGCAGGAGTCACCGCGTTCCTACATGTTCTCAATTGTTGGATTCTCGTGCTCAAAACCGGCCTTGGCAGCAGAGGTGCTGCTCTGGCTAATGCTACATCTTACTGGATTAACGTGTTCTTGCTAGCCGCGTATATTAAGATATCCCCTTTCTTCAAAAGCACTTGGACCGGATTCTCTATCCAAGCATTTTCTGATATCCCAAGATATCTTAGACTAGCAATTCCTTCAGCTCTTATGCTTTGGTATTAATTCCTCAACTGCTTTCCCATAAAATGAGTAACAAAAAACCAATTTGACACTTTTCATCTTTTGAAAACTCAGCTTGGAGATATGGTCGTTCGAGATGATGGTTTTGTTGTCTGGACTTCTTCCTAATCCAAAACTAGAAACCTCAGTTCTTTCCATCAGGTTATTTAGTCTTTTAACACTTGCAACATCGCGTTTCTTATCATATTTTTACCAGGCCTAAGTTAATGTTACTTAATTTTCCAGCCTTAATACATCCGCTATGGTACATATGTTTCCTCAAGGACTAGCTGGGGCTACAAGTGTAAGAGTTTCAAATGAATTGGGAGCTGGACGACCAAAAGCAGCTCGTCTTGTAGCGCGTACTGCAACAATCTTAGCTACTACAGAAGGCATTCTGCTTGCTATAGTCATGATTTCGATCCGTAAAGTCTGGGGCCATTGCTACAGCAATGAAGAAGAAGTAGTGACATATGTTGGGAAAATGTTGTTCTTTTTAGCAGGATCCCACTTTTTAGATGCACATCAATCTGTATTTTCAGGTTTATGAATAAATCTTGGACACTCTTGAGTACTGTTAACGAAATTCCTAGCTTCGCGACTGACCTTAAAAAATAATTCAGGTATTGCTAGAGGGTGTGGTTGGCAAAAGATAGGTGCATTTGTCAATTTGGGAGCATTTTATCTGTGGGGAATACCTGCTGGTGCAGTGTTAGCTTTTGTCTACCATATTGGAGGAAAGGTATTATTCTTTCACACATTTCATTTTCATTGCATATTATATTCTCGAGTTTAAGTTATATGCACTGACAAACTGTAAATATTTTCTTACGCTATCAATATGTTGCAACCGGTTATAGAAGATTGTTTACCAATTAGCGTTTGTACAAAAATTCACCTGCAGTTGCCTTTTAAGCGAACTGATAGTGTAAATCTTTTTTGTACCGTCAGTGCATAGAACTTATACTCTTTATTGTTTGTGAGTTGAATTATGTGGCAAATACTGATGGTATGTATACATACTTCTCTAATTGTGCAAAAGGGACTTTGGTTGGGAATTATTCTGGCCATTTCTGCACAAGCACTGGTTTACTTTGTTGTTATTCTGAGAACAAATTGGGACATACAGGTTAGTTTCAATTTCAACAACCAATTCATTCTGCTACTCTCATTGAGTTGTCTCTAGGGGTGTCATAGCCTATATTGCTCGGATTCTTCAAAAATGCCACCTGGTGTGTGTATCGTCTTTCAAAAGTAGTGCATTTTCTAAGGATCTAACACGAGTGTGGCAATACTTTTTGAAGAGTCTGAGCAACATAGCTAAGGTGACATAGCCAACTTGCTCTTATTAACCTGTGTTTCTCAAACTCTTCAAAAATGTCAACAGGTGCGTGTTGTATCCTTTGAAAGTAGTGCATTTTTTAAGGATCAACATGAATACACCAACATTTTTGGGGAGTCCGAGCAACAAAGCTCTTTTATCTAATTCCCCTGCCATATCTCCAGGTTCTTTTGTAGATAATGCAAGTTTGTTGTGTTTTGCAGGCAAAGAAAGCAGCAGATAGGGTGACTCAAGAATCAACATAGAGTAAAATGGTAAATGAGATTGACAATAAGCACAAAGCAGATCATGACTAATATTAGCGGAATGTAAAAAGCAAATGATTAATTATCAGTTTCCGGAAAGAATCAAAAAATATTTTGGGAATCCTACAAGTTTCGTTTGTTCTTTTTTCTCTGATAGGTCAGACATCATCCTTCCCGATGGTCTCTTGGGAACCCTCTTGTAAGGTCTTCCATGTCTTTAGACATCTCACATGGAAGATAATGTAGATCTTTAGCTTGGAAAGAAGCTATAATTTTCGGCAAAGAAATATATTTGCGGAACTTTTTAAAATAGGGCCGAAATTTAAATAGAAACATTTGCGTAAATCAACCTAATGAAATGTCCAAGCCCAATGGGCTTGGCCTAATCTTAAATTATGAGGTCCAAAAAGGATGGAAAATGAGCTTATTAGAAGTTGTTTTTTAGAAGGTAAAAAAAAAAACAGTTTTTCTTCAAAAGTATTTTGGAGTCTTAGTTAAGCATGACAAAGTGTTTTTCAAAATGATTATCCGTTACAAATTGCTATTCTCTAAAAATTACTTTATCGAGAAACACTTCAGATTGTCGAAACTTGGCCAAACTGACTATTGCTCTCTTTTTTATTTGACATCAGTATGTGGTGTTTGTTGTACTTCTCTTTCTTCATCATTATTTGTATTCACACCCAACAAAAAAACAAGAAAGCCAACAAAGAACTATAATGAAGAAAAAATTGAGGACAACTTGTTTTGATGTCGTCATTTAATTTGTATATGTGATTTCAGATATACAATGTCTGAAGTTAAGTTTGACAAAACCAAATGTCTGAAGTTACATGAGTAGAGTTTATGCATTTCTTCCTGAATTTATTGTGTTATACAGTTCGTTCCCCTGACAAAAGATTCAGCCATTTTTGTTTGATTCAATCATGTGTAAGTATTTCAACCATATGAAACTTCAGACATTATCAAGACTAACTTGTCCCAAAATGGATATATGTGAGGGAAAAATCTAAATAGCGGGCATAAGTTAATGTCGGCGTCAACATAATACAAAAACAAGGTTTTAATTTAGAGTTAAGGATAAATAAACACACCTAAACTGTCATAGTTCTCCATTTTTTTGACACTTTCAATTGTTAATATGACATTCAAAGGTTGTTACTTAGTATTTATGGATTGGATTATATTTTTAGTTTAAAACAATTCTTATTTATGAGCCAATCAATTATAGTATAAAATTAATGGTCATACTGCTATTTTCTGATTAATAATTGGTTCTTCATTTGGCAAATGAGTCAATTATAAATTACCAGCTAGTGTAAGAGTAGATATTATTGATGTAATTGAACGATCTTACACACAATCGCCTAGATTAGATTGAGACGGACGAGTGATATAAGGGTCGAAAACATAAATTTACCTCTTTTTCCCAATTTGTGCAAAGAGGGCAAGAGTGATTCCAAACCATAGTCCCTGAAAATCATATCATCCTAAGTTTTTTTCACTGTTCCGAAGAAGGAAATGCTATGATAATGAGAAGCTTGAAGGAGTACGTACCTTTCCACCAAAATGGTAAACAAAAGCTAATATAATACCAGCAAGTATTCCAAAAAGGTAATAGGCTCCCAAGTTGACAAATGCCCCACACACCTCTTGCAGTACCTGGATTTTGATAGGTGATAAGATCATCTAATCATTTAACTCTAGTGGCAAATCCAACCATGGGTTTGCGGATTCAGCAGAACTCAGTGTTTCAGGGTCGAACCATATATGTATGTCTGAGAAAAACAAGTATAGAATGGGTTCGTGAGTTCACTAGAAGCCAGAGTTCTAGGGTCAAAACATATATGTGTGTGAGTGTGAAAAATAAGTGTAGATAGAGTTAGATATGCATTTCAGAATCCACTCTCTCGATCAATTCTGGATCTTTCACTGATTAACTCTCCTTCAAAATTCAAGACACTGATATCTTAGACAAACAGTGAGCAATTGAAAATAATCAAATTGCTGCACTAGCTATTCCCAAATTCAGTTTGGCCAATCATCTGCTATAGAATATGTTGCTCGGACTCGTTTAAAAGTGCTGCCAGGTGCATGTTGAAGTAATACATTTTTGGAGTATCTGACACGGGTGTGGCAGTGTGGGGGCATTTTTGGAGAGTTCGAGCAACATACCCGCCTAAAGCCTTGTTTTAAACAAATCAAGAAACGTGGTGCAGATTCTTGAAAAATGGCAACAGGAAACTTGTATTGCAAACAGTTGGACGAACCTGAAAGTACAGATTGAATACCATCTAAGAAGTGGGATCCTGCTAGCAAGACTAGCATTTGTGCTACATTTGACACTACTTCTTCCTCAGTGCTATAACAGTAGCCCCACAGTTTATGAACCGAAATCAGAACTATTGCAGCAAGAACGCCTTCTGTAGCCACCACGAATACTGCAGTACTAGCTGCTAAACAAGCTGCTTGAGGCCGTCCGGCACCTAGTTCATTTGAAACTCTTATGCTAAGGAGGAAGCCAATTAAGTTTACAAACTAGTGAAGAGGCATATAAAGAAAAATTTAACAGGTAGGGGATTTAAAGATGTTAGAAATTCACCTCGTGGCACCATTTAGTCCTAGGGGTATCATATACACCATGGCACATGTATTAAGCGTACGATACTGCTTTGCACCATATGACTGCCCGCATAAAGTGTCCAATGCACTTCCCATTCCCATCTGCTATAGCAAGATGCAATTTCAAATCCATAGATTGATAATTTCGCATCAAATAACTAAAAAAGTAAATTCTACAAACTCCATATGTATCAATTATGGATGCGGGTAAAAGTATCTACTAAATCAAACCTATCCTACATGTCCTCGATTGGATGGTTCGAATCCTAGCTACTCCAGCCCTGGTGGTAGGTTTACCTGACATGTGTTTAAGGACTGTTGCATGCTGCTCGACTGGTTGATCGAGGTAAGCACAGGTTACCCCAAACCAATGTTGTCAAAGGCAAAAAGCGTTAAAGTGCTCCAGGCATCTTTTACGGGCACCTCCCTAGTTTTTTAGTGTATCTTGAAGGATCTACATGATGTTTGACATGGTAAAAGTCCATTTAGCATTTATCGAATACAACCATTTTAACAACAAATCACCTTATAGTAACATGAGCTTCAACTTGTGGAACAGGCATTTCTTCAAACACCAAGAGCACAGTAAGCAATGACAAATGAATATAAGGAAAACGAAAAAAAGGGACTAACCAACAAGCTGAGACCAGTTACAGAAGCAAAGGAAGTAGCCATTGAAGCATCGAAAAGAGATAACTCCCCAAGATGACACACAAACATGATAGATATCACCTGTAAGCAATAAAGTAAAAAAATTAACTGACATTAGAGGCCCTGCTAATACCAACAACCTCTTCACTTCTGCCAAAATCTCATTTTTGTAGTTGTTTGACTCTTCTTCCTTTACAGTTTCTGCAATCAATGGGCTCTAAACATCTTGTATTTCCATTTTCCTCTCTCAAAGTTTTCCCTCCACAAAGCAATAATTTATAACAGTGCACAGTGTAATGGTTGGTGCATTATAGGAACTGAAGAAATCTAACAAATTCACTGAAAAATGAAAGTGAGATTGCTGCCAAAGTCGAAGAAATCGGGCGATTCGCTGGTTGCTGAAAACATTAGGGTGACTTCGCTGAAAAAATCAACGAATTCATTGTGAAAATTAGCATGACTTCGCTGACAAAATCAACGAAATATTAGGTGACCTCGCTGGAAAATTCAACGAAGTCATGTGAAAAAATAGGATTACTACGTTAGAAAAATCAACGAAGTCTTTCATTTGCCATGACACCCAGATTCTCTAGTCCTAAAGAAGGGCCCACATGGTCTATAGATCAGGCAGTTATTGAATCAAATATCCAATTCAACCAAAGACAGCCATATATATTCAATTCAATTACAAACGCTACCTGTAATACATTGCCATATTCCAATTTAATTACCTTACAATATATAATAACAGATTTTCCTCAGCGAAAGCGATAATTGATGATCCATTCTACATAATTGAACACACACAGAGAGAGAGTATATTATGAAGAAACAAACAAAATTTGTGTCTTTGAAATTTATTTCCACATATATCCTACTTCACACATACAATGTATGAAGTTAAATTTGAAAAAACTAAATGTCTCAAGTTCAACACAAGTGAAGTTTATGCATTTCTGCCTGAATTTACTATCTTATATCGTTTGTCCCTAGAGCAAAAATTCAGCCATTTTTGTTTGATTTAATCACATGTAAAAATTTCAGCCGTATAAAATTTCAAACATGATCGAAACTAACTTGTCCCATAATGGGTACATGTGGGGGGAAAATTCTATAAAGCGGGCATAAGTTAATGTTAGCATCAAAATCGAATAAGGTAATTCAAAATATAGAGAAAAAAACACATCAAGAAGTCAAGGAAATTCAGTATCTATTATATATAAATAAATAAAAAATTAATCTTATATATAGATGAACCCCTCGCACTCACTTGTCTCCAACCTTGCTTGTAGGCAAAACCACAAATGAACATATGTGCATTAGCCTTTCAACCTCACAGAGATTAAAGATCACTAATTCAAAGAATAAATATTAAAGATCACTTTGAAATAGGGCCAATTCGTGCAAAAAATTTGTTGTTTTTTTTTCTTAAATGGGGACAGATAAAATATAGACAGAGAAATTCAAGACAAGGAGATTGGAGAAAAAAATAATTTAAGTTCCAAATAAAATAATAAATAAGATCTTCATATACGTGAATAATAGCTACTCTAATTGGCTCTTTTACCTAACAAGAATCAATTATTATGTTACCTAAACGTCAACGATAAATTGGTAGTCAAAAAATTGATTGCCAACTAATTTAGAGTTACTTAAACTAAATATAAATTCTCATGCATGCATACTATAAAATTTACTTAAACAACATAAGACAAAAAGATTTTATTTAGAATTGATAGTTAAAAGAAAAACATCTAAGTTTTATGAGTTTCATATTTTAGCTATCCATTATTTTATTTATCTACCTAAATTATCACTTTCTTTGTATTAAAATACGCATCAATACTGAGGACAATTTGGTCAAGACTTTACCGGCCTGCGGTTTGAGGTTGGTATCCTGTGTCAGTTTGGCTGGGGGGAGGGGGAGGGGGGAGGGAGGCTTTTGAAATTAGCATCCCAACCCCAAATTAATCCTTTTCCTCCTAAAATAGAATCTTTTTAATTATTTCGTGTTTATTTTTAAAGTTTATACTATTTTTCTAAAAATATGATTGATGTAATTACGAGATTGATTTTTTTTTTTTGAGCGGGGGTGGGGGGGAGGGGGGGCTTTTGAAATTAGCATCCCAATCCCAAATTAATCCTTTTCCTCCTCCTAAAATAGAATCTTTTTTAATTATTTCGTGCTTATTTTTAAAGTTTATATTATTTTTCTAAAAATATGATTGATGTAATTACGAGGTTGATATTAGTTGTACGCAATTAAATTTGCAGTGCACTTTCTACTTCTTAATTTTATCTAATTTAGTGTTTATAACTTTTGGCTTTGTAAAGTTTTCTTAAATTTAGACGTAGAATCCAATACAAGAAGATGGTACAAAACAATTATTATGTTACCTAATGGTCAGAGATAAATAATTAAGAATTGTCTAACTTAAAAATAAAATCCAATGCAATGCATGCATGCGTACTATAAATAATTCCCTTTGCAGTTTCAACCTTTGAATGTCATATTACAGCTCTTACAACTTTTTATCCTTAATTTCTTCTGAGTTTGAGAGCCACTCAACTTTGCAAAATGGATACTCAACAAAGGCAAGAAGTAAAGAAGTTGTTTGCAATGACACTAGTGCCAGTAAATCTACTGTTATTTTGGTTACAAGTGATCTCAGTTATGTTTGTTGGTCATTGCGGAGAGCTAGCCCTTTCGGGTGCTTCTTTGGCTACTTCCTTCGCCTTCGTGACTGGCTTCAGCTTGTTGGTTAGTCTACTTTTTAACTTTATCTATCCCGTTATACAATTCTTTACTCATTTTGATTCGATTTAGTTTTATCAGTTGGGAATGGGAAGCCGATGGTTGTTAGAATTTTGGTCAGCATACCTATTGTCTGTATACGGGCTAATGCAGGACACATTCTAGAGACAAGATCTGGAAATAGCAGCTGTAGCAGGAAATTATGCACGCTTCATGATATCGAGCATCTTTGCTTCTCTTGAGAATCCGATCCAAGTACTTTTGCAAGAAGGCAATATTATTCTGATATACGCAGCTAGCAAGAACACGTTAACCCAGTAAGATGTAGCATTAGCCAGAGCAGCAGCCTTTGCTACCAAGGCTGGCTTTGAGCACGAGAATCCAACAACTCAAAACATGCAGCAACAAAGTGATTCCTGTGGTGAACATCATGGGCTTGACATTGTTTTGAGCTTGTAGAAACTTAACCTGACATTCTAGTAGCCCATATGCAAAGATGTTCGGTATCATGAAGCGTGCATAATTTCCTGCTTCAGCTGCTATTTCCGGATCTTGTCTGAAGAATGTGTCCTGCATTAGCCCAAATACAGACAATAGGTCTGCTGACCAAAAGACTAAGAAACATCGCCCTCTGCATATGTATATCAAGCATGTGATGGCGCTTTGCACTATATGATTGACCACAAAGTGTCTCCAGCACACTTGCCATTCCCAACTGGCCAACCAAAATAGAATCAAAATGAGTTCTGATATAGCTAAATAATCATATAATGGGATAGATGAAGTTAAAAAAAAAGACTAACTAACAAGTTGAAGCCAAGGAAGCACCCCAGAGGGCTCGCTCTCCACGATGACCAACAAACGTAACTGAGATCACTTGTGAGAAAAACAACAGTAGATTTACTAACATTAGTGGCATTGCCAATGCCAACAGCTTCTTTACTTCTGCAAAAACCTCAACATCTTCTTTCCTTTGTTGAGTATCCATTTTTGTGACACTTTCAATTGTTAATATGACATTAAAAGGTTGTTACTACAGAGTCTATTTATAGTATGTATGGATAGGATTTTATTTTTAGTTTAAACAATTCTTATTTATATGGGCCAATTCAATTATAGTATAAAGTTAATGGACATCAAATGGTCATACTATTTTCTGATTAATAATTGGCTCTTTGTTTGGTAAAAGAGTCGATTATAAATTACCAGCTAGTGTAAGAATTGATATTATTGATGTACCGGAAACATCTTACCAGCTACTACTACAGAGTCTATTTATGGTATTCATGGATTGGATTTTATTTTTAGTTTAAAAACAATAAGTTATGAATATATACAGTTCGAATCCAACACAGCACAACTTCAGCCACCCGTGCACACACAATCGTCTACGAACTTAGAATAATTTAAGGCAACAATGATCAAGCAAGAACACGCTTTTTTTGGTTTAAAAATGGTGCCAAATGGCACTCCACGCAGATAATTATGGAAAATCTTTTTTAAAAAAATCAAGAGATAACGGTCAAAAACACACCTCAAGCATCATTTTTTGGAGAGTTTCCTAGTTGAACTATCAGGTGTTTGTATTTCCTACATGAACTATCACGAACTATTTATCAAAACACACCAACTAAATCGCTTTCATCTATTAAACATGTAGATCAGTAGATGTTTTCACTAATCCTGAATGTTGTCAATAGCAGGCAGAATAATTAGAGCTATGAGCATCTTGCCATATTATTTGGATGAAAAACTTTTCTCCTACATTCCAAGTGTCATTCTTCATTTTCTTCTGTGTTAGCAACCTCTGGAGTCACCCTATCAGCTGCCTTCTTTGCCTACAAGGACATAATATAATTACGTAACTAAAAGTGATCAGTTCTCCCAAATAGTTTAAACTTTTAGATGAATTGGTAACATAATTCAAGAATATGGCTGAGTTACCAAAGAGTTCAAGCAGAAATTATTAAAGGATTAGATTAAAACGAGCCATAGAAGGATCGAAAACATAAATTTACCTCTTTTTCCCAATTTGTCCACAGAGTAACCATTAAGAGAAGTAATGCTTGTGCAAAAAGGGCAAGAGTGATTCCCAACCATAGTCCCTGAAAATTATATCATGATAGGGTTTTTTCACTGTTCCAATGACAGAAATGCTAAAAAAATGAGAAGCTTGAACGAGTACGAACCTTTCCACCAAAATGGTAGACAAAAGCTAATATAACACCAGCAGGTATTCCGAAAAGGTAATAAGCTCCCAAGTTGACGAATGCCCCAATCTTTTGCCAGCCGCACCCTCTTGCAGTACCTGGATTTTGATAGGTGATAAGGTCATCTAGTCATTTAACTCTAGTGGCAAAACCAACCATGGGTTTGAGGATTCAGCAGAACTCAGTGTTTCAGGGTCAAACCATATATGTATGTGCGTGAAAAACAAGTATAGAATAGGTTCATGAGTTCAATTAAACTCAGAGTTCCAGGGTCAAAACATATATGTGTGTGTGTGTGAAAATCAAGTGTAGATAGAGTTAGATATACATTTCAGAACCCACTCTCTCAACAAAATTGGGACCTGTCACTGATTAACTCTCCTTCAACATTAAAGATACTGGTATCTCAGACAAACAGTGAGCAATTGAAACTAATAAAACTGCTGCATTAGCTATTCCCAAATTCAATTTGGCCAATCATCTGCTATAGAATATGTTGGTCGGACTCTTCAAAAAGTGCTGCTAGGTGCATGTCAGATCCGTCAGAAGTAGTACATTTTTGGAGTATGTGACACAGGGTGTGACAACATTTTTGGAGAGCCCGAGCAACATACCTGCCTATAGCCTCCTCAAGCCTTGTTTTAAACAAATCAAAAAACGTAGTCCAGATTCTTGAAACATAGCAACAGGAAACTTGTATTGCAAACATTTCGACGAACCTGAAAGTACAGATTGAATACCATCTAAGAAGTGGGATCCTGCTAGCAAGACTAGCATTTGTGCTACATATGACACTACTTCTTCCTCAGTGCTATAACAGTAGCCCCATAGTTTACGAACTGAAATCAAAACTATTGCAGCAAGAACACCTTCTGTAGCCACCAAGAATACTGCAGTACTAACTGCTAAACGAGCTGCTTGAGGCCGTCCCGCACCTAGTTCATTTGAAACTCTTATGCTGAGGAGGAAGCCAATTAAGTTTACAAACTAGTGAAGAGGCATATAAAGTAAAATGTAACAGGCAGGGGATTTAAATATGTTAGAAATTCACCTCGTGGCACCACTTAGTCCTAGGGGTATCATATACACCATGGCACATGTATTAAGGCTGAAATATTACAAAATTAGCAACCCTTTGATGAAATAAGATGTCAGCTTGAAATTAGCATTAGCGTGCCTAAGAAGTCCAACCTGATAGAAAGAACCGACGTCTCTAGCTTCGGATTTGGAAGAAGTCCGGACAACAGAACCATCATTTCAAATGACCAAATTTCTAAGCTGTGTCAAGAAATACAAATAGTTTGTTACATTTGTTCATTTTGAAAGGACAAAAAGTAGATTAAGAACACTACCAGAGCATAACAGCAGAAGGAATGGCAAGTTTTAGATACTTCCAAATATCATGAAATGCCTCTTTCGAAAATCCAGTCCAAGTGCTTTTGCAGGTAGGCGATATTCTGACATATGCCACTAGCAGCAAGAGATTAATCCAGTAGGATATTGCATTAGCCAGAGCAGCACCCTTGTTGCCTAGGCCAGTTTTAAAGACCAGAAACCAACAAGTGAATATATGCAGTAAAGTAGTGATTCCGGCGCTGAACATCATGGGGATCACATTGTTTTGGGTTTGTAGAAATCTAATATGACACTGAAGAAGCGCATAGGCGAAAATAGTTGGAATCATATAGCGCGCATAACTTCCTGCTTCAGCGGCTATTTCTGGATCTTGTCCCAATAGTACAAGAATGTGTCCTGCATTAGCCCAAATACAGGCAAGAGGAACACTGGCCAGTAGAAGAACAAGCATTGCCCTTTGCATATGTATACCGAGCATATGATACTGCTTTGCACCATATGACTGCCCACATAAAGTGTCCAATGCACTTCCCATTCCCAACTGCTCTAGCAAGAAGCAGTTTGAAATTCAGAGATGATAATTTCGTATCAAATAACTAAAAAAGTAAAATTTCTGTGAACTCCGTATGTATCAATTATGAATGCGGGTAAAGCATCTACTAAATCAAAATCTATCCTACATGTCCTCGAGTGGATGGTTGAGTGGTTGAAGCATAGGAGTAACAACCTGAGTATTTTAGGTTCGAATCCAAGCTACTCTAGCCTTGGTGGTAGGATTACCTCACATGTGTTTATGGACTGTTGCACGCTGCTCGACTGGTTGATCGAGGTATCAGGTAAGCACAGGTTACCCCAAACCAATGTTGTCAAAGGCAAAAAGGGCTCCAGGGCAACCAGAGTGTTAAGCGCAAAGTGCAATTAAAGTGTGTGCTTTCCTTAACAATTAATATATGCTGTTGCATATTTGTTGTCCAATACCGTTCTATTCAAGATAGAACTTATGGGCAACGAGACACATGCCTTGATGCCTTGCCTACACTGGAGCGCAGCCTAAGTGACGTGAAGCGCCAACCCTAAGCTTCTCTGAGCAGCTCAAATGAGCCTTTGAAAACATTGACCCAAACAACAAACATTATTAAGAAGAAATAGGCATCTTTTATGGGCACCTCCCTAGTTTTTTAGTGTATCTTGAAGGATCTACATGATGTTTGACATGGTAAAAGTCCATTTAGCATTTATCAAATACAACCATTTTAATAACAAATCACCTTATAGTAACATGAGTTTAAACTAGTGGAACAGGCATTTCTTCAAACACCAAGAGCACAGTAAGCAATGACAAATGAATATAAGGAAAAAGAAAAAAAGGGACTAACCAACAAGCTGAGACCAGTTACAGAGGCAAAGGAAGTAGCCATTGAAGCACCGGAAAGAGATAACTCCCCAAGATGACCCACAAACATGATAGATATCACCTGTAAGCAATAAAGTAAAAAATTAACTGACATTAGAGGCCCTGCTAATACCAATAACCTCTTCGCTTCTGCCAAAATCTCATTTTTCTTGTTCTTCGACTCTTCTTCCTTAACAGTTTCTACAATCAATGGGCTCTCAAGATCTTGTATATCCATTTTCCTCTCTCAAAGTCTTCCCTCCACACAGCAGTAATTTATAACAGAGGATATGCGCAGAGTGTAATGGTACTCTGGTGCAAATTTGTCAAGGAGGGTGCATTACAGGAACTGAAAAAAATCCAACAAATTCGCTGAAAAATGAAGGTGAGTTTGCTGCCAAAGTCAAAGAATTCGGGGGATTCGCCGGGAAAACGAAGTTGCTGAAAAAAGTAGGTTGACTTCGCTGAAAAAATCAACGAAGTCATTGTAAAACTTCGCACGACTTCGCTGAAAATAGCAACGAAATACAGGGTGACTTCGCTGGAAAAATCAACGAAGTCATGGAAAGAATTAGGGTGACTTCGCTATAAAAATCAACGAAGTCTTTCATTTGCCATCTCATCCAGATTTTCCAGTACTAAAGAAGAGCCCACATGGTGTGACTTGTCTATGGATCAGGCAGTTGTTGAATCAATATCAGTATCCTCTACTTGGACAGCCATATTTAATTCACTTCAAACTCCTCCATTATAAAGGCTAGCTGTAATACATTGGGAAGATACCATTATTACATTGCCTTTGCTCCAATTTAATTATTTATAGTATATAATAAGACATTTCACCAGCAAAAACGAGAATTGATGATCCATTCAAGATAATTGAACAGAGAAAGTATATTATATCCACACACTGATAACTAAAAAGTCCTGAATTTCAATTTGATTACAAATGTAATGACATGTTTTCTTCCCAAAGAAAGGTTAACAGTGTTACATGGACAAGCATTGATGATCCATTCAAGATATATAACTAATGATACATAAGCATGGAACTAATTTAACTTATTATAAAAACACATAGTAATAAACCATTGAAACTTCACTTGCAATAGGTGATAATCTCAGCCAATTTCTTCAAATTTTGTGTTGAGCTTCCACTTGGTCCAACAGCCTTTAGAGCAAGTTCCTTGTACATTCCAATTTGTTCCTTCAATTCTTTCTTATTTTTTGACAAAACCAAGTCAAGTGCAACAATTGTACCACTTTTTGTAAAAACCCCACCTTCAATTTTCACTCCAATTTTCCAAACTCTCTCAACCATCCAAGAATTCAAATGATGATCTCCAAAAAATGGCCTACAAATTATAGGCACTCCAGACGCTATGCTCTCCAGAACCGAATTCCATCCTGAGTGGTTTATAAAGACCCCAGTTGAATTATGTCCAAGAACTAGTACTTGTGGTGCCCATGGCACAATTTTACCATAATCTCTTGTGTTTTCCAAGAACCCTTTTGGCAAATGTGACATAAAATTCTCTTTAATTGACCAAAGAAATGGGGTTTTTCTTTCTTCAAGTGCTTGAGCAATTGCTTCTAATTCATTAGGTGGTGGTGTTGCAACAGTGCCAAATCCAATATATGCCACAGAGTTTGGTTCTTGATTATCTAGCCACTCAATGCAACCATTTTTGTCTACAATATTTGCTGAGGGGGGTGGTGAAGTTAAGTTAAAAGGGCCAACATTGAGGATATTGTTGAATTTGGACTTGAGATTTTGGACAATTGGAGGGTCTAATTCTTCAAATGAATTTATTGGAATGGCTGTACCTTTTCCTATTGTGTTCCCCATTTTGTGAAGCATCATTAAAAATGGCGATTTTAGGTCTCCCGAGACAACTCCTCCAGGCAAATCACCAAGCCTTAATTCAGAGAATCCGGGAATAAATTTCAAAATTTCATCTTCACGTCCATCAATTCCTGTTAAAAGATTCAAGTTGAATCAATAACGCATTCCTATAGTTTTCTCTCTATTATTTATGTATACATTTTTTTTTAGAAAAAAAAAATTACGTACATACCTTGGATCCCAACTTCTTCTCTAATTAGATCGGTGTAAACATGCACGGAGAGTGATCCAGCTGCGGAAGTCCATACAGGAATCCAGCTAACACTTAATTCCTCAGCAATCTCACTGGAGAACCACATAAACGCGTCAGCCATGACACACGTAATCTTTTCCCCTGAGTCATTCTCAGCAGCCGCTATAGCATTTTGTAGATTTTTTTTCGCGGATTTAAAGAAAAGCCCCATAATCTCCTCGATACCTCTTCCACCTTCTTCGAGCACATGACCCTCCGGAATGCCATCGGGGATATCGAAGGGCTTAATGTTGGCATTATTATTGTAATTTTGCCAGGCAGTAGTGAAAATTGAAGAATTGGATTTGTTAGTGCTGAAGAATGTGAATGTCACATTTGGTAATGTATTTGCTAGCCTTTGGACAAGTCCAAATAATAGGCCAGCATGTGTTGCAAAAGGGAATGCTAGAACAGCAACATGGAAATTGGACATTTTTATTTTTTATTTTTGAAGGAGTTTATGGAGATATAAAAATATTTATGGAAAAGAGTAGATGTAGTGAGTGAAGTTTTACTTTGTGGGGTTTTTTTGGGGGTGTTAAAGAAGTTTGTTTAGTTATTTATAACATGTGGAAAAATCTTAGCCTAGCAAAAAAAATATATATAGAATAAAAAATAAAAATCTTAGCCTAGTAGTTTCTATAATTGATTAAAAAAAAAAAGATGCTTTAAAATAGGAGCTTTTCTTGTTCTTTTGATGGTTGCAATTTTGTCTTACAATAACATTTAGGATGTGTTTGGTAGGATGGGAAATGATTTTCATGAGAAATGTTTTTTTGGAAAATAAAAAAAAATTATTTATTTTTTTGAAATTTGATAAGTATATAAGAAAATATTATTTTAAGAGTATTTATATGTGATCCATTCAAAGATTATAAGAGATGTGGGATGAGGTGGGGATTGAGGGTTCGGAAAAAACACTTATAGAATTTATTTTTTTTATTTTTAGTATGAAATTTATTTTCGTGAAGAAACTTATTTTTCTAGATAAAATATTTTTCATGAGAATTTTTATTTTTTTGGAAAATAAGCACTTTCTCTTTATACTTATTTTTTAGTATTTGAAAAGTAAGCAAGAAAATATTGTCTCAAGAGCATATATTGTAATCTAGCAAAACATTACGAAGGTGGAATGAGGTGCGAGTGGGGGTTCGGAAAAGAAACACATATAAAAATTATTTTTCCTACTTCTATTAGAAAGACATTCTCGGGATTTTTAAGGACTTATTTTTCTAGAAAAAATATTTTAGTTGAGAAAAATCAGAAAATATGTGTATATTCTATTGAGAACTTTCTCCTTTTCTATCCGTCTCTCTCCTAATTTTTTTCTTTTATTTAACCATTTGGTATTTGAGTTTACTAGTTCGACAAATTTGTATCAGCGCTGTGTAGGGTTCACGTGATGGACAAGCGCTTGCTTCCATGCAGAAATTCTAACTTAAATTCAAAATCTCTTACTAAAAATGAAAAACTTTTATTTATTACATCTCTTAATTTAAAATTATCACTCAAATAATTAATTATTTAATTATTTAAAATTATATAATAAAATCACCATTATTTTTGTAATCGAAAAGTCACTCCGCTGGAGCTAGAGCTAGAACTATAACTATATCACACTAAAAATCATTTGGCTGGAATTAATCCACGTTTCAGCTTGCCAAAAATAAATGCAACATTTTATATGTCTACGCAGACTTAACTAATACCATAAAATTCAATCTGTAAAAGAAATTAAAATATTAATTAAAATTTATATAATTAAGCAAAAATTAGTAAGTATTTTGCGATGGATCAAGAGTGTATACCGTAACAATACTCCATCTACCTCATATCACATGCATCGGTGGAGCAAAAATTTAAATTCATACCTCATATTATAATTCCATCTCTGGCCACATGCTACACCAACTACGTCATATCACATGTATCGATGAAGCAAAAAAATTAAAATTCGAAAGTCATATTATAACTCCATCCCTGACCACATACTACACCATCTACCTCATATTACACGTATTGACGAAACTAATATTTAGTATCTAATATTATAATTCCGGTCGTGACCACATGCTAACATAAAAAAAATAAAATAAAATAAAATAAAATAAAATTAGTGCATTCACTGCCCATTTTTATTAGTCAACTACCATAGTTTAATTACTATTCTAAAATAGGACCACTAAGATGAACCTTTTCATATATCTCCATGCTAATAATAGAAAAATATATTTAAGATAAAATAAATAATATTAACATTAATTTATGATGATTATGATATTTGTAAAGGGAATTTGTAAGTTCAAATTAATGAACGGTAAGCTTATTTAATTAATATTTATCGTTAACATTTAATATTTTATTTTAAATTATAAATTCTTAATCATCTGTGAAATTGACAAAAAAAATATTAGCTAAATTATCTAATATAACTATATTATGAAATATAACACGTTTTTTATCCCCTTTTCTTTGCCTTAGAAAAAAGAGAGATTAAATATCTTTCTAAGTTTTTCATTTTTATTAAGTTCATGATTGGTATATAAGAGGGAAAAAATTTGTTGAAATAATTTAGAACAAGTAATCCTTTTTGTTGTTCACGGATTGAATTCAATTGCTAAAGTAACTTTTAAAAAGTTTTGACAAAGAAAATAAAAATAATATAATTAAAATAAAAAATTGAAAGTTTTAGGAATTATTCGATACGCGAAATGAGATAAATAAAAATATCTTCTGAATTAAGATATTTTACGGGATTACTTTATCTCATCTTTTATATGAGATAGTAATTCAATCATTTTAATATAAATAATGAAATAAAATAATTTTAAAATTAATTAATATTTAAATTAAATATAATATAAAATTAATCATAACTTTTATTTTGAGATTATTGTTCTTATCCACGTGTCAAACAGCTCCTAAGAAATACTTTCATACCATCTATCAAGAAAGGGGATTGTTCCTTTGTTGCATAAAGATTAATATTAGTGTTTTGCAATATTGGCCGAGGGCAAAATTATTCGGCAGAGTTCAATAGTTTTGTGTATTTAAAAATTTATTTGAGGTCACAATTATTTTTTCATAGTTAATATTTTATATTAAAAGAAAGCGACGAATTTGATTCAATAAGTGGGAGAAGGGTATTTTTGAGTCATATTTAATACGTTAAGGATATTTTTAATCCTTTTTTTCGTATTTGAAATAAAAAGACATTTTTGGAGATATGAATGATAACTATGGAGAAGAGAGACCACGGATCAAATAATGGAGATCGTGGATTAATTCCACCTGGTCCTTTCTTAGTTGGTGTAGTGGCAAACAGATGTGGTGTCATAAAGGGATGTCAAAGGACCTCTCCCATCTAGGCCTTTTTCAGCTGAGCTTGTTGCACCAGACTTGCCTAGTGGGATTCATATCTGTTGTATGGTTTGTGAGCTATTACACATAAGCAGACGTACCTAGTGCACAGCCGAAGATTGCAACTAAGAATTTTTCTAAAATTTCCAACCAAAAAAAAACGATGGAAAAGAGTACATGGAGGATGAAATAGGGCCCGCTAGCCTTTTCTTGACCGAAGTTTTAAGTATAGTCACTGACTCACTGTTATGCCGTTTTAAAGTGTGCTAATAAAATTCTATAATTATGTGTTGAAGTTTTTATGTATGAAATCTAAAACTTCATGATAGTGGCTATTTATCAATTACAAAAGCTAAAAAATTATTTAACCTCAAGGTAAAGTTTGAACCATAAACCACTAAGTCAATCCTCTAGTCTTATGTTTAATGGATTCAAAATCTATATATATACATAAAAATATTTAAAATATTATCGAGGAGGTTTGTGTGAATATCTTCGCGCCCCGTAGATTCGCCCCTGATTATGATAAGAGAATTTATAGTCACTATCTTTCAGATGCGCACAAGGTAAATCCCATTACAGTGTAATGACCCGCAAACCACACAAGAGAGGTAAATCGCATTAGGCAAATCCTATGCGATGAGATCAATCGAGAAAGCATGCAAGAAATTTCAAACCTGAGATCCCATTTAAAAAATCACCTGCTCAACCTACTTAATCACCCCGTATTTTTTTTTTATAGTAAGAAACATCCTCTTAATTATATCTCATATTAGAGCAACATGCACAAAATAGAGGTGAAATATATTATTTTGCAGGCTTGAGGGCTTTGTGGTCTGTACTCACAGATTGCAAGCGGGCTAAAAGGCTTGAGGAATTTGGGCCGGCATGTGTTTACTTTCTTTCTTTTCGAAACTTTTAAATATAGGCCCTTTGAGATAATCTTCAAGATTTATAAATAAAATATAAATTTAAACAAATATATTTATTTTCATTAATCTTAAGGTATATACGTTGATCGATAAAAATTTTAATTCATAAATAAATTTATTTAACTTCACGAATAATGTAACTTTTATCTTTATTACATATATATTCTTTTACGATAATATAGAAATACCTCTTCTTTAAGAGCTCTTTTTAGGAATGTCATTATCACAGTCATTTGATGAGTCACAATGATCTATTATTTGAAGAAAAGATTTCATGATAATCAATATTTTTTTTATTCTTTGCTTGAATCTTTTTTTGTAGAAATGTAACACTCATTGTTAAAGTTTGGATTAAATCGATTGTTTTGCTTATGTGTAGAACAATTTTTATTTTTAATGAACTGAGTTAATATTTCTTTAATAATTCTTTTTCTTTAATATATCTTAATGGAGTAGCTAACTTACGGATTATCTCATTTACTTTAATTTAAGTTTGAAAGAGGAAAATTAAGGTCGGAAAAAATTAATTAACAAGAATTTAAGGCGTTAATCCTCATCTAATAGTACAAGCTGGAAATAGGAGAACTACTTGTATCCGAATTCGGATGTCCTTAATGCTCTTAATTGAGCTAGAAATAGCCAATTAGCTAGTATGTTAGTGTCCAAAAGAAACTAATATAGAATTGTTATTCGAGGCTAATTAACATAAACTCTTTCTTATTTATAAAATCGTTAAATACATTAGATCATAATTATTTGAGAGTGATTTTTCTTGTATCCATGCTTGTGGTCATTTGATCATTTTACTTGCTTTCTAGCTAGATTAGTTTATATTTCCACATTAGTTATAATCTTCTCAAAATCAAAATACTATCAAGTGTTTGGCTTATCGCAGAAAGTGATAATTTCTTACTTGCTTAATCATCTTTATAATATTCTCTGTGATATTTGATCCCGACTTATAGTTGAGTAGATAATGTTACATGTGTTCGTGTACACTTTCTCACTTGAAAAGTGAATTTAAACACCATCATCAACATGGAAAATTTTTATCGCTCGTGACTTATTAAAATTATTACTTTTTAATTCAATATTGTAATTAGACTCTTAAAAATATATAAAGATGTTCATATTTATATGGATTGATGTTCATGTGACTCCTCAAGTGGGGATAATAGCTCGTGAATATGTTATAATGTTCACATAAATCATGAGAATTTATTTACTATCATTTAAGTTGCCAATGTATACTATTTCCTTATTTATTTCAGTACTCTTAAAAATAATAAAAAAATTATTTAATATGCATAAATTATTAACTTAAAATATAATCATTAGAAAAAAGCTTGAACTTTCAATGCAAAACTTACAAATTTCAAATCTTAAATTTGTCCATGTACACTATCAGAAAGAGAGATTTTCTCTATCACAAATCAATGAGAATTTTGTGTTATAAAACATGATTTTTCCAATCATTTTTTACCGAATCAATTTACTGAAAAAAAACATGGTGAGAAACAGTTTTTCACTGAAATAGTGGGAAGTTTCATGAATTTTTCATGTAAAAACACTATTATTTTTGTTTTTCCCACTGATAAACGGCAGGAATAGCCACTTAACATTTTTCAGTGAGAAATTTCAATAGGAAAATAGTGATTTTTTTTATAATAACAGTAACACACAAATGCATGCAAAAACGGAGCTAAAGGGACAAAAGAAAAAATTGATCCGAAATTCTTCGTTAAAAAATTACACTATATATATAAAATTAGTTTCTTTCATGTGCTATTTTGTAACTAGTGTACTGATAATTATTTCATAACTAAAACCTGTCTTATTCTTCAAGATTTTATTTATTTTATGAGTAGAAAAGAAGTCAAAAAAAAAAGATGGATACAATAAGGTCCTACAAATTCAGTTCCCGTTAATTGAGGTCGCATTCACCTGCGTTAATTTCGGCACTATATATATCTTTTGTTGAAGTTCCATTAGAGGTGTATTCGATAAATTTGTGCACGTCTCGACTAATTTTTTGATGCATGCAAATATCGAGCAGCTTTGTCTGCTACGGCGCGGATATCACAAGCCGAGCAAGGCGAAGGTCGCTTGTTTAAGAGGTATTTCTCTTTTGTCAAAAAATTACATTGTATAAATAGGTTAATTTTTTATGTATATACATATACTATATGTTGAATCTCTGGACTTTATGTATTATATATTATGTATTGATCACAAGTGTAGAGCGAAGATTTTGACGTACACTCAATATTTATGTCAAATTATAAATATTTTACTATGTTTACAAAGTGAGAATATACTACTAATTAAATATAGTTAAGCAAGAATGAAAATATACAGATGATTATGTATTTATTTATTTGATGTAACCACCTAATAAAAGTGAATTTAAACTTTTAAATTATGGCTCGATAGAACTTAATAGTGTTGGCTTGCAAAATTAAATTTAGAATTCACGATTTAGCATTTGAAATGATTGTCCTAGCAATTCATATATACATAATCTAAAATATAGTAATGATTAATTTAAATCAACTATATATATTGTCCAAAGTAATGATAGTTAATTTCTTTTGTCAATAATACATCATCCTGCTATCAAGTTTTGTTTGTTTGTGTTTCTTTCTTAATGGATACACAAAGGTAAATTTTTTTTTTTTATGTGTGTGTTTTATATAACTTTTTAGAAATTATAAAGGTGAAAATGAATTTTTTTTTATTTATATAACTATAACCTAGACAAATTCAATAGCAAAAAATATTTTGATTAACTTTTAATGACTGATTTTTTCTTCACTTTTTATACTTCAAAGTAGTGAAGAGCATGTTATAGAAAGTCTTCCTTGAACAAAAAAAAAGAAGTCAAATCAACTATACATTTGAAGAATTCAATAATAATAATAATAATAATAATAATAATTTTATGCTTTTGTTAATATTTCTCTTGTCTCAATTTATATTTCAAACTTTTTTTATGTCATATTTAAAAAAAAAGTCACAATTTTCTTATTTATAAGCAATTTAACTTAAAATCTTCATTTTATTCTTAATAAGATGATTCATATCCACGTAAATGTCTTATAAATTATTCTAAAATCACGAATTTATAACTTCATGCACAACCAAACACTATCACATAAATTAACAACACTAAAAAAAGAAGCTATGTAGAAACTTTTGTCTCTAAACATCAACTATTTATCACTAATTCTATTTAACGACAATCTTCATAGCTTTTTTTTTTTTTTTTTTTAGGAAGTAGGGAAACATAAAAAATATTCTTATATATAAATAGTCAAAGGGGATTAGATTTCTTTAAGCTAAATTCTTTTCTCATCTTTTTTTTTTTAAAAAAAAATTCTTTTCCAATTATCTACAAAAAACACAAGTGTGGTAATCATTATAAAAAAAAAATTCTTTTCCAATTATCTACAAAAAACACAAGTGTGGTAATCATTATCGAACATGGGTGCCACCTTATAAGTTTGACACTTTAACCTACCAACTCTCTTCTTTTTCTTTCATATATAAATACCTATATACCCCTCCAAAACTACTTAACCAAAATAATTTTACCAAAAAGAAAGAAAAGAAAATGAATCCTTACTATTTATGTGTCCCTCTTTTGCTACTCTCCATAATTTCATCAACCACCAATGGCCTCACACAACAACAAGCAGGCTATGTGATGCAAAAATACACAAAGAACAATTTGATTCAACAATTTTTGGCACCTCAAAATGCAGCTCGTTCAGCACTTAGGCTAAAACCATTGGTGTGGGACAAGAAATTGGAGAATTATGCAAAATGGTATGCAAATCAAAGAAGGTATGATTGTGAATTGAGGCATTCAAATGGACCTTATGGTGAAAATATTTTTTGGGGGGGTGGGAACGATTGGTCGCCAGCCCAGGCTGTATCAGCCTGGGTGGGCGAACGAAGTTCGTACAACTATTGGTACAATAGTTGCAATGGGGAACAAGAATGTGGACATTATACACAAATTGTGTGGAGAGAAACAAGAAGAATTGGTTGTGCAAAAGTTACTTGTTATAATGGATTGGGAGTTTTCATGACTTGTAACTATGATCCTCCTGGTAATTACATTGGTGAAAGACCTTACTAAACTTTTTTTATTTTGGTTTTTGTATTATTATTATTATTATTTTTTTTCTTGAAATTTTTGTGTTTTTTATTTTTTGTATTTTGAGAATACATGTGAGATTGAGAAAGGAATATTTTCTCACTACTTTGATTAATTTGTATCAATAAACAACAAGTGTAATATGAATGATTTGAAAGTTAATTAATTAACCATATGGTTTATGAGTTATGTGAATGTGGAAAATTTTGCTGCTAATTGTATGCCATTGTTGAAGGGTTTTTAGGTTTGTTTGTATGTGTCATGTTTTTGTAATGATGTTTTCATTTCTCAAGAAGATAAGCCATTGAGAGGGGAAATGCAAATATTCCTCTGCTTCTCATAAACGAATTCAAAATTTAAATTTTATATGTATTTTGAGTTTGAAATTTTATACTTGGATCAACATCTACTATTTGTAGTACTTCTTTTGTAGATTTTGATATACATATAGAATTTGAATCAAAACCGTAGAATTGTGATAAACCCATCTCTGTGTATGGTATATTCGCCTCGGTCATGTACGTTATTTATTTAGTAAATTTTTAATACAAATACGGAATTTAAGTTAAATCTAATGAATTTTGATGAACCCGTATTTATCGGTCTTGCGCGCTCTTCTATTAGTGTTTAAAGTTTAAACATACTGATTAAAATATTAATATTTAATAATTAATTAAGAATATCTGATTAAATTATTAAAGAAAAGTATTAACATATCAGACGGTCACATATTCGAGCTGTGAAAGTAAACCCTAGCGGACAAATTTTACAACTTAACAAACAGAAAGAAAAGGATAGCTCAATTCTTTTTTTAGTATTATTATGTACCTCTATTTTCACACCCTTTACTTTTTTTTTTTTCCTTCTATCCCTTCCATTTCTTTTTTGTTGTTTTTCTTTTCTATGTTTTGGAATGAGGGAATAAAGTCAGAACAATAGCTGGCAAATTTAGAAAATTGAGGAATATATAACAGATTCATAACATAGTCATAGGTTTTACAAAAGAATATTTATTTATTAAAAACCTAAAGTAGAACATTGATTATTGCAAATCATTTTAAAATAAGTATATTAAGATATCTTTGTTTATTAATTAGGTTAATGATAAGATGGTTCACATCTCTCCACTCGTATTTAAGTTTTAGGATTGAAGTTTGAGAATAACTTTTTTTTATTGAGAGTGCCGCCCTCAGAATTGAATATGCAATACTAGAATTTAAATTTAATCAAACCCGTATATAAATATCGAATATCAGATAAAAATAAAAAAAAGTTCTTTGTTTAATATTGCTATGTAAAACACCAATAATCTGACAATAAACCGACCAAATGCCAGCCTAATTAAGGGCAGACTTCTTGAAGGCTATGCTCCTTTCTAGATATAATAATAATAACAATACTATACATTTTGTTTTCCAACTTTTTAGTTTAAAATAATAATGTATTTTCTTAATCTTCGTCATTAATTAAATATTTTGTGTTCGAGCTTTGTTAAAAGTGTAGGATTCGAATTTTGAGAATTAAAAAATTAATCCTTTATATGGAGTGCTTTTTCCCTTGAATGGCCCCTACACGATACAAATTAAATGAATTAAGTGATCCGTGAATATCAAATACTAAATGACTATATATACACAAAATTATGTTCCAATTTCATTTTGATGATTAAACTTCTAATAAAAAATACTTTCTCTATAATGAGATTTTGACAATATAAATTTAAATTAATCGAATTAATAATTATTGTGTTTCAAATGATTATTCCAAAAAACAAAATAAAACTATTCTTCCCCTTTTTTATTTTGTTTTTATTGATTATCATTTCAATTTCATGATTATTGTGTAGACCCAATAAAAGACAAAGTGGGAACTTATTTTTGTGGTAGAAATAAGTACTAATTCTTTGATTTTTTTATTCCCCACATATCTTTCATATAATCTCTCTTTCAAACCCTTTATCTTCTCCAATATCTTCCCTATCTCTTCATGCAAAATAAATCCAATTTTAAGCAAAAAAAATAAAAAATAAATCCAACTAGAAAATGATATTTTTAACATATTAGATGTTGAAAAATTACCTACAAGTGCACCTTAATTATTTTATCGGGTATCTGCTATCTAGATCCCGACATTATAGGACATACACTGAAAGATAATTATATTGGTTGTCAAATATTAATTGATCAATAGATGCAAGGGCGATTTTATGTATAAAAAATGGGGCACGTGAATCCGTGGTCTCTCGGTAAAACTCGATATTTTACGTATATATTTTTTAAAATTGGTATATTATTATATGCTAACATTCATGCTACAAGAAGGTTAGATGGTGCACTTGATTGAAGGTTAAGTTACTTACCTTGAGTATTTGGAATCAATTCACACTTCATATTTTTTTTTTTTAATAATGCACCCATGTTATAGGAATGCTAGATTCGTCTCTGGATAGATGAATGTCCTCTATGATATTAATATTATTTGAAATCTTTAATAATATTACTGTGTTTGTGTTGATCTGTTTAAAAATATATTATTTTAATTGATCGATATATTGTTATTGATATTTTTAATAGTACAAACAACATAATTAAATATGTAAGTGAGAAGTAAAAATGATGATATTGTTATCCATATGTCTATCTTTTGAGAATCATACCTCAAGTGCACATGCTACAATACTATAATTTTGCAAGGAATATAATCATTTTCCATAATTTGGCACATGAAATATAATTAATAATTTTTTTTTAAAAAAAATTAATTTATGGATGGATAATTAATTAGTCCTTGTGCACTCAAATTGGCCATAATGACTTATTGGATACATTGTAACTAGCAATTATTGAACCATCAAAAGTTGAGCTGAGATAATAAATATATTTTAATATTTTAATTAGAAGTTCTGAATTTAAGTTCGGAGGATGAGTCGATTTTGATAAAGTATTTTTATTTCTTTGAATGTGAAATTCGTAAAAAGAAAAGAAAAGGTAATTATCGAGATTTGAGCTTACAACATCCTAGGTCTTCTCGAACTTTATATCATTTGATTCGCGGATTAAATTATGTGAAATTATAGTCTTGTAATTATAATTTTTGAACTAATTATTCTACATGAGGTAAGATAAAATAATCTCAAAATTGATGAAATAAGGTGGGACAAGCATCCAGGATTAATGTTGGAATAAAATTTTTACTGTATTTGGTTGACGGTATAAATATATTCTATGATAAATTATATCCTAAATTTAATGCCGAAATATTTCAACTTATCCCGTGTGCCAAACACACCTATGGGCTATGGCTGAGAGCTGAAGAATGACTAACTAGACTTGAAATGTAGACCAGTCTGATTAGAATCGGCCCACTTTAAATTGGGCCTCCAGTTTGGGCTAGGCTTGAACTCAATTATGGGAGAAACTAGCGAATTACCATCTTTTGGACCGCTAATCAAGCTTCTTTCGCTGTGTGATAATCAGAGCTCTCATAACCGATCACTCATATATCCATTTCGTACTAATTAACAAGATCAACATATTCTATGTTCAGCGATAACTTAAAATTTTTACATGTATCCCAATCATTGTGAAATGTGACAATTTGCTAATAGTGCCATGTAGAAAATTTTCAAAGGACCAACTAATCATTCAAGCTTTCATAACCAATCACTTATATGTCAATTTCGTTTTGGCTAGCAAAATCAAGATATTCTCCCCTTAGCAACAAATGGTATTTAATTTTTTCATATGTATTCCAACCGTTGTGAAACGTGACAATTTGCTAATAGTGCCATGTAGAAAACTTTCAGTGGACCATCAGATCGGTCGAGCTCTCATCACTCATATGTCCATTTCGTCCTGGCTAGTAAAATCTGGACACTCTTTCCCTTAGCGACAAATAGTACTTAAATTTTTTCAGATATCTTCCAACCATTGCGAAACGTGTCAATTTCCTAGTAGTGCCATGTAGAAATTTTTTAATGGACCATTGTTGTCAAGTTGTCACCATCGGATAGAGCATAGGAAAAAAAAGGAGTTCACGGGTTCAACATATAACATGATGCCATAGCTCACGAGCTAGGCCTTATGCAATTATTAATCTATGCCATGACAAAAAATGGCCAATCTTTGCATAATTTGTCAAATGCCACCAGTATTTGCTATCTTTACAACCATACAATATTACAAAAATGATTAGTGTGATTGATCCCACATAACATGCAATTTTTCCATATAAAGGGGCACCAATATGTGTGGTAATTGAGTCAGTTTGTGCACATCTCGACTAATTTTATGTAAGTATTATTGTTATTTTCCAACAACATAGGTATTGAATAATTTTGTACACCAAAGCTTGAATATATGAAAAGAAATCACCTAGTGTTTTGAAAACTACGTAAAAAGTACTACCATCCTCCGTCCTATTTTATGTTATGAACTTTGACAGGGAACAAAGTTTTAAAAAGAAGATTTTTTTTAAAAAAAATTGTGGTCTAAAACAAGCCATAGATATTTGTGTGCCTAGAAATTATCTCATCAAGGGTAAAGTGGAAGGTTGAAAGCTAAATTATTTTTCGAAATATAGAAAGTTGTCATTCTTTTTTGGAAAGACAAAAAAGAAAGTATACATAAATTGTGATAGAGAAAGTATAAGTACAACAACAACAACTAACTTACTCAATGTAATCGCACAAGTGAGGCCCGGAAAGGTGATGCATATAAAATCTTATCCTTATCTTGTGAAGGTAGAAATGTTGCTTCCAATTGACCCTCGGCTCAAGTGAAGCATATCAAAACCAGCAAAACAAGAAAATATAATAGTCAAGAAGCCATTTAGAAAATAACGGAGAAAAAAAATATTAGAAACAACAAACGGTACGATATTTGAAGCATAAGA
Organism: Datura wrightii; assembly: GCA_035772735.1. Taxonomy (NCBI): domain Eukaryota; kingdom Viridiplantae; phylum Streptophyta; class Magnoliopsida; order Solanales; family Solanaceae; genus Datura; species Datura wrightii. Next base: position 201,455,706 of record JASDFA010000016.1, on the reverse strand, counting down.
TAGTAGAAGAGTACAAATAATATTATTGTATGGGATACTAGACAAAGCCCAACTAGCTACTATCCTTCGATCTATGGTTATGTCCTCAGCCAACTACATGTATGTCATGTCGTGTCTAATCACCTTTCTTCAATACTTCTTCTACCTACCTTTACCTCTTCTACGACCCACCATAGCCAACTTCTCACACCTTCTCACTGAAACATCTATGCATCTCCTACTTACATACCCAAACTATTAAGTCACAATAGTTAATATACTTCAATACATATTTTTTTAAAAAAAAGTTGAGAAAATTGTAGTCAAAGAGAATTGGTTTTAACTTTTAACCTTTTTCCCCTTGCTCCAATCTAACACTTAGATATTACAATCAATCTTTAGTACTCCAAAACTTCAATATATATTTTTTCCAGTAATATTATTCCCTCACCAACATAATATCATAAAAATATTTTTCATTGAAAATGACTTCAATCATATCAAACAACCTGATCAATATCATCCAATATAAAACAAATATTCCTCAAGTTAACTCTTATATAATAAAGACATCAGCCACATTATTCAGTATTTCAATTCCCAAAGAAATTAAACAATCAATCTGTCTCTCTATAACCAAAAAACATGAAACTTCTTCTCTTCTTTTTCCTCCTATTTTTCCTTTCATCAATCACCTCCATCCACACCCTAAAAATCCCCTCAAAATCATTACCATCACTTGATCAAACAAGTCTAAAAAACTTAGACAATGAAACAATCTACAAAATCTCAAAGCAACTATGTTGGAATTGCTTAGGAGAAGAAATTCAATTCTTGTTTCATCACAATTTAGTGAGAGCAACAAAAATGGAATTACCCTTAACATGGGATTCAAATCTTGAAAATTATGCAAAATGGTGGGCAAGTTCAAGAAGAGAAGATTGTAGGCTAATGCATTCATTTCCAGAAGGTGATTTTAAATTAGGTGAAAATATTTATTGGGGGAGTGGAAGTACATGGACTCCAACAGATGCTGTTAATGCTTGGGCTGATGAAAAGAAGTACTATGATTATGCATCAAATTCTTGTGTTGAAGGGCAACTTTGTGGCCATTATACACAAATTGTGTGGAAGAGTACTAGGAAAGTTGGATGTGCTAGAGTTATTTGTGATAGTGGTGATGTTTTCATGACTTGTAATTATTTTCCTCCTGGGAATTATATTGGTGAAAGACCTTATTGATGTTGGTTGTTGATTCAAATTGATAATATGTAATGACTTTTTGTTGCGTGTGTGATATAGGTGATTAAGTACAAGTATCGAGTCATATGATACATTATCTTTGTATTTTCTTCAAGCATTCGGTGTCTGAAATCTACAGGCTCGATCAATACGTACTCGTATCATAGAAAGTCTGACCGAAATTCTAAATCTATTTCTAGATTTTGAACATGTGACTATATTTAGTGGTAAATAAACCTACTACTCTTGAATGGTACAATAGTAATTATGAAATATATAGCTATGCATCAAATATATTAAGGTTGGATTAATGATGTTTTAGGTTATACCTTATTCTTGATTCAAATTGATAACTTGTGATGACTTTTATTTGTAATATGGGCAATTAATTAAGTACAAGATCATCGAGTCATATAGTATGATACAATATATTAGAATTGCAGAAAGTCTAGAAGGAGAATTCTAATGTGTTCGTTACTGAAAAAAATTTTATTGTTAGATATTAAATTTAAAACATCTAACTAAGAATAAATGAATATTTATTATTTCACCGTACGTTTGAATGGTAGAACCATATGCTCTTGAAATGTAAGTTTCTCTAATTAATGATGAATATAAATATTGTTCTAACACTATATATCATTAGCTTTATATATCACTTTTACCATTGCAAGTATATATGTAAGAGAAGAATCATAAAAGGAGAATTAATTATTCATCAAATTTTAAAGTGGATGTGTTGATTTGAGCTTTTTTTTAACAATATTCATCTTAAATTTCACCTTATAACTGAGTCAATTATTTTGTTTATATACTATAGTTTAGTGAACTAATATGTTCTCTCTAATTTTAAAATATATATATGACCCTCTTCTTTTCTTTTTTTTTAAAAAAAATTTAGGATGCAATTACATTGACTTGCAATTTCAAAAGCCAAACGTTTTTAATTATGTTGAAATTACATTATTAATGTATGTTAAACGTTTTTAATTATGTTGATATTACATTATTAATGTATAGTTTATGTTGTAAAGAAATGTTATATTATATGATTAAGAGAAAATATTCTTTTAAGAGACCAACCTAATGATCTCTAATTGTAGACATACTTTGAAGAGTCAATGGTGATATTTTAATGGCTTATATAATACAAGAGCCTAAATTAAATATTAGCAAACGCGGATTTGTTAAATATTAATGGATATGAATTTAGAATTTCTAATAATATTAGCTATCAGAGGCGATATTATTTTAGGCTCGTGATATCGATTCATCAAATGTAAGCTAACAACAATATTTTGATCAATATGCACTACTTGATCCACTTGTTAGGCGCTTCAATATTGCGTTTAGGATTGAAATTTCGAACTCCAGTTTCAATTATGCACTTTTTGAGGTTTTTGAGTTTCAACTATCTAAAAATATAGAGAGTTCCTAAGTTTCGAATCATGATTTTATTTAAAGTTTAAACCAATTGGACCACCGAGTCAAAACTTTATTAAATAATGACTTAAAATCCCTAATCAATTACGAGTTTGTTAATGAATACATTCTAAAAATTCTTGAAAAATATTTATTTATTGATACGATTTAAATTATTTTTTCACAATTCGTTGCGAATTCATTTGTTCACTCTTTAAAATGACATTATTTATCAAAAATCCTACATACACTACTATCAACCATAGTACCCCTTCCCTTTCCCGATCCTTAGTATAATGAAAAAGAAAAAATGTCAATAAACTTAATTTAATTTCGGATCATTCGCACCAAAAAAATAGCAGAAAATGCCTTTGACAACGAAAAAACAGCAAAAAGAAAATTTGCAAGGTATAAGTTTAGTGACGCAAGTTATGCCACATAGTATAAGTTCAGTGTAAGAAGTTATAATCTAAGGCAAAAGTTTTCAAAAGGTCTTGCCTTACGAATCAAATACTATTCATTTTCTAAAATATTTTGCCTTACAAAGTTAATTTTATCTAGCGAAATTAAGTCATAATTAAAAATACTTTGACATATAAATTTTTATCAAATCAAAAATAAATATAAAATATTAAAAATTAAAAATTTAAGAAACAAAAATTAAACATCCGCACGAAAACATTGACATAATCCTTACAAATGAGCCCAGTCAAAATCATCCATCATCACTAAGGCCCTCCTTTTTTTTATTTCAACTGCCATAATTCCCGCTCCTCTTTTTACCCTCTTCACCATCACTAACCCCCTTTGTAATCCACAAAAATCTCTCAGTAAAATGATGCCTTTCGTTTTCCTTCGATAATTTGATGCCTTTGACTTGTTAAAATTCTCGCAAAATCTATGTTTTCGTACTTTTAATCCAAAAGTACACTTTCTTGATGCCCATTTTTTTCTCGATCCTTCACCTATGATCACCAAAATCAAGCAACCCTTTAAGCCCAGGATCCCAATATCAATATCAACTTCAGTCCCACAGTTTTCTGGCTCAGTTTTGAGTTTCTCCTCAAAGTCAAAATCAAGATTTGACAATAAGGGTGGCAGTAATTGTAGGCTTTTGTGGGTGGATGAAAGTGGGAAAATGGAATTACTGAGAAAATTGAGCAGAGGGTGTTTGAGGAATAGTCTCAAGAAGGGTCAGAAGGTTGAAATTGAGTCAGTTAATGACGGTGAAGATGTGTTTGATGCAGCTTCTGCTAAGGCAAAGCTACAGCCTGAACATCTCGTTGTCATGGTCAATGGTCTGATTGGGAGGTAAATAATGTTTGTTTCATCTACTCTCAATTTTATGTCTTTGAGAACATGTTTGTGTTTGTTAATGCAGTAATACTATGTGGTTGTTATAGGAATTTGTTAACTTGTGAAATAGTATGGTTTTGACATATGTGCCTTTCTTGATTCCTTTGTCTTGGCATCATTGTTCGCACTTGTATTAAGGATGGTTACCTGGAACTAAAGTTTCTTTCTTTTCCCCTTTTTTGGTTTTTCTTTGGTACTTAAATACATGTTTTAGTGCTATTCATGCTGTGGGGAGCATGCTGATGTTTTTATGGATATACACCAACAACAACATACCTAGTGTAATCCCATGAGTGGGGTCTCGTGAGGGTAGTGTTGATGCAGCCTGCCCCTGCCTTGTAAAGGTAGAGAGATTGTTTCCGATAGACCCTCGGCTCATGTGAAGCCTATCGAAGTTAGTAATAAAAGGAAATATAACAGTGAAGAAACTATATAGAAAATAATAGACAAAAAACAGTAACAACCACAAATAGTATGATAAACTAAGCAAAGAAAACAATAAGTAATAGTAAAATCGAAGAATATGATAATAGGAAGAGTTACAAATAATAATATTGATAAGGAAAACTAAATAACGCTCGTCTATCTACTAATCTTCTACCCTGATCCTCCACTTTCATATCCTCCTATCTAGGGTCATGTACCCGATAAGCTGTAGGTGTGCAATGTCCTGTCTAATCACCACCCTCCGGTGCTTTTTGGCCTACTTGTACCTCTCCTAAAGCCAATTATAGCCAACCTCTCATACCTCCTCACCAGCATTTGCGCTTGTCCTTTTCACATGCTTGAACCATCTCAACCTCGCCTTACTCGTCTTGTCTACCACTGGGGCCACTCCCACCATGTCCCGTGTATTTTCGTTCCTGATCCTATCTCCTAGTATGCCTATACATCTATCTCAACATCCTCATCTCCGCTACTTGCATCTTTTGAACATGTAAGTTCTTGATTGACCAATGCTCTGCCCCATATAGCATATGGTCTAACAACCGCTTTATAAAACTTGCCTTTAAGTCTTGTTCGCACATTCGTATCACACAAGATACCGCATGCAAACCTCCATTTCATCCATCTCTCTCCAATACGATGTGTGACATCATCATCAATCTCTCTATTTCCTTATATAATTGACCCAAGATACTTAAAGCTTCCTTTCTTAGAGATGACTTGAGTATCAATCTTCACTTCTACATCTGCCTCGTGAGTTACATCATTGGACTTGTACTCTAAATACCCCATCTTAGTCCTGCTCAACCTAAACCCTTTAGATTCCAGCGTCTGTCACCAAACCTCCACCCTGTCATTAACTCCGCTGCGTGTCTCATCAATCAACACTATGTCACCTGCAAATAACATACACTATGGAACCTCCCCTTGTATATGCCATGTTAGTTCATCCATTACCACGACAAATAAAAACGGGCTAAGACTTGAACCCTGGTACAACCCCATCACTACTGGATAAGTGCTCTGAATCTCCTGTCACTGTCCTCACTTGGGTCTTGTCTCCATCATACCAGTTCTTAATTGCCCTAATGCAAGCTACTGGTATACCTTTAGCCTCCAAACATCTCCATAGAACTCCTAGGGACTTTGTTGTATACTTTTTCTAGGTCGATAAACATCATATATAAGTCCGTCTTTTTCTCTTTGTACTGCTCCATCAATCTCCTTATGACATGAATGACTGCTATAGTTGGATGCCTCGGCATAAAGCCAAATTAGTTCTCGGTAATAGCCACACCCTGCTGCATCCGCATCTCCACCGTCCTATCCCAGACTTTCATAGTGTGGCTTAACATCTTGATACTCCTATAGTTGTTGCAATTTTGAATATCACTCTTATTCTTGATCTTAAACAACCCAATTAGCCACTCCGTGCTTGCTTTACCCCGCGCTATTCTAAAATTCCATCGGGATCTCGTCTTGCCCGGTTGCCCTCCCCCATCTCATCTTACGAATAACCTCCTTAACCTCCTCAAACTTACTACCCCTACTCTAAATCGCCCATCACAATATTCCTGTCTCCCTCTTCATTGAAGAGTTTAGGGAAGTATGTCTGTCATCTTCGTCTGATGTGTGCCTCTTCCACCAATACTTTGCCTTTTTCGTCTTTGATGCACTTACTTTGTGATAGTGACGGGCTCATTTAGGACTGGGGAAGCCAACTTTATTTGAGAAAGTGAGTTGGGGAAGCCAACTTAATTTAACTATTTTGAAAACATAGGATAGTGTGTAGCAAAGAATAGTTATTGGCAAACCTACCAAAAAGTCGCTTGTATCTTGCTTGAGAATTCTGGTCATTGTAATGTGTCTGGGAGTATTGTTGTGGAAGTGGACAAAAAATGGCCGAAATAATGACCAAAAATGTGATGTTCTCGGAATGGTCACCGAAAAGAGACATACTGTTGGAACACTGTGAAAAAAGAGAATGGTGTGACCAAAATTGGTTTAGTGCCACCAAAATGATAATCGTAAAGAGGAGGGATGCTGCTAGAATGGCCACCTAAAAGTGGTGGGTGTGGCCAGAGCAATCACTGGAAAAGAGGCAATGTTGTCTGTACGGTCATCAATGATGAGCATGTGCTGCTGAAACAATAAATGAAAATATGAGGGGTACCACTTGGATAGTCATAAAAAAAGAAAACAATAATAGAAGTACCTAAAGAATTTAGAAGTATTTTGATGAGGTTGTCTTGGGCTAGACAAGCCCCATTTAGGGCAGTCCCAGTGAAACATGAAAGTTGGCCAAGCTAAAGCTTCCTTGAAAGGCAAGTTCTCCCTCTTCCTAGATTCTAGAGAGAAGTAGGAGCGACATTTTAACTATGTAACTTGCATCAATTTTATAGTTGTGAGATATTCACAAAATTAACACCATTGTTCCTTACCCTGAAACATTCTCTAGCCACTGCATTTGGTTTGTCTTTTCTAGCATACAACTGAGTAACTCCATGGCAAGGATGAATAAGAAAGGGGGGAGGGGATTCACTTGTCTGATCCCTCTCATAGGGCTGAAAATCCCACTGGGCCACTGTTTATCAGAATGGGATACTTGGTTGTAGATATGGTGAATCTTATCCATCTAATCCGTTTCCCCCCAAAGTCCATCTTCCTTAGGATGGAGATTAGGAATGCCAAATTAGTTTGTCAAAAGCCTTCTCAGCATTTAGTTTGAATAGGCTGCCTGCTTCCCCATTCTTGTGTTCCAGAACTTCATTGGCTATAAGTTGCAGCATATTTGCCTATCTTTGATAAATGCATTTTGGTAGCCTGAAACCAGTCTTCTAATTATCCTTATGATCCTTTCAACCAGCATCTTGGCTGTGATTTTGTAGAAGCTTCCAATGAAGCTGATAGGTTTGTCATCCCTCAGTGTTTTGGCTCCCAATTTTTTTCTTTTCGGAATGTGATTAAGAGCAGAAGCAACTCAGGTTTAACTGTGTCCCAGTTCATTTGATAAAAAGGCATTGTGAAATCATCTGGTCCAAGTTATTTAAATTCATTCCTTTTGGCACTAGTTATTATAGTTTCTGTTGAATGGAAAATTGATGAAGAGGGAGTATAGTAGAAAGTCTCTTTGTTTGAGTCATATCAAAGCCATACCAAAGCAAAGGAAGAATCCTTTGAAAGGATGATATTAGCAAACTCCTTTTTTCATGAAAATGAAGATGAAAGCCAAAAGACAAAAAATTATTTACATAAAAGATGAATGATTATGTGTATAGTTCTATTTGTGAATTATAGAAAGCCATGAAGGACCTATTCCAACAACAACAACATACCCTAATCCCACATGTGGCGTCTGGGGAGGGTAGGGTAGGGTGTACGCAGACCTTACCCCTTCCTCATGGAGATAGAGAGACTCTTTTCGAAAGACCCTTAGCTCAATTAACGCATATCAAAGCAGTTTTCGAAAAAGAAATACAATACAAAAGTAAAGAAGACATAACAAATAATAGAGAAATCACTACATAGCATTCAGAAAAAAGAGCAGTAACAACAACAAAATAATGTGATCACCGAAGCAAAGAAACAACGTGCAACATGCTACCTTCTACAACATATTAAAATCGAAACAAAGAAACAACAGGCAACATGCTACCAAAAGACAAATTGTTTGCATAAAAAATTAATGATTATGATTATAGTTCTATTTATATATTATAGGAAGACATGAAGGACCTATTCCTAAATAATTTAGTGTCCTAATTCATGCCCATCAGGAAAGTACTTAAGAGGAAAGAGAAAATATTAATGATTCCTAACATAACTGTGTCACAAATATGCTACATTCACTTTTCCTGGTGAAGGCCATCTTAGGATCCTTCTTGAGTGAACTCAAAGTGGATTTAAAGAATAGATAATGGAGAACAGAAAAAGCAGCTATGTATTTATTGAGTAAAATTGAGTTGTACTTTAGACATAATTATAGGTTTAGCTTTGGTTCCCCAAAATCTACTATTCATTATGCATGCTTGTTGAAGAATTTGAGCATCCAAGATGAATCAATTGCCAATTAGTGAAGAAGAGTGAGATACATATTGACAGTACTTCCTCTAGGAAAATGAAGTTCTCAAAAGTTATCTCGGTACCCAATCTTCTCAATCAACCTGTGGATCATTACATGATCTTGATCCCCCTCATGCAACTTTCTTTTCAAGGGAAGGAAACTTGCCATGCACATTGTTAAGTTGTGACTAGATTAAAAAAATGGAGCAACCAGAATACTTATCCAAATAAATAAAGAAAATAAAAAAATATCCAACTTTGCTTGTCCAAAAGCAGATGTGGTGAAACATAAAAAGTGAATGGCCAAAAGATGGTGTCATAAGAGACGATAGTGAGAGAAAATTTGCAAGTTCTTGTAGCTTGCTGGAGACTTACAGGAATGTGCCACATTAGGTCTATGGCTTATGCTCTTATTGCATGATGAAGAATTTGAAACTCAACTTACTATTACATTTCTCTTAAAAAAAAAGAATTTGAAACTTAAACTTATTACCAGCTAGTAACTGATAAGTGTCCTTGGATCTCTATTATTACCTGTTTGTTCTACTTCATAAATGCGGAGCGAAAATTCTTAAATATGCTTTACTCTCTCATAGTTTCTTTCTTTGGTAGGTAAGTCATAGTTCCTATATGAATGGTGTTCTCTTTCCTTTTCAAATTTTTTATTTGGTTTGGGAGTGGAGACGGGAGAGGGGCGAGGAGCATTTTGTCTGTATAATTAAAGCTTAAAAAGAATTAATTATGTGAAATATAATTTATTGATAGCTTTAGCGACGGTATCTTTAGACTTCCATACAGAGGGTCCATGTTAAGACAATGAGAAATGGAATAAACTAGAAACAAAAAGACCAACCAAAGTTATAAATTTAACTTAGAAAAAGAGTATCATTTTAATAAATTGAGGGACAATGTTGATTTTCGTTGACACTTTGTTGTCATGCCATTTCTTACAAGTGCTGAAATTAGAGTGTTATAGGAAACCAAGAAAATCATATCAGAACACTTATGCGTATGCTTCAAAGAACCTCCCTGACAGATTTTTGATGAGAATTTAAAATGTTGCATACTTTTGGAGTGCTACCAAAATCTCATTGTAATGGGGTGCCTGATCTGTGGAGTTCATAAGTCTAGCCGTGGTACTTTCAAAATCATGCACTTCATCTTTCCTTGTCTTATACTTCCTGCTTTTCTCAGCAGGTATCAAGTGGATCAGCGTCCTCTTTTTGAGTTAATTCCAGTAACCCAAATTTCTTAGTAGTTTATTTCTGCTGCCTTTGCAGTTCTGCAGATTGGAGATATGCCGCTGAGCAATTTGTCAAAAGGCTTCCTGATAAAATTGTTGTCCACTGTAAGTTCAACTTTAGTGATAATCAATTTTAGATTGCAGCTCATGACTGACTGTTACTTATTTGTGTGGATGCATCTTATCCTGTCCAAATAACCAGAGTTGGTGTGTTCATGATATTTTCCTTCCTTTTTTCCTTTTGTGGGTTGGACTTCGTCAAATGTCTTCTATTGGGTGGCAGCAAGGTTGTATCGTCTTTGCCTTTAGAATCAGAACTACTGCTGCTACTTCAGTCTAAGAATTTGTTTGTGACAGCATACAACACATCTGATGCAGCATATGCATCACTCCGCTACAACTGTGCATCACAATTATGGGATTTTTTAATGGTAATTTGAGGTTGTTCCAAGGATTAATGAGCATGAAAACCATGTTCCTTTGATGTTTTTATTAACATAGAAGGAGAGGCTTGGAGTTGAAGAATATTAGAGGACTACAAAAAATATGAACATCTGAAGCGACATCAGGGGTAGTGGGTTATGCGAGGACCCTTTTGACGAAATCAGATGTATACTTTAGCTGAGTACCTTTACCTGCAGTTGACCACCTCCACCAGATAAGGAGGCTCAAGCATCAAAAGAGGCAGCAGAAAAGCTTAACAAAACTTGGAAAATTTTGATACATTAGATCTACTTAGATGAAATGCATATGGAATGTTTGTAGGAACTCTTGAAAAGTTCGCCCATGTGATCTCATGAACAGGGATCAGGCATCAGTGCAGATAATATGTAAGTTCCTCGGTCGGTGTAATTTGGCAATTAAATGGACTTTGGACATTAATCTCAAGGTAAATGTGAAGTTGGAGGCTATCAATTGGTTTAGATAAATGACAGTTGGACTATGCCACTTTAGGTTGGGACAAACTAGTGGGTTATGCATATAGCTTATACCTTTGCTATATCCGAGATCTACAGTAGAAACATTGTTACACATTATCAATATTATCTTTTCATCTGGTTGTGGTGATGGGTAGAATCTTCAAAAGATAGCCCGTAAAGCACAAAGAAAGCACTACTTAGCAGTTAGCGCCTAACTGCCTGCACTGAAGTGCTGCTCAAGTGAGGCAAAAGTTCACTGAAGCAAATTTTAAGGCTTAAGTACAGCTCAATTGTGCCTTTAATAATAGTGGTCAAGATTTTCATTCTTTTTCCTTTCTATATATTTTGCGATGGCAATTGATTGTTGCATATCTTAGCCATTGAGATGAACTAAAGTTGTTTGCACTGACGATAACACCTTGTGACTTACCAGGTAGTGAGTGCAATTATTCAAGGTTGACCTTTGATGGTGTTGACAGGATGGGTGAGAGACTTGCAAAAGAGGTACTTCGCTAATGGCTTTCTGATTTTTATCAGTGCTTACGAATGTATACTATTCCGTAGCAAATGTAAGTCTGTTGGAATAAGTAATTTGAGGCTTGGAAAAAACCTGCTGCTTTATAGTGCAGGTGGAGGATGTAATCAAACGGTGGCCTGGGGTGCGCAAGATCTCTTTTGTTGCTCACTCCTTGGGTGGCCTTGTAGCACGATATGCTATTGGGAGGCTGTATGAACCTCCAACGAAAACAGAAGTAGCTGATCTTAATGGCTCCTGCTTAGTCAGGGAAGAGGATGTGTCTGATCAGTGTCACAAGCAGTCTTCTGAAGAAACTGTTGCTGGGTTGGAACCTGTGAACTTCATAACAGTTGCAACTCCACATTTGGGCTCAAGAGGGCATAAGCAGGTGTTCCATTATCTCACAGTTTCTTCATTGGTCTATTTTATCTGTAACTTTAGGTATTGCTATCTGGATTTCAAACTTCATTGTAGTCATTCCACTTCAAATGCTTAATTACTGAAAAGTGAATTTTCTTTTTTTTGAAAAGGTAACATTTTGTAATTATCCACAAAGGCTGTTAAGCCATAATTACAGGAAATGAGAGCAAGCTAATCTAAGCAAAAAGATCTATAGAGACTCTAAACACTGCATTAGAGCCTCAGTATCCTCTATGTACTCCTGTTTACACCAAAAGTGAAAAATCAAAATACAATTAAGCTTTATCTTCTGGATTGGGTTGCTCTTTCCTTCAAAATATCTAAGATACCTTTCTCTCCAGATAGTCCACGAAATATAACCGGGGATCATTCTCCATCTTCTTTTTTGGTCTGTGGTCCCTCCCCTTGGATAGCATGTGTAAAGTAGACTGACGCATAGACCATTTTAAACCAATCATTGCAAGAAAAATGTCCCACGGGCCAAAGTTGTGCAGTCACTCTGTGTTAGAATGGGTTAGAGTCCCACATTGGTTGGGAAATAGACTGGTGGTTTGCTTATATGGACTTGACAATCCTTCCCTCATGAGCTAGCTTTTGGAGTTGAGTTACGCCCAGATGTCATATCTTTACATGGTATCAGAGTCATGTCTATTCCCGTTTGGGCTCCCGATCCATGCTCCAGTTGGGCCTAGACGTGAAGGAGAGTGTTAGAGTGGTTAGAGTCCCACATTGGTTGAGGAATGAACTGGTGCTTTTCTTATATGGACTTGGGCAATCCTACCCTCATGAGCTAGCTTTTGAGATTGAGTTGGACCCATGTATCATATCTTTAGAGTCCCATATTGGTTGGGTAATGGACTGACAATTTGCTTATATGGACTTGGGCAATCCTCCTTTCATGAGCTAGCTTTTGGGGTTAAGTTAGGCCCAGGTGCCATAGAGTATAAGAATTCTTGATATCTTATTCCATGAATCAGTAAGTATAAATACATACATATAGAGTCCTAAATATGGAAAGAATAAAAAGAAGATCCTATAGATATGATATCAATTCCCACAACTATGCTATCTATGTATACAACAAGGAACATGACTATATTCATTCCTTAACACTCGGCATGTTAAGTCCCCAAATATCAACTTTCCAGTTATTTATAAAGCTTCTGATCAATTAGTCTCTTTCTTGGCATGTTTAATCCCCTCACATTCCATGATACAATGTTCACCTTCATGAGTCTGATTAATTGTGAAACCCCTTACTTCTGGTTCCATAACTCTGAAAGTTACTTCCCATCGCCAAATTCTTTACCTCTTTTGAACCCTTAAACTTAGGAATCACTGGTGTCTTGGTATTAGCTTCTTCCCTGATAGATTGCCTCTTCTCATCTATCTTCATAAATAATTCAAGTGTCTCTGATTCAAAACCTCGAAAGCAAGCCCTAATTCCTTGCTGATCCTGATTATATTTTGATGAATCCATATAGGGGTGTCAATCTCCTGCTCTACCAGCTACAATTTTCCTGCTGCATGTCCCTCCAAAGCCAACTGGCAGTTAAATTGGATAATGGACATCGCGCGTTCATTTTCTGATGGCTCGATCTAATTTTCCTCTAGGTCTACCTCTCCTTTTGTGATTAGTGTATCTATAACTGGAATTATTGAAACTCCGAATTGTCTGTTCTTCTGTTCAATCTTATGATAGTTGTCCTGGATTTCCTCATTTAAGATTATCAAACTTCCCTCTGCTTTGATTACCGTTCTGGTGATATCGAAAGACTTGAACCCTCTAGCAAAATAGGTCATGTTCCCTTCCATGTCTCTGGTAGAAAAAAGATTGAAAGAGGAGTAAATGTTGTAATAAGCTATCACAGATGGTGGTAATTAAGAGAAAAAAACAAAGAGAAGTTAGAAGGAAAGTTTTCCGGCTGAAAGGACCACCGGAAGGGAGAACCTCCCTCCAAGGAAGTAGAGAGAGAGTGATCTTGGGAAATGTGCCTGGGAGCATTTTCTTCAGCCCTGAAAAATGAAGTTTGGTTAGGTAAGTTTGAGCATAGGCATCTATTGAAAGATATCGAAATGTGTCTGTTGCTTTCATTTTCAAGTTTTTTTCTTGTGACTAGTGGATATTAGTTGTCCATTCAACTTTTTCTGGTTGGTTCCATTTACCGACTAAATTACTAAAGCAAGCAACTTCATTAGAGAAGGATGATCAATCTTTTCTATTTTTTTTTTATTTTTGCTGGAGGGGGGGGGGGGGGGGGGGAGGGGGAATTGCTTCCGTCCTTCCTTGCAAGAATAAGTATCAGTCATCTATGCTTCAATCCTTAACTAGTTGAAGTAGATTATATGAATTTTATGCATTATTTCAGCTTTGATTGGGCGTATTTCAGTACAATGCTGAATAAGTTGTCTTTCAATGCATATTAGGAGTTCTCTACAATCTCGTTTATCCCTACATTGGGATATGTCAAACCAATCTAGCAAAACTCATGGTAAATAATGGACTTAATGTAAGTCTAGTAATAAGAAAGCCTTAACACCTACTAGTTGGTTACCTATATGGATCATGTGCTCCTATTCAGTTCTAATCTTAGCTAAGTCTGCTGGGATGCAAGAGACTGAAGGTACTTTGTGATAAATTTTCTCCATATGAAATCTATTAAAGAAATAGACTTTGGGTTTAATTCAACCCCAAAAGCTAGCTCAATAGGTGAGGATTGCTCAAGTTCCCTTAAAGGCCAGTGTGACTCTTCACCCTCCACCCTCCACCCTCCCCCACGCCTAGGACTGGACGTCTGATGCGTGTGCAATTTGATATGGGGGCCCGACATTGGAATGAGAATTGGGATGGGTCCTGCTCTGCTACCATATTAAAGAAATGGACCTTGGGCCTAACTCAACCCCAAAAGCTAGCTCAAGAGGTGAGGACTGCCATATCATATTAAAGAGACCACTCATCCCTTAAAAGGCCGATGTGGGACTCTTCACAAAATCTATCTCGTCTGCTTTTAGCACATTCAAATTTTACAATGTTTCAAGTACGAATGATGCAAGTTGAGGTTGTCGTAGGACATAGTAAGACCATCTTAACAAACATTTTCTCATTTATTCTTTATTTGTGCTACTTGCACGCTCTGTCAAATCTTATCATGTTTCAATCTTGTATGATTGCACATTCATTTTTTAATAGGTATGGCGACACATTCGTTTTAGTATATGTGTTTGTTTGATAGTCAATTTGTTGGTTTAGAGGCCTAGTATGAACACCCATTTAAACGTTGTTGCCTCAAAACCGTTTCTACTGAGGCAATACTCTAGTTCAGTGATACCTTTTTTTTTTTCTTTTTTTTTTTTGTGGTAATTTTATGTTTTAAATTTTTATCATTTTCTGGGACTGAGGCTTGAAGCAGTTATGTTGTTTAAATTTTCATCAAAAGCTTGTGTATCTAAATACATCAGTTAACTTTTGATCTCTAAATAAAATTTATTTCCTATACCACTTCAAAGACCATATTAATTGTCCTTTTCTTTATAATTTTTCTCTGTTTATCCAGCTGCCACTTCTCTGCGGTCTTCCTTTGCTGGAGAAAGGGGCATCACAAACTGCTCACTGGATTGTCGGGAGATCTGGAAAGCACCTATTCCTCACTGATAAAGATAATGGGAAGCCTCCCCTCCTCCTTAGGATGGTCAATGATTCAGATGATCTCAAGTTCATGTTAGTATCAATTTTATATCTTTTTCTTATTATTGGGAAGTGGCAAATGCATTATTATGTAACACAGTCTTTGGCTTTCTCTGTAGGTCAGGATTACGCTCATTTAAGCGTCGAGTGGCATATGCAAACGCAAATTATGACCGTATCCTATGAGTTCAATTTTGCTTTTGGGTCTCTTTATAATTTATATGCTTTAAGCACACAAATACTGCTCGTGTAGTCTGCAAATTTTTCTGAAGGGAAACCTTTGAATAGTTATATTTGGGCTGTACAACTCTTGTGATTTGGGCTGTTCATTTGATTGGGGTAGCCAATATATGCTAGATGAACTATCTTTCCTGATCTTAATCAGTTTGAGATCTTTTAATAATTCTGTTTCCTTGTCGAACATTTATCCTGAGATCTTGCTACGGCTGTGGGTTTTCATAAATTTGATGTCGTCTTGTAAAATTTCTGTTCTTGAATACAGCTTCATTACGAACTGTTAGGATTGAAGATGATGTGATTGTTCTTCCATAAAGCTTCCACCAAAATGTTAGGGGTCGTTTGTTATGGTGTATTAAAAATGACATGCATTGCATAATTTCAACAAAAATTATTTGTTTCCAAAAATACCCTCCACAAATAAAGTGAAAGGGATGTGGAAAAGATTATGAGGGACAATTGTGTCCTTAACCATGATAATGCATGCATTAATAACCCTTGCACTGCTAATACCATAGTTTGCTATGTATTAGTTATATATGGCATAACACTAAATAGAGTGTATAACTAATGCTTGCATTAATTATACATAGATTGAGAAAGTGTACCAACAAGGTATCTGTAATACACGAAGCTAATTCATGCATTATTTTTTCTAATGCATCCTACCAAACAACCCGTTAGTGTTCATGAGAAGATATTCACACTTTAAATGCTACTATGATTAATCTAAAAGTAGTGATGATATGGAAATCCATCTGTATGCTATGCTGTAAATGACCCTTACAAAAAAGTAGACTCCTAATACTGACATGCTGTGATGCCACCTTCTAGTCGCATGGTTAACACCTCCATCTGCATCAGGCTAATGATAACTTCATCATCCTTAAAAGCCGACCTCGTTACTAGTCAATTATATCTATTGACATCCATTTCCTGAAATCTTTAAGAAGAATTTGGGCCATTCAGCCATTGGCTCTTATACTTTCTCCCAATTGCCAGATAGTTGCTTTCACTGTCAAACACAGGTTCGTTCTGTCTCTTGCTCTGCTTCTGCTACAATCGGTACCTTGTTTCCTGTGTGAGATCTATTGTCAGTGTAATCATCATTCTCCTTTGTGTAGCTAATTTTCCCTGCACAGCTATGGCAAGCTTATGCGTCTCATATATAATTATCTTGCATTTTGCTATAGGTTCTGCTGTTTCATTCATGATAATAGTGTTAAGTTATAATGTTCCACGTCGTGTATATAGGGGCAACTAAAAGGGTTTGTAAAGGTCCTTAGCTACTTCATAACAGTCTTTAAGTTTTTGAGTACTTCCATAGAGTAGCAGAACCTGCACAATGTTAGCAGAGACCTAAACAGTTTCCATCTATCGGATAATGGTTTTGTGGTGCTTGATCAATCAAATGATTTTCGTTTCACGATGTTAGTAGAGACCTAAACAATTTCTGTCTATTGGATAACAGTGTTATGGTGCTTGATCAATCAATGATTTTCTTTCTTTCCATGTTTTACTATTCTTTCCTATTACAGTTACTGTCTTGGTAGTTCGGTCTTCCTTTTTTTCAAATTAGTGTTTTGGTTGTTCGGTTGTTTTTCGGGTTGCACTTATTTCAGATGATCATTCTGGCCACTGAGCTTATCTTTTGTCATCATTTTGGGGTGCATGCTGCTTTGTCCTGCCATTATTATGTCCATTTTCTAGCAATTGTCCCAACCGTTATTCCAGCAAGATTCACAGACATTCCCCAGACCAGAATGCTTCTGGGCTCTGTCTTGGTTTTGAAGTTTTAGTCCCTCTAATATTAAATGTTGACACTCATCTTCTTTTGGTGTCGTTTCGACATTATTCATACTTTTAAAAAAAATATCTTTCTTCTTTTTTTGATTAAGTAAATGTATTTCATTCATAAACATGGCCACAATAGGGCCGTATACTAGAGATATACCAAAAAGTAGAGAATTTACAAAGAGATAAGATTCTCTACAAACTCCCCCAAGTCGTCTATACAACAAGGATCTTCCTATGTGCACCAAAAGAAAATAACGGAACGGAGACTACTCCTCAACCAAGAGAAACTCGACTCTACACCTTCAAAAGCTCTCCTATTTCTTTCTCCAAACAACCCACATTAGCGCAAGTGGAACCATATTCCATGTCCTTTGTCTTCTCCTTCTTCTCATGCTCTTCCAACTGGACATCAACTCACTCACAGTGTTTGGCATTGCCCATGAAGTGTCAAACCACCTAAGCACATCTCACCATAACCTCATAGTTAGTCCACAATGTAGAAGAAGATGATTTACGTTCTTACCAGCCTACTTACACATGTAGGATCAAGTGCGCAGACAACCTTCTGCTTTCTATGATTTTCCGCTGTCAAAATCATCCGTCTAGTGGCTAGCCAAGTGAAGAAACACACCTTCTTTGACACCTTTGGAATCCATATGGCATTATATGGGAAAACATACTCCTCCCTTACCAAAATCTTCTCGTAAAAAGACTTCACAGAGAACACTCCAATATTTCCCAGGCCCCACCACCAGACATTGGGGTTATCTGTCTGATTGACTTGTTTATGCATTAAGGCTAATAATTTCTGGAACTTAGTCACTTCCCAATTATGAAAATTCCTTTTAAATCTCAAGTCCCAAAAAATCTCTCCACCTTGTGTCCCCCTAAAATGCCAAACTGTCAAGTCTATTTGGCAAGATATTCTGTACAAACTCTGAAATGCATCTTTCAATATCATGTCCCAACACCACCTATGTCCCCAAAATTTTACTCCTCCCATTTCCGGTCTTGAATGAGATACTTTTCTGAAAATCATCAATATAGTCCACAATCGAAAGACAAAGTGATATCTCTAGTTCTCCAACCCCCTTCCATAACCCCATATTTTTCAACTCTCACCCCCCTCCTCAAAACTTGTGCCTCCACCCCGAACCTCCACAACTATTTACCCAATAAGGCTTTGTTAAAGACCCTTTAAATCTTTAACTCCCAGTCCTCCCCATTTTTAGGAGATTTGACAATCTCCGACCGCACCAAATGAAACTTTCTGATCTGTCGCATTCAATAGGAAATTTCTCTGAATCTTTTCCAATTTTTCAGTGTCCAAACTTGGAGCATGACATAAAGACATGTAGTAAGTGGGGATGCTCGACAATGTGCTCTTAATAAGCACTTCCTTCCTGCCTTTGGACAAATATCTTTTCTGCTACCTGGTAGTCTCTTCTCAAGCCTTTGAAGAATCAGATTCCACACCATTTGATCTTTGTTCGAAGCACCTAAAGGTACTCCAAGATAGGTAATCAGAAGGGCCCCAACCCTACAATTCAAAACTTGAGCGAGTGATCCAATGTTATTCACTTCCCCAACAGGAATGATCTCACAGTTCCTCAAATTAATTTTGAGGCCTGACACCGCCTAAAATCAAGTAAGAACTTGGCCTAAATAATCCAATTGGGTCTCAGTTGCATAACAAAAAACCAAGGTATCATCCGCAAACAACAAGTGAGACACCAAGACTGTCCCTACTCCCTAAACCTCTGACCACAACATTGAAACCCTTCAAGTATCCCCCAAGACAACTCCATCCATCATCCTACTCAAAGCTTCCATCACTCAAATAAGCAACATCGGTGATAGGGGGTCTCCTTGTCTTAAACCTCTCGAACTCCCAAAAAACCCCATAAATTGCCATTTACCAACATAGAGAATCTCATCAAAGAGATGCAAAAATAAATCCACTTCCTCCCTTTCTCCCCAAATCCCATTGTGGGCAAAATGGAATCCAGAAACCTCCAGTTCACGTGATCGTAGGCCTTTTCAAGATTATGACTGCATAACACACCGGACACTCCTTGTTTTCTCCTAGAATCCACCACTTCGTTTGCCACTAACGCTACATCCAAAATCTGTCTACCTTCCACAAAAGCACTCAGCGCAGTAGAGACAGTGTCATCCAACACTTTCTTAAGTCTAATAAAGAGCACCTTAGAAATGATCTTATAGATGCTTCTCACTAGATTAATAGGTCTATAGTCCTTAGTTTTCATGGCTCCTCCCTATTTGGGGATGATGACAATGAACGAAACAGTCATACTTTTCTCGAGTTCACCTCTTTCTCGAAACTCAACAATTGTATCCATCACATCTGTTTGGACCATATTCCAGCAATGCTGAAAGAAAGCCAGAGAGAAACCATCAGGACTGAGGGCTTTTTCCCCAGCACAACAGTCCACCGCTCTTTTCACCTCCTTCTCCTTGATTACCCTCTCTAGCCACTCACACTCAGTGTTTTGGAAAGCGAGAAGCGGGAAAAAACGACGAGCGCTTGCTTCACGAAGCAAGAAGCGTGAAGTGAAGCGCATGCTTTTTTCAACTAAAGCGGAATTTAATACAAAAATAAAAAATATTAAATTTGCATAGATAAATAACCAAGAACTCAACTGAAATAACACATTAAACAAAACTTTCAATTCTTAAATTTAAAAAATAAATAATAGATACTAGATCTAGAATATAAAACGCTTCATATTTTCACTACAATCACAAATAAAAAAAATTGAATATTTGTAAGCGCAAACAGGGAAAGTTAAAAAACAAAAAAGAAAACTAACAAAACAAAGAAGAAAAATGGAGAACAGAAAAGCTACAGTAAAATAGCAGAGGAGAAAGAAGAGAAAAAATTTGAAAAAAGAGGGGGAGGGAATAGAAAACAGAGGAAAAAAATCGAAAAAAGAAGAGAGAAAGTGAGTAGAAAACAGAGGAGAAAAATATTTTATTAAAAAAAAAAGAGGAGAAAGAAAATAGAAAAAAAATTGGAAAGAGGAGAAGAGAAAATCGAAGAGAAGAAGAGAGAAGAGAAGAACTTAACTTGAAACAATAGAATTGGAGAAGAAGAGTAGTAGCAGGAGAACCAAAGAAGATGCGTAAGTCTCTTGCAATTTTTCAAAAAAACCCCTACAAATCTTGCTTTTTCGTAAAAGTGATGCTTCACGCTCGCCTTGCTTCTCTCTTCTTCTGTTGAAGCGAGCGCTTTTTTCATCTCGCCTCGCTTTAGTGCCCTGAAGCGCTTGACCCTCGCCTCGCCTCACTTCACGCTTTGAGCACTAAAGAGAGCACTTTTAACAACACTTCTCATACTCCTCCCCTCCGATATGATTGAACCCTAACCTCCCTAAAGCCCAAATTAGGCCTCCACTCAGCTTCATCTTTGAACAGATGTTCATAAAAATCAACAACTGCCCCCTTTACTTCCTTCTTCCCCACATGGTTCACCCCATTTACCACCACTGGCTCTATGTAGTTCCTTCTACTATTGTGCGACTGCTACCCTATGAACAATTTTGTATTAGAGTCCCCCTCCTTTTTTTTGAGGTAAGGGTAACTTTATATTCACAAAAGGCTCATCCTCAAAAAGAGATAAACAGGGACATTACAAAACCCCCAAGGAAAGAGGGGTGCTGGTGAGACAAAACTATTCTAGGAACTTTACAATTTTCCTATGAAGTCAACAAAAACTTCTATATCCCCTACCAAATCCTGTTTACACCAAAAATAGAGAAGACTAAGGCAGTTCATCCTGATTTTCTAGATGTTGTTGCCTGTGCCTTCAAAGCATCTTCTGTTTCTTTCCTTCCATAAG
This sequence comes from Datura wrightii, assembly GCA_035772735.1. Classification (NCBI taxonomy): domain Eukaryota; kingdom Viridiplantae; phylum Streptophyta; class Magnoliopsida; order Solanales; family Solanaceae; genus Datura; species Datura wrightii. The sequence goes on along the minus strand of JASDFA010000016.1, from coordinate 201,434,517 downwards.
GTCCACCATAGGCATGCTGGAATCATCTTCCACCAGTTCTCCTCTGAATCCCTTCTACCAATTCCAGTCCAGCTGTTTAGCATCTCCAAGGTAGTCTTTGGCACTACCCAGCATACTCCCAGTATACAGAAGAACATGATCCACAGATTTGTAGCTGTTTTGCAGTGCAAAAATAAGTGGGCATTTATCTCTGTGTCCCGCCCACATAGAAAACATCTTGAGCAAATCTGTAAACCTCTTCTCTGTAATACTTCATGTGTTAAGCATGCTCTCCTGACCACTAACCATGCAAAGCAAGACACCTTCAAGGGGGTTTTGGTCTTCCAAATCAGCTTCCAGGGCCAAGTAGTTGTTGCTGCCTGGTTGGTATTTTGTACCAGTAGCATGACTTTACTGTGAATGTCCCTTTGCTGTGCAATTTCCACCAATGTTTGTTATGTATGTTGGACATGCCTGGAAAGCTGTTGAGAATTTGAATTAAGCTAGTAACCCTGTCCACTTCCCAATCATTTAGATTTCTTTTGAAAATGAAATTCCATCCTTGAGGGCTCTAGACTTGGCCTACAAAGGCATTTCTTTGTAGACTAAGGCTAGAGTCCCCCTCCTTCAACCATAACGCCCTCAATTTTTATCTCCAACTGACCTGTTGGGCCAAGGCCAAGTCAACTAACTCCCTTTTCAAACCTTCTTTCTTCTCCTTCTTGCTCCCCACTTCTACCCTCTCCAATCTTCTACTTCATGCATAAACTTCCTCATTTTCGCCTCTACCCTCCCAAACACCTCTATATTCCACGCGCTCATATCTTTTTTAAGCAATTTCGACTTCTTGACAAGCCTCAAAGAAGGCCTCCTCTCCACCGCATCACTAGTCCATCAGCTAACCACTCTATCCCCGAAATCAGTCACACTCAGCCACATGTTCTCGAATCTAAAAGGAGATCTCTTTCGCCTTCCTTTAGAACCATCCAACAAAATAGGTGAATGGTCCGATAACATCCGTTGGAGAGGAACCTGGATCACATTGGGTGCCAACTTCTCCCAAAAAGTAGACACTACAAATCTGTCTAGTCTCGATCTAGAAGAAGACTCCTCTGATCTGGACCATGTGAAAGAGGCACCTGTTAACGGCAAATCAGAATGATGTGTAGAATGTTACTTGTTAGTCTTTGAACTTTAGACTGTTAAGTTATATTGTCCCGTATAACATGAAAATAAATGGGTCTTGCTAACATACTAAGGAAGGTAGTAAATTAGCAATGTCCCCATTTTTCATTTTCAATGCCCAGAACAGATTATTGAAACACCTTTAAAAGGGGAGGCTTTTTGGTCTTTTCACAAGAGTTAAGACGCAGCATCATTTGGTACCCCAATTCTTCTCCCCCGTCCATCTCTTCTCTGCCACACTCTCTGTGATTTAAGTCTGAGCTTCATTTTCAAGGTTAATCAGTCATGGTCTCAGTCTTTAATAACTAAAAGGTATGTTTAGCTTTTGGTACCCACAATATGTCTAATTAAACTCAATTCGACCTAATTACCTTCTCTCCATCTATCTCCCAAACCTCTCCTCCCCTTCTCCACAAACCCAGAAATCCTTAAAAGCATAATAATGGAAAAGGACAAAGCTAAGACATCAACGGAGTCACTGAAATTTAATAGAGCCAACATAATATTCTTCAAAAGTAAGGAGCCAGGATGTGTCTGGGCAAATACTAGCATGTAAGGTAGATTTTGGCTTTATGTTGGATCTTACAACGAAGAGAGAGTTGAAAAAAATAGAGAGGAGAGAGGAGAGGCCAACCCAGAGAAGAAGACTGATGCCACAAATAGAGAGTAAGGGAATGAGGATAACCAGATCTAGTTGTGTTGTAAAAAGAGAAAAGCCCACACTCACCAATGAAGTGATTATTTCAAACTAAGGGCATTTTACGCCAATGGAAAATGGGGACATTGCTAACTTACTACCTTCATGTAGTATGTTAGCAAGATCCTATATATACATATATATATATATATATATATATATATATATTGTATTCAGAGGTGTCTGCACATATTCACAGTCTTTTATCTAATTTCTCACATTGTATCTGTGCTAACATTTATTAAGCCTCTTCTTGCTTGACTAACTCCTCATCTAAGTCCGCGTGTGAACCCCAAAAATTTGGATTTAATCAAGGTCTTGGATTATTCCATCAATAACCTTAAGGTTTTGGATTGCATGTTTAATTTTTTCCACATAATGAATTGTCCGTATCTAAAAGTTTAAATTGTTAGAATAGGATATTTTAACTTATCAAATTTAGGTCTGGAACACTTTCCAAGTTGATACCTAATACTTTTTGGGCCAAGTACATGAAGATATTTTGTTGATAGATGGTGATGAGTTTAACCGAGAACATCTATTTTATGCCTGTTTCATTGTGTAACTGTCTCACTTAAAGGTCTAGAGGATATTTTTATTTATTTATTTCGGTCTAAATTAACTAATTTAATAAGCAGGATAATTCTCATCTATCACCTGCAGTCTGTCTTTGGTTCATGCCTGTTGATCACCCAAATGCCACTCTTGCTCTGCTGAGAATACTTGGATTCACATTTTCCATCTCTTCCTTCTTTGGATTCTTCCACAGTAAAATAATCTCAGATTTTCCTTGAGCACTCTTGACTAGAATCCTTTGTCATAACCTTTCCCTGGTGCTATTTGGTTCTACCGTACCATGTGAGGCTGTAGGCTGTAGTTCTAGGTTCTACATGACATGGTTATATGGAATTTACCAAAACTAGAGTTATTTTTATCCTTAACTCCTCTCTAAGATGTTGTTGGATGGAGAACATCATCAATCCGTCGTCAGAATGAACTTCCACAGGTTGGTATTCAGTTGACTGATCTGCATTATGTGTGTTAAAGAGTACTAACTTGTTCTGGTATGTGTAAAATGGTTTTCTTTTCATTCTTTTCCGGTCTAACCTTTATTTGTAAATGGTTTCCTTTTCATTCTTTTCCAGTCTAACCTTCAAATAAAGGATCAGAAATACCCACATATTGTAAACATTGAGCAAGAAACCACTCTGGATATTAATCATAAAGTATCTTCACTGGAAAGGAAGAAAATGGCTGATTTAGAAGGTTTGTAAACCATTTACTTCTATTTTTGAAGCATGCCCCTGCCCCACTCAAAGAAAGAAAAAGAAAAATAAAGTAATAACAGTAACGATACTTGCTCCATCTTTTACTTCAACTGTAGTTTATCACATGTGCATCACACATTTTCGGTAATAAAGGTTATGTGATATACATTATTCTTATCGGAGATCATAATGCTTTCTGGTTCCGCAGGCAGAGAAATTGTTTGATATCAATTAAGTTATCCTTTAATATTATTTCATTAAAAAAAACAAGAAACATTTAGCATTAAATCCTGATATGTACAGGATTTTGAGCAGTAGGATGTCAGCAACACACTTTGTTTCTATTTTAACTTAGAATACTTTATATATATATATATATGTATGTATATATGCATGTATATGTATGTATGTATGTATGTATGCATGCATGCATGTTTGTATGTATGTATGTATGTATGTATATTTCTTTTGACCAGGTAAACAAATTCATTTCACAAATCAAAAGGCCAATGTCTGCTGTATACAAGAAGTATACCAAAAAGTAAAGAACCCACAAAAAGATATGGTTCTCTACAAGACATCCAATCCTATATACATCCCAGAACTACATGGGTGCATCAAAAATAAATAAGGGATCGGAGATTACTCCTCAACTGCTCAAAACTCATTTCTACCCCTTCAAAAGCCCTTCTATTTCTCTCTCTCCAAATGATCCACTTCAAAGCCAGAGCAACAACATTCCATGCCCTGCACTTCCTCCTGCTTCTTCCAACTTTCCAGCAAAACAATAAGTCCTTCACAGACCTTGGCATCACCCAAGACATACCAAACCAATTGAATATATCCCACCAAAGTCTCGAGGCCAGGCCGCAATGTAATAACAAATGATCTACATCTTCTCCCGCCTTCTTGCATAAGTAACACCAGTTGATACAAACGACCTTCCTTTTCCTAAGGTTTTCTGTTGTCAAGATCATCCCTTTAGCAGCTAACCAGGTGAAAAAACACACCTTCCTCGACACCTTAGGAATCCAAATCGACTTTACAGGAAAAGCCTCCTCCGTCCTCACCAAAAGCTTCTCGTAAAAGGACTTTATAGAAAGCACACACTTGTTCCCCAACTTCCATCTCATTGTATCGGGTCTTTTGACGGGCTCATAATGTTGATGGTGTAAAACTAGCAATCTTTGAAATTCATTCACCTCCAAATCCTAGAAATCCCTTCTGAACCTCAAATTCCAAAATGTTTCTTCCCCTTGTGTCCCTATATCTCTAATTTGGTGGACTATCGCCTCCCTCTGACAAGATATCTTATAAATGCTCGAAAACTCATCTTTTAACGCCATATCTTCACACCATATATTTCCCCCAAAACTAACTGCTCTTTCATCCCTACCTTGTAAGAGATGTTTTCGTAAAACTCTACCCATCCCTTCATGAATTTCCTTCACACTGCACATCCAAATTGCATCGTGATATCATTAGTTCTCCATTCCCATTCCCTCACCCCATATTTATCTACTATCGCTTCTCTCCATAAAGATTGGACCTCTACCCCGAATCTCCACAATCATTTTCAGAGCAATACTTTGTTAAAGACCCTTAAATCTTTAACTCCCAGGCTTTTCCAACTTTTAGGAGTAATCACTGTCTCCCATCAAACCAAATGATACTTCCTTGCCCTGTCCTCTAGTTTATTTGAAGCCTTTCCAATTCTCCTATAACATTGACAGGAGCTTGAAACAAGGAGATAAAATAAGTAGGGATGCTCGATAAAGTGCTTATCCTTCCCATCTTTGGACATACTTTTTCTGCCAACCTGCAAGCCTCTTCTTGACCCTTTGAAGTACCGGATTCACATAGTAAGGTCCTTATTCGAGGCCCCCAGAGGTAAACCCAGATACGTAGTAGGGAGAACCCTTACCTGGCAAGCAAATTAATGTTGTCCACCTCACCAACAGGAATGATCTCACCCTTTATGAGATTAATTTAGAGGCTCGACACCACCTGAAACCAAGTCAACACTTGACCTAGAAAATCTAGTTGAGCCCTATTTGCATCACAAAAGATCAAGGTATCATCTGCAAATAAAAGATGAGAAACCGATAAAGACCCTACTCCTCCAACCGCAACACTGAAACCTTTTAAATGACCTCCCAAAACAGCTCTATCCATCATCCTACTCAAAGCTTCCATCACAAAAATAAAGAGCATAGGTGATAAATGATACCTTTGTCTCAAACCCCTTGAGTTGCCAAAGAAACCACATGGGTTACCATTCACCAACACTGAGTAGCGCATGGAATACTTTATATTGAAAATTTTCTAATTAGAATAACTTGTTAAATTGATAAAAGATTTCGGGAAATGAGGTCCTTTTCGACCATGTATAGGACTGACTTCATTTGTTCATATAAGAATAAGAATAATAATAAAGCATATATGGACCCCATAGTGATTTGATTCATGATGACCTGTGTATTGCAGATTGTTTGTTATAGTCTTTGTCCTTTATCTAATTTTCTGACAGATTACTGTAACTAATAGAAAATTTATTTAATAAAGCTATTCATTCTTTCGGCAAGATTTTAGAAGAGGACTTCATTGATTACTAACATCTTAATGACTAGTAATACCTTTTATTCAGTATTCAGCTCTTCTTTTGTCCCTCCTTTTTTTCTTCTTTTGGTAATAGTCTACTATGTGGTTATTTTCTGCACGACCTTTTGCATCGTTAGGATTCTCACATAACCTTTCTTTTGCCATTTAGAGGAGATGATAGAAGGCCTCACACAAGTACCATGGGAACGAATTGATGTTAGCTTTCATGAAAGCAGACAACGATATGTTGCACACAATACTATTCAGGCAAGCTTTAGATTCATTATTCTTGCTGATATGTTCTAGTTAAGCCACGTGTATATTTTTTTTTCCTTAGATGTGTTTGACTTTTAAAATTTTAAAAGTTTTGACTCTAGTAGATTGTTCGAGCCTTTTGCTGAAAACTGTTAGCTTCAACTGTAAATGCTATGCCTTTGCTTATTCAAATGAGGAAGCTGGTCTCTTTTTTTTAATCATGATTGGTCAGTTACAATGGGAAGTTGTTACACCAAGAGAAGGAAATCTGTTATCAATGTTGAGCTTGCTTTTGCTGCAAGTTGGATCCATTAATTTACAATGCTTATATCTCCGAATTGGTGGCTGGCATTTTCTGCATATGCATTTCACAATACCTGCAGGATTACTTTAGAGTTAGAACGTAAATTGTTTTTGGTGATCTCCTTACCTGAAGTAATTAACAAACTAAAACTTGTTCCTTTTCATTCTACTCAAAGACTATGGTGCGAAGAATTTTTGTTGTGAGAATACAATAACAACGGCATACCCATGCAATCCCACAAGTGAGTCTGGGAAGGGTAGGATGTACATAGACTTTACCCTTACCTTTGTAAGGTAAAGAGGTTGTTTACGATAGAACTTCAGCTCAAAAGAAAGGAATAATTCGAAGCACGATTATAAGAAAATAAAATAACAAAAAACAAGATACAAAGCAAATGGAGCAACAAATAATAATAAACCACTGAAGAACAAACAAATTATGTGATTCCTAAATAATATTACTAATAAGGAGAAATGAAGAGGAGGTTAGCCCCCTGCCTCTCCCACATGAAGTGCGACAGCACTCGGCTACCTACTAACCCTTTACCTTAATCCTCGACCTCCATCTCTTCCTATCTAGGGTCATATCCTCAGTAAGTTGAAGTTGTGCATGTCCTGTCTAATCACCTCCCGTATCTCCTCCAGTTCTTCTTTGGCCTACCTCTACCCTTCCAAACTTATGTTATACCGGAGCTCTCACACCTCCTTACGAGCGCATTCACACACCTCATCTTCACATCCCTGAACCATCTCAGTCGCGCTTCCCTCATGTGTCCACCTCAGAGGTCACTCCCACCTTGCCCCGTATAACTTCATTTCTAATCATATCACTCCTAATATGCCACACATCCATCTAAGCATCCTCATCTCCACTACATTCATATTCTAAACGTGGGCGTTCTAGACTGGCCAACATTCTGTCCCATACAACAAAGCTGGTCGAACCACTAGAATACGTTAGTTTATATATGGTCTGTTGGCTGCGGTGTAATTATAACAGTATGCTCCCACTCAAAGTTTCCTCTTTTTGCAATTATCCCTTCATGCATTCTCTTGTCTCTGGCCTCATGCAATAAGGAGCAGCAAAATAGCGGGAGTAGTTTCTGGTCATGACCTTTTCTTGGTCTAGTATGTGCAAACAGATGTCAGCAGTGAATACAAATTTATTTCTTAAAGGGTTAGACATATTAGGCAAAGTCAGCAACTAACAATATTTTGTCTGTTTGTAGTCTAAAAGGTTAGACATATCATGTCCAGAGGCGATCCAGAATTTAAACTTTGTGGGTTCACTTGTAAGGTTCTTAACATTGAACCCATTATATCTTAAAAGTTACGGGTTCATTTCTACTATTTATTACAATTTTAGTGGATTTTTAAACATAAATTTATACTCCGCATCAAAAGTGCTGGATTCAGATGAACCCGGTACCTTGAAGCTGCATTCGCCCCTCATCAGCTCTCATCACCAATTTCTGTGTCAAGCATGCAAAGTGCTTAGTATATTTTGACTTTGGCGTGTTAAACACCCCTTAGCAACTAAAATGTGAATTTTGTATTATTATCTTCTCGGAATGTCTTTCTAGTGTTCTATTGTGCTTATTTTTTTTTTTTTTTTGTTTAATTTAGGTGAAGACTTATTGGCTAAATTCAGATGGCGCAGATGTGATTGAACATATGATAGATAACTTCCTTCTCTAATTGTCTGTCATAGAGGATTGGCTGTCTTGGTGATAGCTCCTTTTGCTTATCAGTAACGCCTATGGTACTCCATTTGCTAAGTCCTAATCACAAGCATAGCCACGAATTGGAGCATCATTGCTAAATTGCTGTCTTGTATGTAGATCATGTTGAATGTTTCTTCAAGAACCTCACAAATTTTTTGTTGATCAGAATTTTCGCATTATGTTTTCTCATTTTCTTTCATTTGTGCTTACTTTATTTTGTTGATGGATTGATGAAATTTTACTTTGAGATTGACTATAATGGAAAGAACTGTTCAGTCAATCAATCAATCAAATAAGCCTCTCTGCCAAATTAATTGCAATCGACTATGCGCGTTTTCGTATTCATTCTGCGTTATTTGGGCCAATTTTAATCCAATAGTAAATAATTTGTCTTTTAAGGCAAATCTGAAAGAAATATTCAAATGGTGGCAATTGCTGCACTGACAAACTGATTTTTCCTCCGATGACCATAGTGTTATTTATTTTATTTCCTTGCACATGTGTTCTTAGACAACTTGGCAGTGAGAATGCTGTCGCTTACTGTGTTTGAAGTATGTTTTATTTCGTTGGTATATGATTTTTTAGTCTAGAAGTAGCCATAATGGAAAGAAATATTCAATCATTGTACTTGGCCTCAATCCCAAATTAGTTGAGGATTGGTTATATGAATCCGCTATATACATTCCGCTCTATTAAGGCCCATTTCATTCAAGTACTATATACTATATAATTGGTCTTTTACGTCAAGTTGAAAGAATGTTCAAAGTGGTGTTTATTGCTGCATTCACAAACTACTTTTTCCTCCATGAACAAAGTTTTATTTATCACCTTCTGTAAGTCTTTTTAGATGAACCTTTAATCCTTTAATCTTGTTGATGGATTTGGTTAGCTGACATCAGATATTGTGTTACTTACTATTTTGATTGGTATAGACACTGCATTAGTATTTCCAGTAGTGTTTGTATATCCAGCTTTTTTTTTCTCTTGTTGTGCACTAAATTGATTTGCTCACAATTTAATTTGTTATGATGGGTATTCTCTTTGCTAGTGTAGTATCAGGGCTCTTTGAGGAGGTGAACAATAGACTTCCATGAACTACACCCCTCAACCCCCACCCCCACCCCCACCCCCCAACCCCCCAAACGAAAAGCTAAGATCCACACATTCGCTTCCTAATTTCTAGCTGTTTTTAACTTCTGAAGCTCAGAACAGATATGAAAAGACTATTGGAGGTATATGCACTCAGATCTTTGCTCTTCTTTCTATTTTGAACTTCCAAACTTGTTTTGCTCAGGGAAACTAGCCTAATATTCTTTTCGGTAAATATGCTCTTCAGGCACTTGAGTTTTCCTGCATGCTAAGCTTTCTGCATCATTTTACTCGAATAATTGTATTGATGTCAGTCTTCATCCTGCTTTTTCATTTCACAGTATTTCTTTTAGCATCTTTCCTCCTTTGTTAGCATACTTTATAAACTTTTGCAGAACTGGTCAGCAAGATAACATGTGTGTGACAAGTAATTGTAAGTGAACCACAACTTTATTTATCTTTTTGAAGGATCTATACCTGCTTGTACAATCTTAGTTCACCTTCTGGCTTTATTATTTCTATGGCGCAATGTCTTGGCGCGAGCTCAACTATCTAAATTGGACATGGACGGCAAAAAAATGAAAACCAAAATGTTACAAAAGACATAAAATTATATTGACATTTGAGATATTTTGGTAGCTTCATTCACAAGAAGTTATCAATCTGGGCTGTTAGGTCAATAAATGAGTCCGAAGCTTTAATCATCTTGGTAGGGTGTATTTGTACCTTTGAATTTTCCCAAGATAGAGAACTAGCCATAATGTGATTGCTGCACACTAAAAGTGAGGTTTTACCTCAAACTTGTCTTATTCTTTCAGCTGATTGTCTCACATGTTCTGCAGCAGCCTTTATTTTCTCTATTGTTTCACTGATTGTGTGCTTAGATCCAAGTGTTGTCTTCTGCTTTTCAGTGTCCTAGATGAGGGACAATCATCAGGTTCATGAAAGGAAAGAGGTTTGTATAAGGCATGACTGATTCTAAGATTCCAATGTACCTCTTCTTCGAAGAGATGTGACAAGTCTAGGTCATGCAACATTGCTATTAGACTACAGGCGTTTATAAAATCTGGGCTTTTATCCGCGTCTGTTCCTGCTTCAGTTTCGTTTAAAACATGCGGTTAGTTCCAATTAAATCTAATTCCGTCTTTTCCATTCAGTCGTAGATTATATTACTATACCTGTCAGTCACTGAAACCACTATGGGGTCTATGTTAGCTTAATACGATGAAGACAGACATAAGTAAAGGGCCATCGTAGTTAAATTGAATGTTGTAAATCGATCATCCTGTCATTGTGCTTGTACTCTAGATGCATGGCTGACTTATAATCCAACCATTTACCTTCAACAATTTCTTCTATTGTTATCCTCTGCTTGACAGGAAATCAATCATTATCTTCCATCTCAGTTTTTTGGAATTTTACAACATAGTTATAGTAAAAATTATTGTTTGTGTTAGTGTCTGGTATCTTGCAAATTAGCTTCGTCAGGTCTTCTGTGAATCAATGCGGAAACGTCCATTTAGCTTGATAGATCTTCTCAATTAGTATATGGATCTTTGGGAATTTGATCGCCGTACTCCGCTTAGCCTGAAATTTGATGGGTCTATCACAAACGGTTTGGTGACCGCTACACATTGCTTCATCATGACTAATGTCACTTTTTTGGTAAATTCATGATTTTTCAGTGTAACATGAATTTTTCAAAATTTGATAGACATACTTCAATTGGCCCGAAACGTGACAAGTCAATCACAAATGGCTTGGTAATCCATACACATTTCTTGGCCCTAACTATTGTTTTTTTTTTTGGGGGCATTTCGAAGTCCTGAAATACGAATTCATGATATTCGAATTTTTCAATGTGTATACATGAATTTTTTGAAATTTGATCAAGGGACTCCGATTGGCCTATTATTGGTCATTGAATCATTTTGGATGAACCCATAAAATTTTGTGGCTAAACGGATTAGATCAATCGAATTTCAAAAAATTCATGACCTATATATAATACACAAAAAGTTCAAACATGCCTGAATTCCTATTCCATGACCTTGAAATGCCCAAAAAGGCAACGTTAGTCATTTAAAAGAATGAGTATCGATAACTTAATCATTTCGGATGGACCCATAAATTTTGCGTTCGCGATGTCTGACGTTTCAAAGAAATAATTATTGGTTTATTAGGTCATTTCGGATTGACCTATAAAATTTAAAGTCAAACAGAGCCGGTCGATCGAATTTTTGAAAATTCATGAACTATAACACACGAAAAGTTAAGATAATCCTGAATTCTAGTTTTTTAACCTCGAAATGTAAAAAATGCAACATCTATCATTATAAAGTAACGAGTATCGATCATCGGATTGTTTCGGATGGACCCATAAATCTTGGGGTTATAAATGGACTCAATCAACGGAATTCCAAAAAATTCATAGGCTATAGTCTTTGCAAAGCAATGATTACTCCTCACAAGTCATTTGGGATGGACCCATAAAATTTGTGGCTAAAAAGATCAGATCAAATCGAATTTCCAAAAATTCATGGCCTATAACCCATGAAAAGTTCAGACAAGCCTAAATGTCTATTCCGTGACCTTGAAATACCCAAAAAAAATGTCAATCATTTCAAAGAATGAGCATCGATCACCTGGTCATTCCGGATGAACCCACAAATTTTGGGACCAAATAGAATCGATCGATCGATTTTTGAAAAATTCATGGACGTTAGCCCATGGATTACTCGAGATTTAATTGACCGTCTCCATTCGTCCCCAAATTTTGGCCTCGTTCGACCCCAAATTTTGGCTGTGTCCGGCCTACAAGGCCTGATGACGAGCACTCAATCAATTTTATTGGTCGGCATCAGTATTTTTTTGCATGAATGAGAATTTATGATTTTCAAGATTTTCGGTATATGTTAGCCTATGAATTTCTCGAGATTTGATTGACTGTCTCCATTCGTTCCCAAATTTTAGTCGTGCCCAGTCTACAAGGCCTAGCGACGAGCGCTCAATCAATTTTTTTGGCCGGCATCACTATTATAAATGAGAATTTATGATATTTGGTGTGTTGATTGCCCGTCTTTGTTCAATCTCAAATTTTGGTCGTGCCTAACCTACAATGCCTGGTGACGAGCGCTCAATCAATTTTTTTGGCTGGCATCACTAGTTTTTGCATAAATGAGAATTTACGATTTTTAAGATTTTCGCTGTGTGTTAGCCCATGAATTTCTCAAGATTTGATTGACCGTCTCCATTCGGCCCAAATTTTGGCTGTGCCCCGCCTACAAGGCCTGGAGACGAGCGCTCAAATAATTTTTTTGGGCGGCATCACTATTTTTTGCATAAATAAGAATTTTTCATTTTCAATATTTTCTGTGTGTGTTAGCCCATGGATTTCTCGAGATTTGATTGACCGTCTTCGTTCGACCCCAAATTTTGACCCTTCCCAGCCTACAAGGCTTGGTGATGAGCGCTCAAATAATTTTTTTATTCGGCATCACTATTTTTTGTATAAATAAGAATTTACGATTTTAGAGATTTTCGGTGTGGCCCATGAATTTCTTGAGATTTGATTGACCGTATCCGTTCGGCCCCATATTTTTGCCGTGCCTAGCCTATAAGACTTAGTGACGAGTGCTCAAATAATATTTTTGGCTGGCATCACTACTTTTTGCATAAATGAGAATTTACGATTTTCAAGATTTTCGGTGTTTGTTAACCCATGGATTTCTTGAGATTTGATTGACCGTCTTCGTTCGGCCCCAAATTTTGGCTGTGGCCAGCCTATGATGCTTGTTGACGAGCGCTCTATCAATTTTATTGGCCGACATCACTATTTTTTGCATAAATGAGAATTTACAATTTTTAAGATTTTCGGTGTGTGTTAGCCCTTAGATTTCTTGAGATTTGATTGACCATCTTCGTTCGGCCTAAAATTTGGCTGTGGCCTATGAGGCCTGTTGAAGAGCACTTTGTCAATATTATTGGCCGGCATCACTATTTTTTGCATTAATGAGAATTTACGATTGTCAAGATTTTCGGTGTGTGTTAGCCAATGGATTTCTCGATATTTGATTGACCGTCTTCGTTTGGCCCCATATTTTGGTCGTGCCTAGCCTATAAGGCTTAGTAACGAGTGCTCAAATAATTATTTTGGCCGGCATCACTATTTTTTGCATAAATGAAAATTTACGATTTTTAAAATTTTCAAGATTTCTCGAGATTTGATTGACCGTCTCCATTCGGCCTCAAATTTTGGCTATGGCCAACCTACGAGGCATGTTGACGAGCTCTCTATCAATTTTATTGGCCGGAATCACTATTTTTTGCATAAATGAGAATTTACGATTTTCAAGATTTTCGGTGTGTGTTAGCCCATTAATTTGTGGAGATTTGATTGACCGTAACCGTTCGACCCCAAATTTTGGCTATGCTCAGTCTGCAAGATCTGGTGACGAGCACTCAAATAATTCTTTTGGCCTGCATCACTATTTTTTCCATAAATAAGAATTTATGATTTTCATGATTTTCGATATATGTTAGCCTTTGAATTTCTAGAGATTTGATTGACCGTCTCCGTTCCGCCTCAAATTTTGGCGTTATACAGCTTACAAGGCATGGTGATGAGTGCTCTATAAATTTTTTTGGCCGACATCACTATTTTTTGCATAAATGAGAATTTATGATTTTAAAAATTTTTGGTGTGTGTTAGCCCATGAATTTTTCGAGATTTGATTGACCGTATCCGTTTGGCCCCAAATTTTGGCAGAATCTAGCCTACGAGGCTTAGTGACGAGCGCTCAAATAATTTTTTTAGCAAATATTACTATTTTTTGCATAAATAAGAATTTACGATTTTCAAGATTTTTGGTGTGTGTTAGCCTACTATTTTTTGCATAATTAAGAATTTACGATTTTCAAGATTTTTGGTGTGTGTTAGCCTATGGATTTCTCGAGATTTGATTGACCGTCTCCGTTCGGCCCTAAATTTTGGTTGTGCCCAGCCTAAAAGGCCTGGAGACGTGCGCTCAAATAATTTTTTTGGCCGGCATCACTATTTTTTGCATAAATGAGAATTTACGATTTTAGAAATTTTCGGTGTGTGTTAGCCCATGAATTTCTCGAGATTTGATTGATCGTCTCCGTTCGGCCCCAAATTTTGGCTATGCTCAGCCGACAAGGTCTAGTGACGAGCGGTTAATCAATTTTTTTGGCCGGCATCACTATTTTTTGTATATATATAGGAGAATTTACGATTTTCAAGATTTCCGATGTGTGTTAGCCTATTGATTTCTAAAGATTTGGTTGACCATCTCCGTTCGGCCCCAAATTTTGGCTGTGTCCAGCCTACAAAACCTAGTGACGAGCGATCTATCAATATTTTTGGCTGGCATCACTATTTTTTGAATAAATGAGGATTTACGATTTTAAACATTTTTGGTGTGTGTTAGCCCATGGATTTCTCGATATTTGATTGTTCGTCTCCGTTTGGCCCCATATTTTGGTTGTGCCTAGCCTACAAGGTTTATGACGAGCGCTCAAATAATTTTTTTGGCCGGCATCACTATTTTTTACATAAATGAAAATTTACGATTTTTAAAATTTTCGACATGTGTTAGCCCATGGATTTCTCGAGATTTGATTGGCCGTCTCCGTTCGCCGCAAATTTTGGGTGTGGCCAGCCTACGAGGCCTGTTGACGAGCGCTCTATCAATTTTATTGGCTTGCATCACTATTTTTTTTGCATAAATGAGAATTTATGATTTTTAAAATTTTAGGTGTGTGTTAGCCCATGAATTCTCGAGATTTGATTTATCGTCTCCGTTTCACCCCAAATTTTGGTTGTGCCTAGTCTACAAGGTCTGGTAACTAGCAATCAAATAATTTTTTTGACCGGCATCACTATTTTTTTCATAAATAAAATTTTATGATTTTTAAGATTTTCGGTGTGTTAGCCTTTGCATTTCTCGAGAATTGATTGACCGTCTCCGTTCGGCCCCAACTTTTGGCTTTGCACAGCTTACAAGGCATGGTGACGAGCGCTCTATATATTTTTTGGCCGGCATCACTATTTTTTGCATAAACGAGAATTTACGATTTTAAAGATTTTTGGTGTGTGTTAGCCCATGGATTTCTCAAGATTTGATTGACCGTCTCGATTCAGCCCCAAATTCTGGTTGTGCCTAGCCTACAAATCCTGGCGACAAGCGCTCTATCAATTTTTTAAGAGGTATCACTATTTTTTGAATAAATTAGAATTTACGATTTACAAGATTTTCGGTGTGTGTTAGCCCATGAACTTCTTGAGATTTGATTGACTGTATCCGTTCGGCTTCAAATTTTGGTCGTGCCTAGCTTACAAGGTCTGGTGACAAGCGCTCTATATATATTATTTACCGGCATCACTATTTTTTCTATAAATAAAAATTTACGATTTTCAAGATTTTTGATGTGTGTTAGCTCATGGATTTTTCGAGATTTGATTGGTCGTCTCTGTTCGACCCCTAATTTTGGCCGTATCCAACCTACAAGGCTTGGAGATGAGCGCTCAATCAATTTTTTGGCTGACATCACTATCTTTTTACATAAATAAGAATTTACTATTTTAGAGATTTTCGGTGTGTGTTAGCCCATGAATTTCTCGATATTTGATTAACCGACTCCATTCGACTCCAAATTTTGGCCGTGCCCAGCCTACAAGGTTTAGTGACGAGTGCTCAAACAACTTTTTTGGCCAGCATCACTATTTTTTGCATAAATGAGAATTTACGTTTTTAAAGATTTTCGGTGTGTGTTAGCCCATGAATTTCTCGAGATTTAATTAACCGTCTCCGTTCAACCCCAAATTTTCGCTATGACTGGCCTACAAGGCTTAGTGACGAGCGCACAAATAATTTATTTGGCCGGCATCACTATTTTTTGCATAAATGAGAGTTTACGATTTTCAAGATTTTTGGTGTGTGTTAGCCCATGAATTTCTCGAGATTTCATTGACCGTCTCCGTTCGATCCCAAATTTTGGCCGTGCCCGTTCTACAAGTCTTAGTGACGAGCACTCAATCAATTTTTTGATCGGCATCATTATTTTTTACATAAATGAGAATTTACGATTTTTAAGATTTTTGGTGTGTATTAGACCATGGATTTATCGAGATTTGATTGACTGTCTCCGTTCGGTCCTAAATTTTGGTTGTGCCCAGTCTACAAGGCTTGGAGATGAGCGCTCCATCAATTTTTTTCTCCAGCATCACTATTTCTTTCATAAATGAGAATTTACTAGGCACCGAAAATCGCCAAAATCGTAAATTCTCATTTATGTGAAAAATGGTGATGCCGATCAAATGAAATGATAGGGCGCTCGTCACCAGGCCTAGTAGGTTGCGCACAACCAAAATTTGGGGCCGGACGGAAATGGTCGATCAAATCTCGAGAAATCCGTGGGCAAACATACACCGAAAATCGCCAAAATCGTAAATTCTCGTTCTCATTTATGCGAAAAATAGTGATGCCGATCAAATGAAATGATAAGGCGCTCGTCATAAAGGTTCGTAGGCCGCGCATAGTCAAAATTTGGGGCCAAACGGAGACGGTCAATCAAATCTCGAGAAATCTGTGGGCTAACATACACCAAAAATCGCGAAAATCGTTAATTCTCATTTATGCGAAAAATAGTGATGCCGATCAAATGAAATGATAGGTTGCTCGTCATCAAGGTTCGTAGGCTGCGCACAGCCAAAATTTGGAGCCTAATGGAGACGGTCAATCAAATCTCGAGAAATCTGTGGGCTAACACACACCGAAAATTGCGAAAATCGTAAATTCTCATTTATGCGAAAAATGGTTATGCCGATCAAATAAAGTGATAGGGCGCTCGTCACGAGGCCTTGTAGGCTGCACACGGTCAAAATTTGAGGCCAAACGGAGATGGTCACTCAAATCTCGAGAATTCCGTGGGCTAACATACGCCGAAAATCGCGAAAATCATAAATTCTGATTTTGTGCGAAAAATGGTGATGTCGATCAAATAAAGTGATAGGGAGCACTTCACCAGGCCTTGTAGGCTGCGCACGGCCAAAATTGGCTCCGTCAAACCGCCTTGTGGCAGTTTGTCCAGATAGATCTCGAAAAAATACACAAAATGAAAAAAAATTGGGTAAAACGGATAATCCAGCTCAAAGTTATGATCATTAAAATAATGTGCCACTAATGAACTCTTTTTCCGGCAATTATACTACAGTTATAACAGGTTTTTCTTGATAAGAAGTTTTAATATTTTAAAATTATTAAAAGAAATTCACCTTAAACAAACTTATAAATCACATAGGCAAACACAATTTATATACACGTTGGTGAAACAAGATTACAAGTCTTTGATAGAACACGATTTATGCGCACCATAAAAAATGATGGATAGTTTCATCGTGTGCGAGGAATATAACTGTAAAACGCATTCCCCGTATTCGATTTATAAATCGCATTCAGTTTACAGGATTTATAAATCGCATTCACTGTATGTGATTTGTAAATCCCATTCGGTGTATGCAATTTACTCAATGCCACTTATAAATCGCGTACACTGAATGCGATTTATAAATCGCTTAGAGTGAATGCTATTTACAAATTGCGTATAGTGAAGGCGATTTGTAAGACGCATTTTCTGAGCGCGATTCATAAATTGGCATCACTATTTTTCGCATAATTGAGAATTTATGATTTTTGCGATTTTCAGTATATGTTAACTCACGGATTTCTCGAGATTTGATCGGCCGTCTCCGTTTGGCCCCAAATTTTGACTGTGTGCAGCCTACAAGGCCTGGTAACGAGCTCCATATCACTTTATTTGATCGGCATCACCATTTTTTGCATAAAATGAGAATTTACAATTTTAGCAATTTTCGGTGTGTGTTAGCCCACAGATTTCTCGAGATTTGAGTGACCATCTTCGTTTGGCCCGAAATTTTAGTTGTGCGCAGCCTACAAGTCCTGGTGACGAGCGCCCTATCGCTTTATTGATCGGCATCACCATTTTTCACATAAATGAGAATTTACGATTTTGGCGATTTTCAGTGTATGTTAGCCCACAAATTTCTCGAAATTTGATCGGCTGTCTCCGTTCGGCCTCAAATTTTGGCTATGCGCAGCCTACGAACCTTGATGACGAGCGCCCTATCATTTCATTTGATCGGCATCACTATTTTTCACATAAATGAGAATTTATGATTTTCGCGATTTTCCATGTATGTTAGCTCACGGATTTCTCGAGATTTGATCGGCCGTCTCCCTTTGGCCCCAAATTTTGGTTGTGCAGCCTACAAGGCTTGGTGACGAGCTCCCTATTACTTTATTTGATCGGCTTCACCATTTTTCTCATAAATGAGAATTAATGATTTTGGCGATTTTCGGTGTATGTTAGCCCACGAATTTCTCGAGATTTGATCGGTCGTCACCGTTCGGCCTCAAATTTTGGCTGTGCGCAGCCTACGAACCTTGATGACGAGTGCCCTATCACTTTAGTTGATCGGCATCACCTTTTTTTTCATAAATGAGAATTTACGATTTTTGCGATTTTTGGTGTATGTTAGCCCACGAATTTCTCGACATTTGATGGATCGTCTCCGTTCGGCCTCAAATTTTAAATGTGCGCAGCCCACGAACCTTGATGACGAGCACCCTATCATTTCATTTGATCGGCGTCACTATTTTTCGCATAAATGAGAATTTACGATTTTCGCGATTTTCGATGTATGTTAGCTCACGGATTTCTCGAGATTTGATCGGCCGTCTCTGTTTGACCCCAAATTTTGGCTGTGCGCAGCCTACAAGGCCTGGTGACGAGCTCCCTATCACTTTATTTGATCGGCATCACCATTTTTCATATAAATGAGAATTTACGATTTTGGCGATTTTCGGTATATGTTAGCCCATGGATTTCTCGAGATTTGATCGACCGTCTCCGTTTGGCCCCAATTTTTGGTTGTGCGCAGCCTTCAAGGCCTGATGACGAGCGTCCTATCACTTTATTTGATCGGCATCACCATTTTTGGCACAAATGAGAATTTACAATTTTGTCAATTTTCGGTGTATGTAGCCCACGGATTTCTTGAGATTTGATCGGACGTCTCCGTTTGATCCCAAATTTTGGTTGTGCGCAGCCTACAAGTCCTGGTGACGAGCGCCCTATCACTTTATTTTATCGGCATCACCATTTTTCGCATAAATGAGGATTTACGATTTTAGCGATTTTCGGTGTATGTTAGCCCATGGATTTCTTTAAATTTGATCGGTCATCCCCGTTCGGCCTCATATTTCGGCTTTGCACAGCCTACGAACCTTGAAAATGAGCACCTTAACGTTTTAATTGATCGGCATCACCATTTCTAGCATAAATGAGAATTTACGATTTTGGCGATTTTCGATGTATGTTAGCCCACAGATTTCTCGAGATTTGATAAGCCGTCTCCGTTCGACCCCAAATTTTGGCTGTGCGCAGCCTACAAGTCCAGGTGACGAGCGCCCTATCACTTTATTTGATTGACATCACCATTTTTTGCATAAATGAGAATTTACGATTTTGGCAATTTTCGGTGTATGTTAGCCCATGGATTTCTTGAAATTTGATCGGTCGTCCCCGTTCGGCCTCAAATTTTGGCTGTGCACAGCCTACGAACCTTGATAACGAGCACCCTATCATTTTAGTAGATCAGCATCACCGTTTTTTGCATAAATGAGAATTTACGATTTTGCCGATTTTCAGTGTATGTTAGCCCACGGATTTCTCGAGATTTGATCGACCGTCTCCGTTTGGCCCCAAATTTTGGCTGTGCGCAGCCTTCAAGGCCTGGTGACGAGCTTCCTATCACTTTATTTGATCGGCATCACCATTTTTCGCACAAATGAGAATTTACGATTTTGCCGATTTTCGGTGTATGTTAGCCCACGAATTTCTCGAGATTTGGTCGGACGTCTCCGTTCGACCCCAAATTTTGGTTGTGCGCAGCCTACAAGGCCTGGTGACGAGCGCTCTATCACTTTATTTGATCGGCATCACCATTTTTCGCATAAATGAGAATTTATGATTTTGGCGATTTTCGGTGTATGTTAGCCCATGGATTTCTTGAAATTTGATCGGCCATCCCCGTTCGGCCTCAAATTTTGGCTGTGCGCAGCCTATGAACCTTGATAACGAGCACTCTAACGTTTTAATTGATCGGCATCACCATTCTTTTTATAAATGAGAATTTACGATTTTGCCAATTTTCGGTGTATGTTAGCCCACGGATTTCTCGAGATTTGATCGACCGTCTCCGTTTGGCACCAAATTTTGGCTGTGCGCAACCTTCAAGGCCTGGTGACGAGCTTCCTATCACTTTATTTGATCGGCATCACCATTTTTCGCACAAATAAGAATTTACGATTTTGCTGATTTTCGGTGTATGTTAGCCCATGGATTTCTCGAGATTTGATCGAACGTCTCCGTTCGACCCCAAATTTTGGCTGTGCATAGCCTACAAGGCCTAGTGACGAGCTCCCTATTACTTTATTTGATTGGCATCACCATTTTTCGCATAAATGAGAATTTACGATTTTTGTGATTTTCGGTGTATGTTAGCCCATGGATTTCTTGAAATTTGATCGGCCGTCCCTGTTGGGCCTCAAATTTTGGCTATGCGAAGCCTACGAACCTTGATAACGAGCACCCTATCGTTTTTGTTGATCGGCATCATCTTTTTTTGCATAAATGAGAATTTTCGATTTTGCCGATTTTCGGTGTATGTTAGCCCACGGATTTCTCGAGATTTGATCGATCGTCTCCATTTGGCCCCAAATTTTGGTTGTGTGCAACCTTCAAGGCCTGGTGACGAGCTCCGTATCACTTTATTTGATCGGCATCACCATTTTTTCGCATAAATTAGAATTTATAATTTTTGCGATTTTTGGTGTATGTTAGCCCATGAATTTCTCGAAATTTGATCGGCCGTCTCCGTTCGGCCTCAAATTTTGGCTGTGGGCAGCCTAAAAGGCCTGGTGACGAGCGCCCTATCACTTTAGTTGATCGACATCACTATTTTTTGCATAAATGAGAATTGACAATTTTGTCGATTTTCGGTGTATGTTAGCCCACGGATTTCTCGAGATTTGATCGACTATCTCCGTCCGGCCCCAAATTTTTGTTGTGCGTAGCCTACAAGGCCTTCTGACGAGCTCTCTATCACTTCATTTAATCGGCATCACTATTTTTTGCATAAATGAGAATTTATAATTTTGCCGATTTTCGGTATATGTTAGC
Source organism: Datura wrightii (assembly GCA_035772735.1). Taxonomy (NCBI): domain Eukaryota; kingdom Viridiplantae; phylum Streptophyta; class Magnoliopsida; order Solanales; family Solanaceae; genus Datura; species Datura wrightii. Next base: position 201,413,131 of record JASDFA010000016.1, on the reverse strand, counting down.
CCACGGATTTCTAGAGATTTGATCGGCCGTCTCCGTTCGGGCTCAAATTTTGGCTGTGCGTGGCCTATAAGGCCTGCTGACGTGCTCCCTATTACTTTATTTGATCGGCATCACCATTTTTCATATAAATGAGAATTTACAATTTTGGCGATTTTCGGTATATTAGCCCACGGATTTCTCGAGATTTGATCAACCGTCTCCGTTTGGCCCCAAATTTTGGTTGTGCGTAGCCTTCAAGGCCTGGTGACGAGCGTCCTATCACTTTATTTGATCAGCATCACCACTTTTGGCACAAATAAGAATTTACAATTTTGCCGATTTTCGGTGTATGTTAGCCCACGGTTTTCTCGAGATTTGATCGGACGTCTCCGTTCGACCCCAAATTTTAGCTATGCGCAGACTATAAGTCCTGGTGACGAGTGCCCTATCACTTTATTTGATCGGCATCACCATTTTTCGCATAAATGAGAATTTACGATTTTGGCGATTTTCGGTGTATGTTAGCCCATGGATTTCTTTAAATTTGATCGGTCGTCCCCGTTCGGCCTCATATTTTAGCTTTGCGCAGCCTACGAACCTTGATAACGAGCATCCTAATGTTTTAATTGATCGGCATCACCATTTTTTGCATAAATGAGAATTTACGATTTTGGCGATTTTCGGTGTATGTTAGCCCACGGATTTCTCGAGATTTGATCGGTCGTCTCCGTTCGACCCCAAATTTCGACTGTGCGCAGCCTACAAGTCCTGGTGACGAGCTCCCTATTATTTTATCTGATCGGCATCACCATTTTTCGCATAAATGAGAATTTACGATTTTGGCGATTTTTAGTGTATGTGTTAGCCTATGGAATTCTTGAAATTTGATCAGCCGTCCCCGTTCGGCCTCAAATTTTGACTGTGCACAGCCTACGAACCTTGATAACGAGCACCCTATCATTTTAGTTGATCAGCATCACCATTTTTTGCATAAATTAGAATTTTTGATTTTGCCGATTTTCGGTGTATCCCACGGATTTCTCGAGATTTGATCGACCGTCTCCGTTTGGCCCCAAATTTTGGCTGTGCGCAGCCTTCAAGGCCTGGTGACGAGCTTCCTATCACTTTATTTGATCGGCATCACCATTTTTCGCACAAATGAGAATTTATAATTTTGCCGATTTTCGGTGTATGTTAGCCTACGAATTTCTCGAGATTTGATCGGACGTCTCCGTTCGACCCCAAATTTTGGTTGTGCGCAGCCTACAAGGCCGGGTGACGAGCGCCCTATCACTTTATTTGATCGGCATCACCATTTTTTGCATAAATGAAAATTTACAATTTTGGCGATTTTCGGTGTATGTTAGCCCATGGATTTCTTGAAATTTGATCGGCCGTCCCTGTTCGGCCTCAATTTTTGGTTGTGCGCAGCCTACGAACCTTGATAATGAGCACTCTAACTTTTTAATTGATCGGCATCACCATTTTTTTCATAAATAAGAATTTATGATTTTGCCGATTTTCGGTGTATGTTAGCCCACGGATTTCTCGAGATTTGATCAACTGTCTCCGTTTGGCCCCAAATTTTGGTTGTGCGCAGCCTTCAAGGCCTGGTGACGAGCTTCCTATCACTTTATTTGATCGGCATCACCATTTTTCACACAAATGAGAATTTACGATTTTGCTGATTTTCGGTGTATGTTAGCCCACGGATTTCTCGAGATTTAATCGACCATCTCCGTTTGGCCCCAAATTTTGGTTGTGCGCAGCCTTCAAGGCCTGGTGACGAGCTCCGTATCACTTTATTTGATTGGCATCACCATTTTTTCGCATAAATGAGAATTTACGATTTTTGCAATTTTCGGTGTATGTTAGCCCATGAATTTCTCGAAATTTGATCGGCCGTTTCCGTTCGGCCTCAAATTTTGGCTGTGGGCAGCCTACAAGGCCTGGTGATGTGCTCCCTTTCACTTTATTTGATCGGCATCACCATTTTCCGCATAAATGAGAATTTAAGATTTTGCTGATTTTCGGTGTATGTTAGCCCACGGATTTCTCGAAAATTGATTGGTTGTGCCTGTTCGACCTCAAATTTTAGCTGTGCGAGGCCTACGAACCTTGATGACGAGCGTCCTATCATTTCATTTGATCAGCATCACTATTTTACGCATAAAATGAGAATTTACAATTTTCGCGATTTTCTGTGTATGTTAGCTCACGAATTTCTGGAGATTTAATCGACCGTCTCCGTTTGGCCCCAAAATTTGGCTGTGCGCAGCCTTCAAGGCCTGGTGACGAGCTTCCTATCACTTTATTTGATCGACATCACCATTTTTCGCACAAATGAGAATTTATGATTTTGCCGATTTTCGGTGTATGTTAGCCCACGGATTTCTCGAGATTTGATCGGTCGTCTCCGTTCGACCCCAAATTTTAGCTATGCGAAGCCTACAAGGCCTGGTGATGAGCGCCCTATCACTTTATTTGATCGGCATCACCATTTTTCGCATAAATGAGAATTTACAATTTTGGCAATTTTCGATGTATGTTAGCCCATGGATTTCTTGAAATTTGATCGCTAGTCTCCGTTCGGCCCCAAATTTTGGATGTGCACTGCCTAAAAGGCCTTGTGACGAGGGCCCTATCACTTTAGCTGATCGGCATCACCATTTTTCACATAAATGAGAATTTACGATTTTGCCGATTTTCGATGTATGTTAGCCTACGGATTTCTCGAGACTTAATCGACTGTCTCCGACCGGCCCCAAATTTCGGCTGTGCGCAGCCTACTAGGCCTGGTGGCGAGCTCCCTATCACTTTATTTGATCGGCATCAAATATTTCGCATAAATGAGAATTTACGATTTTTGTGATTTTCGGTGTCTGTTAACCCATGGATTTTCTCGAGATCTGATCGCTAGTCTCCGTTCGGCCCCAAATTTTGGCTTTGCCCAGTCTACAAGGCCTGGTGACTAGTGCTCAAATAATTTTTTTGGCCGGTATAACTATTTTTTGCATAAATGAGAATTTACGATTTTCAAGATTTTCGGTGTTTGTTAGCTCAAGGATTTCCCGAGATTTGATTGACCGTCTCTGTTCGGCCCTAAATTCTGGCTGTGCCCAGCCTACAAAGTCTGGTGACAAGCGCTCTATCATTTTTTTTTAATAGGCATCACTATTTTTTGAATAAATTAGAATTTGCAATTTACAAGATTTTCGGTATGTGTTAGCCCATGAATTTCTTGATATTTCATTGATCGTCTTCGTTCGGCCCCAAATTTTGGTCGTGCCTATCCTACAAAGCCTGGTGACGAGTGTTCAATCAATTTTTTTAGCCTGCACCACTATTTTTTGCATAAATAAGAATTTACGCTTTTCAAGATTTTCGGTGTGTGTTAGCCTATGAATTTCTAGAGATTTGATTGACGGTCTCTATTCAGCCCCAAATTTTGGTCGTGCCCATCCTAAAAAGCCTGGTGACGAGTGCTCAATTAATTTTTTTAGCCGGCATCACTATTTTTTGCATAAATAAGAATTTACGCTTTTCAAGATTTTCGGTGTGTTAGCCTATGGATTTCTCGAGATTTGATTGATGGTCTCTGTTCAGCCCCAAATTTTGATCGTGTCAATCCTACAAAGGTGCTCAATCAATTTTTTTAGTCGGCATCACTATTTTTGCATAAATAAGAATTTACGCTTTTCAAGATTTTCGGTGTGTGTAGCCTATAGATTTCTCGAGATTTGATTGACCGTCTCCTTTCGGCCCAAATTTTTGCTATGCATAACTTACAAGGCTTGGTGACGAGCGCTCTATATATTTTTTTAACCGGCATCACTATCTTTTGAATAAATGAGAATTTACGATTTTCAAGATTTTCGGTGTGTGTTAGCCCATGAATTTCTCGAGATTTGATTGACCGTCTCCGTTCGATCCCAAATTTTGGCCGTGCCCAGCCTACAAGGCCGGAAGACGAGCGCTCAAATAATTTTTTTGGCCGGCGTCACTGTTTTTTGCATAAATGAGAATTTACGATTTTCAAGATTTTCGGTGTGTGTTAGCCTATGAGTTTCTCGAGATTTGATTGACCGTCTCCGTTCAGCCCCAAATTTTGAATGTCTCCAACCTACAAGACCTGGTGACGAACGCTCTATCAAATTTTTTGGCGGGAGTTTAGCAGTAAATAGCAATGGCGAATTGTTTACTGATTTTAGTGCAGAAGAGTTGTTGCAGTAGTAGACTTGGTGAAGTGATGAGTAAAAATCTGTGAAGCTATAATGAGATACAATACATGTTGGGAGAGCTTGGAGATCAGCATAATATCACTTGTTAGTCTGCCGTACAAGCGTTTTCTGGTGGCTGGTGGTCACATGGATCACAAGTATCACCTAGCACCTATTATATTTGCCACAGGGTTTTGCTCCATGGCTTATTACCTATATGAGTTCCATTTCGAAAGGAGAAAATTGGTAGTATTTGAACCATTTTCAACTCAAATCAAGTAGCTGCAATTGGGAAAACAATGATAAGAATAAACAATACTACACAAATTTATTTATTTTATTTTATTTATGTACTTTGACAAGGATAAACGATACTACACAAATTTATAAAATATTGTCATTATTGTACTATACTATACATTTTTACCAACCATACAACTATACTAAACCAACTTGCAAAGTGACAAATTTGGAAAGTATCCCTCTTATCCACCACTAATAATATTCAAATAAATACATAATCTTATAAAAGCAACTTCAATTAGGATCACAAATTAGACAATAATCCATAAAAGCTTATACATTAACTTGCATCTAATGAAGTAAAATCTTGTAACTCCTTGTCTTGTTCAAACAATGTCATTTCTTGATCAGTCATAATAACCCAAGCTTCAATTCCACCAGGAAATTCAACAGAATCTAACAAAACAATATTATTTTTTACCCCAAGAATCGCGACAATCGTTAAAATAGATTTACCCCATCCAAAGTTTGCTCCGCTAATCGGAAATTTACACCAACTTCCAATTGTTAACACGCGAACATCATCCCCTTGACTCATGATCAACTTCCCGAGTTGGTTAAAATTACTCTTAACAAACTCAAAACCATCCTCTCCGTGGATTTTCTCCAAGTAATTACCATCAATTCTCCCAATTGCACTCTTTATTTTCCCAACCAAAGAGAACCAATTGTTTCCTACACTTGCTATTGCACTTGCTATCAAGAAGAAATTCCCAAATGAATTTTCAGGCAAAGGTGGAACTACCCTTTGCCTTATATTCATTGGGATAATAATTGCAACAGAGTTACACCTTTTTGCAGCCATGAAACATTTCCATAACAAACCCATTATTACTTCTACACGTGTCACGTTTTCATTGTAACCATAATTAATTAATTTACCCTTCATTTTAGCTATATTCGAAGCAGTAAAAACGAATCTTTTTACCTCTAGCTTTTCAGCAACAGGCTGAATTGCTACACACTTTTCGTCTGGCGTGTCATCAGTTGTCCTTCTTGGTGGAAAAATTGATGATAAAGAGATGAAAGTAGAGTCTTTTTTCATCTTGTTGTTGTCTATGTTGCTCGGACTCTTCAAAAACTCTGGTGGATGTGCGTCAGATCCTTCAAAAGTAGTGTGTTTCTGAAGGATCTGACACGGGTGCGACATCATTTCTGGAGAATCTGGGCAGCATTTGTTGCTTCTTAATCCTTCACTTGTATTGCACCAATTCTTGATGAATGTGCAAAGGCTAGAAGCATCACCAACTTTATGTGAAATGGAGATACTAATTGCTATGCCACCACAATTGAATAAGTTAATTTGAATGGCTAAAAGTTCTTGAAAAGTTGCTGTGGTGCCATTTGAATTGTAAGGTGTGAGTTGGACCAATTCACTGGATTTTTGATTCTTGATGATGTCTAAAAGTGAAGCATCCACTTGGGATTCTTGATAGTAAACTCCTTCATCATTGCAATCAATTGAATATTGGGATTTCATTCTTCCAGCCAAAGGGTAAAATTGAGTTAAAGTTTGTGAAAGTGAAGTCTTTAAGTGGCTGCATATTTGTGATTGTGTGATGGTTTCACTCTTTTTGTAGAAAAAAATGAGTGGAATTGAAGAATGAGGTATTATTTCATCTATAAAAGAGATTTTGTGCTCTCTAAGTTCATGTGGAGTTGGGGAAGATGGTTTGATAAGTTCTTCACAAATCTTGGCAATTTTCATTTTCTTGAGATAAGAGAAGAATGTATCCTGTTTCTTGTTTATAGGAGTGGCCGAGTTTAACTTCTGTACACTGACAGTGTAAAATATTTCAAGAAAAATGGCGGATATTTTCTCATAACAAGTGGAATGAGTAATCTAATAAAAATAGGACAAGTGGCTTTCTACGACGGGTTAAATAAACATTGCGGGAATCTTTTTATGTGGTAAGGAATCTTCTTCTCCCAAGAGGAGACAAATACTAAAAGGAGCATTGCAAATTAAGAAAAAAAGAATAAGCTTTTAAGTCCTTGTCATGACAGGATAAACTACAATAATTATAGTACTAACAAGTAAAATTAAAGAGCTCAAGTCCTTGTCTTGTGACTGTGTCTGATAGCAGCTAATGGAATATATAGTTCAACTATTGAACACAAATGGATTAATTCAACTATTCAGTCCTTGTCATGTATTTGTGTCTGATAGTAACTAATGGAATACTTCTAACTTTTTTTTTTTTTGGGTTTCCGACCCGAGTCGCATATCAGCTTTGAGACCAGCTGGAAAGTCCCACTTTGAGAGGCAAAATGCTTCAGTGTACCGTGATAATGATAGTTGTTGTTATACATAAACAGTTGTTACAAAGATACTAAAGAAAACTTGTCTGAAGCGTATGCTGCAGATCAAGTCAAGAGAGCTATGGAAGTTGGAAGTTCTGCTTTCCCATTTCATGTGACTTTGTAGTATGAGATACTGACTATTTGCACAAAACTCTGATTATAAAAATAACAATGCAGTACTTAAAGTAGAATTTGATTGACTTTTTGTATTTCTCACTTTTAATCTGTCGGAATAGACAATACATATATGATCGGAGGCATATGTAGGTACTAGGTAAGATTGCTTAGAGTTGGATGCAGAATTCCTAATTCAAACTGAAATGTTAAGTGATCTGGGAAATAACATTTTCCTTTTGCAATCAAAGGTTTGGACTATCGGTCAATGAAGCGGGAGGAAAACTATAAGATTTCACGTTCAAATCCTGTCATTCTTTATGTTCTTTGAGGTTGTTTGGGGTCAATGGAAGATGCTGTACGTTGCTTACCATAAAAATTGGCTTCGATGGTATTTAAACTCGCTCTTTTCTAATATTGTTCAACTTACTTTTCTACCAGAGTGTTTAGTTGAAGGTACTGCAGAGAACTGTTTTATGGAGTTAAGATAAAAGTATAGAACTAAGTGATTTGACATCTTGTAGCTCATCTGTCTTGTTAATTTATATGTCACCTTCCTCATTTTATTTTCACTATTCATTTTGAGGAGCAATTAGTTGAACCAAAGCCTCAGGAGCCAACAGAACACCAGTATGTTGTTTACTTTAATGTAATGCATCTGTCTGGAATGTAATCTCAGAATCTGTCTTGGCGACAATGTTTCTTGGACTTCCATTTGGGATGTGATCCTTGAAAACTTTTCCGATTGTAAAAGACAACATCTTTCTTTTGGTGCCATGGGAGATCAGTTCTCATTAACAGTGTTCTTGATGCGTTGCCTACTTATACCATCACACTCCTCCCCCTTCCTTCATCTATAGCAAAGAAACTTAATAGTAACGTAGCGATTCTCTATGGCAATAAATAAGGGGAAAAAAATCTTTCGACCTTGTTAAAGCCATTTGTCCGGAACATTTGGAAGGAAAGAAATGCCGGAATTTTTTTAACAGAAGGATGTTTTCTGTTCTTAAACTTAAACAAAGTTGTATATCTTTTCTTAGCTTTTAGTGCGACATGTCAGTGACAAATGTATATCTTTTTCTCTTTCGCAAGCTCTCAGTTTCTAGCTATGTTGCTCGGATCCTCAAAAAATGCATAAGGAGGATTCGCCACATACACCTGACAGTATTTTTTGTTTAAGAGTCCGAGCAATATAGGTTTTTTAGTCTGACACACAAGTATAAAGGCAGTGCTTGTATATCAGCAAAATTCTGACAGCCCCACACTTCCTGGACACATGAAGAAACAGAATCCACTTATTGTGCAAGTCATTTCTCTTGAATTCTACTGCAATTCAGCTTGAATTCAATAATTTCTTTGAATAATATATGAATATATGGACACTAACTATCCAACTCCTACACTCTATCAAACTCACACTAGTAATAAAACCACGAATCAAACAATACATCTTATAATATCTTCTTAGTCCATTTCTAACTTATGGACAAGGAAAATATCATTTTCCTCTTCTTGCTAGTACTAACATTTTTCAGTCTTACACATCCAGCAGCTTCTCAGATGTTGGTTTCTCGTCGCGGCCTCCTAGGCGAATGGCAGTTGTTGCATGAAAATATTGGATTATCCGCGATGCACATGCAACTCCTGTGTAATAACAAGGTAGCTGTCTTTGATAGGACGGATTTTGGCCGTTCTAACGTCTCACTTCCAAGAGGGCGTTGTCGCTATGATCCCCTTGACTTGATCGCGCGCCAGGACTGCTCTGCTCACTCTGTTTTATAAGACATTGGCAGCTGTGCAAATAGAAATATATCAATTATCAAAAATAAGATCATATACTGACTTATTGAACTATCTGATGTTAGTAAAAATTTTGCCTATTAAACCACTTCAGTAGCGATCAGCTAGAAAAAACAAGATGCAGAACATAATCGCTTGACATGGCAAAACAAATAATCGAAACGAGACATGTTTTGTGCAAATTATTTGGGATATCCCGTTATTAAAGACAAGATCAGAGACGACCTCTTAAATTTATCAAAAATGTTCATACCCACATCTTATATAGGAAATTAACCTATTGAAGACCTCATGTTAGTTAAAGTTGTGCCTATTAAAAACTTCACGAACAACCAACTAGAAAAACAAGAGGTATAATATATAATCGTCTGATATGGTAAAACAATAACAAATTAAAACGAGATATATTTTGTGCAAATTGATTGGAATATCATGTTATTAAAGACAAAGTCAAAAACGCCCCCTCCCCCCAAACCAAAACTTGTCAAAAATGTTCATATACACATCTTATATATAGGAAATAATCTATTAATCGCCTTATGTTAGTTAAATTTGTATTTATTAAACACTTCATCTTTGTTTATTTATTAATTACTAATTCCGATTTTTCTTTCCATTATAATATTATGTTATAGTCCAATTATTATCAGTAATAAATATAGGGACTTTATATTTGATTTTTACCATACGTTATTGGTTTTTGTAGTCAATTTAAACTTTACAAATATTTAATTAATGTATAAAAGTGAAACCATAAAAACAAACCACTATTAAATGAAACTAAAGGGTGACAATATAATTTACCCTAAATATTGGACGCAAAAATTTAACAAATAATAGAATATCTGATCATCATTAAAAATAAAATAATTATCGGCAAATTAAAGATAGCCGAGTTGATGAAACAGGTCTATCTCCTAAATTAGAGGGAGAAAGAGATTTTAGGTTTAAAATTCTTACATGCTTTTTCAATCGAGCTTGTATGATTTATGAATTATTACATTGAACCATAATTTATTTTGTGCGCACTCGAAAAATGAATCTGCTGTGTGTGTTTGTTGTCCATAAAAAATTTTTAAAAAAATCACATAATTTAATTATTTAAAACCTTGGAACCACGTCAAGAGCACGTGTCGAAGTATATCTAAGAAAAAAAAATATAAAACTTTAATGATTGCAATTGTAATCCAAATTAAACAATTGAAATATTAATAAAAATAGGATATGGATAAATCATAAATTGTGTTGCCTTTTCAATTTAAAATTACTAAAATATCCAGTAAGTTTTTGTACTATATATACACTCTGCGGCTTGCATAGAATCGTGTGAAGCTGGAATTTTGCTCTGTGTTGAATCAAGAAGCCTCTAACCCATCTCAGATTCTGCACTGGTAAGCCTTTTCTCTCTCTCTAATCGATCGTGATTATGCAGATTAAACGTTGGATTTTCTCGAAATTGCTAAAAATTGGTGTTTTTTTGTTTTTTTGATCGATTATGGGTTTAAAGGTCTGATCTTTGGAGTATTTTTGTTGAGATTAATAAAGGGTATGAGTTAATATTTTCTGGTGATCTTGATTTACGTGGAGATTGTTAGTATAGAAAAGGGTATGCTTTGGAAAACCGATGTTTGGATTTGCTTTAATCATAAAGATTTTAGTGTAAAGAGATTGGTGATGTTGTAGATTAATGCTGGTATAAGTTACTTAAAATTTCCCAAAATTGCTGAAAATTGGAGTTTTTCTTCTTAATTTTGTATTTTTTTTATATTGGATATGGGAGTAAAGTCGTGATCTTTGGAGTACTTCTGTTGAGATTAGTAAAGGGTATGAGTTATTATTTTTTTTCCTTGTGATCTTGTTTTACTTGGAGATAGTACGTGTTTGCAATGTGAGATGTTTGGATATGTTGTAATTATACAAATTTCTTTGTTATGAGATTAGTGACTGCAGATTAATGTTGGTTCAAGTCAGGTCACCTAAAAGTTCTTTAAATTGGAATTTTTTCCTTTTTTTTCTTATTTTTGTAATTTTTGATTGGTTTTGGCTGTAAAGTTCTGAATTTTGGAGCTTCTTTATTGAGATTAATGAAGGGTAAGAGTTGATTTTTCTTTTTCTGGAGATTTTGGTTTACATGGAGATTAATACTAAAAAATGTTATGGTTTGAAAAGAGATGCTTGGGTATGTTTTAGTCATACAGAGTATAGTGTTATGATATTGGTGACATTTCAGACTAATGCTGGTAGAAGTTACTTACAATTTCTCAAAATTGGGCTACCTTTTCTCTTAATCAATTTTTAGAGGGATGTACATGTGTATTTCTGATTATAGAGTTATTTTGTTGAGAATAATAAAGGGTATGTGTGGTTTTATAAATATACTAGTGATGATAATTTTGTCATGCTACTCCAGGGTGGGGTGTGGGGGCTTGAGTAGTTAATGGGATTTAAGAACTCTTTTAATTGCAGATTTTACTTAACTTCGAATGTTTAGTGATTAATGAAGTTGTTTATTTTCTTGTGTATTGCAGATTTGACAAAGATGAGAGAAAGGAATGTTGGGAAGTGTTTGTTATTCCTTCTCTGTTTGAATGTCGTCTCAAGTATAGTGGTAAGAAAATCACCCATTTCACACTTTTGAATATCTTTCTTAGTCTGATTTTCATGAGTTTACACATATAATTAGATGTCTGATTGTGATTAATGCAGTTGTTTTTTGATTTCTTAGATCTTTGCTATGCATGTGTCAATTCTATGAAATATTCAATTTTATATATATATATATATATATATATATATATATATGTCATTGTGTTATTTCTTATATTATCATAAAGTATACATATATCTCATTATGTACGTCGCTGTCATCCCAAATGCAGATTGCTGCTGCTCCACCAACTTGTCCTGCTGATATTGATAGTGATTGTGGAAGTGATTCAGGTGAATGGGAAGGAGAGTTCTTCCCTGGAATTTCAAAAATTAAGTATGAGGTAATACTAATATATACTCTAATATAGCGGATTAGTTACATAAATATTAACTATTGAACTTGTTGGTGAATTGGAATATGTTATTTGACTGAATTTTAATTGCTAATTTAGGGTCCTTCCAGTAAGAACCCGCTTTCCTTTAAATGGTACAATGCCGAGGAGGAGATTCTTGGGAAAAAGATGAAGGTTAGTTGCGATCACTTGCTTTTAGGATTATTGGCAAAAAACTATTTGATTTATACCTGTAATTTCTCTGTTTGATATAGGATTGGATGAGATTTAGCGTAGCATTTTGGCATACATTCCGTGGCACAGGAGCTGATCCATTTGGTGCTCCTACAAAGTTGTGGCCGTGGGAAGATGGTACGAATTCCCTGGCTATGGCGAAGAGAAGATGTGAGTTCATAGATTACTATTTCTTCCAATTTAGAAGCAATTCTAAGTAGCTTTTGAACAGATTATTTCTCACTCTTATTACTAATTACAGTGAGAGCAAACTTTGAGTTCCTGGAGAAACTTGGAGTAGAAAGATGGTGCTTCCATGATAGGGACATTGCTCCAGAGGGAAAGACCGTTGAGGTAAATGCTGAGAGATCACTAAACTTCTCAAGTTTTTATTCTGCATCTCAGACCCATAAAAAAGGGGATTGGTGAAGGTCATGTTTGATTGTTGAATCAGACATGTTTAATATTCTTAAACCTTTTATTCCCCCTTTACTTCTATAGGCTGATGGATCTACCGTCTCTATCTGATCTTTTATGAGCATAAATTCTTCTTTACCCAAAGAATCTGACATTAACTGAAAATATATGGCTTGTGTTATTATAGGAAACAAATGCAAACTTGGATGAAGTGGTGGCTCTTGCCAAAGAGCTTCAGGTAATGCTAAGTCATTAGCTTAATGAACAATTAAGTTGTAAACCAACTAAGGGTCATAACTTCTTCCGACAAAAATGGATTTTCCTTCTTATCTCTCACATTTTGCTATGCTTTTTGAATCTAATACTAGTTTTACAAGTTCATCTCATCATGTTTTTTCTAATGGTTCTCCTAATAAACATGTGAGGTTCAATTATGATTTAATCTGTTAGCATGATAAGTTGATGTTTAATCTTTAATACTTCTCTCTGTGTGGATTTACAGGGAAATAAAATTCATCTTTTGTGGGGTACTGCTCAATTGTTCCTCCATCCTCGCTACATGCATGGTGCTGCTACTAGGTAAGCATTAGTATAGAATTGTCTTTGATTCAACCTGTATATGAAAAGAGTACTTACACTCAGGAAAGTTGAATTACAGCCCTGAATTAGGTGTATATGCATATGCTGCCGCTCAGGTCAAGAAAGCCTTGGAGGTTTGAACTTCTGCTTTCCTCTTTATGTGACTTATATTATGAGATGTCAGACCATTGAACAACAACCCTTCTTATATAAACAAAGACAGTACTTGAAGTAGGATTTTTGTAATTTTACATTTTCAGGTTACACATTATCTTGGGGGAGAAAATTACGTCTTTTGGGGTGGTCGAGAAGGTTACCAGAGCCTCCTAAACACAGATATGGAAAGAGAACTAGACCATATGGTGAGATTGCTATCTTAAAAGTTGCAAGCAAATTTCAGATTTTTTAATTTCAGTTTTAACAGGGTTTTCTTGTAAACAAGCTAAGAAACCATGCCATTTTCCCATCATTCTTTGTTTGCTTTGGAGGGTGTTTGGGACCAACTCGTCACAGAGTATCTACCACTGAGTTTCTTTGTTTTGTTAAAGATTGCTTACTGTACTGAGAAAATGTGATTTTCAATTTGTTGCAGGCAAGGTTCTTGGAAGCTGCTGTTGCTTACAAAAAGAAGATTGGCTTCAATGGTATTTCAACTTAACCTGTTCTAATATTGTAGAATTTACTTTTCTACCATAGTGCTTATAAAAGTATAGAACCTTCTGATTTGACATCTTGTAACCCGTCATGCTTATTAGTTTGTAAGTTATCCTCACTGTTTTCTAAATTTGATTCCAGGAACATTACTAATTGAACCAAAGCCTCAGGAGCCAACAAAGCACCAGTATGTTTATTTTACATAATGCATCTGCTTGGAATACTATCTCCTAACCTTGTGCCTAAATTACTTATTATATCACTCTAGGTACGACTGGGATGCAGCAACTTCTGCTAATTTCTTACGCAAATATGGGCTTATAGGTACTTAATTCATTCTCCATTTCCTTCATAAGTGCATTCTCCAAAGAAGTGGCATGGGAGCTTTGTCATTACATTTTTAGTTTCAAATAAGGGGGAATTCTTATGATTTCGGTTTTGCATTTTCTGCAGGAGAGTTCAAATTAAACATCGAGTGCAACCATGCTACTTTGGCTGGTCACAGGTTTGTGTTTTTTCTCTTTTTAAGCTCCCATTTTAAATTCAGTCTTCTCAATCTGCTGGTTTGTTTTGGATTTGATCTGTTTAAGTATGCATGCGTTTTGCACTTTCTTAAAACCAATTCGTGTTTGCAGCTGCCATCATGAGCTTGAAACAGCAAGAATTAATGGTTTGCTCGGCAACATTGACGCAAATACTGGCGATCCCCAGATCGGTATGGTCAGAGGAAAATATGAGAATATATATCATCAAACATGTTAATTTTCTCCCTTGTGGTTGCTGTACTACCATGATACCTCGAATTATTAAAGCTTCCCCACTGATGCAGGTTGGGACACAGATCAATTTTTGATGGATGTCGCTGAAGCAACATTGGTGATGCAAAGCGTTATTAAAAATGTGCGTGATTGTGATTAGACATATTCCTTTTGATTGCTAGAAAACTGAAAAAGTGTGAATCAGTTTAAAATTCATTCAATTCTTAATTCTAACAGCTGATCTTTTGTTTGAACAGGGGGGATTGGCACCAGGAGGATTCAACTTCGATGCAAAATTGTTAGTTCCCTACTCTACTATTACCTTTTGTTTTCCAGCACGAATGTTTGACTTTGATTATCTTCATGTTACCCATCACATGTTACAAATCTTATACAGATAACAAATCAATCCCAAAGTAGTTGGAATTGGCTAGATGTGATAATTAATCCATAGACAAATATATGTTACAAATCTTAGACAGATACCTATCATATGTTACAAATGTTAGACAGCTAACGAATCAATACCAAAGTAGTTGGAACTGGCTAGATGCAGTAATTAATCCCAAGACCAATATCTGTTCTGTTGTCCGTCATATAAAAAAAGTTCTAATATTTTAAAGGTTTGGAGATGATGTTTTTTGTTCCTCCTAATAGGCGGAGGGAGAGTACCGATGTTGAAGACTTATTTATTGCTCACATTGCTGGTATGGACACTCTTGCTCGCGGCCTCAGAAACGCTGCCAAGCTAATTGAGGTGGTGTTCCTTTCTCTCAACTACTAGCTAAATTTTGGCAAGATAGTTGTGAATTCATTTGTCTAATGAATAGATAATATGATCAATCAACTAATATAACAAATCAATATGCAATATTGCACTTCTTTGTTTCCAAGCAGGATGGCTCGTTGAGTGAGCTTGTCAGAAAGCGATATCAGAGTTTTGACACAGAGCTTGGTGCTGCAATTGAGGTATTCTTTGAACTATCACATTTTCATTTTCGTTCCGTCTCCCGTGTTTCTTTCGCTCAACGTTTGAGCTTGAGAGTGAAACTGCGTTGTTCTCCAACAGGCTGGGAAGGCCGACTTTGAACTGCTTGCAAAGAAGGCGATAGAATGGGGAGAACCTAAAGTTCCTTCTGGAAAGCAGGTGAGACCATTTGTAGTAATATGGAATTCATACTTTGTAGTAATACTTACAATGTTAACTTGCCATAAATAATATTTCACCAGTATTTCAAACACTGAAGTTTAGTATTATTGAAGACGTTCTGGTCATCATTATCTACAAATACTAAACTTCAGTATTTGAAATACCGGTTAAATATTGAAAAACTTGTTTCGTATCAACAACGGCTTCACACTCGAAATGTCTACTTTTTTTTTCATGTGAAGTTACGTCTTAATACGACGTATATTTCAATACTCAAAACATTAGTGCCAAGTATGCACACTGTGATCTCACTTTGATTTCTTCTCTTTATTCGAAATGTTGCAGGAACTTGCAGAGATGATTTTTCAGTCAGCATTGTAGAAACCAGAGGTTTACACTTAGCCAGCAAGTAGGAAATAACATAATATCATGAGTAGGAAGAAAAATTGAGAAATAAAAATTTTTAACTTTTTTCTTAGCACTGCTAATTATCAGTGTGGGTTTTTTAGTGAATATTTATTTTACTGATTATGCAGAAAGTTGAATCTTTATTACCCTCACGGCAATGTCTAACTACCATGTCCTTCAATATTTCTCATTGCAATAAATAAGTTTGTTACTTTTTACGAATTTTGAGTTATATGCATTGACAGAATAAAGATGTTTTACGCCATTGCGACTGAATGGACTTTTTATTATATAAGTTGAGGCCGTCTACTTGAAATCTCATGGTCAATTATCACTAAGTTTGAGAGCATTTTACGTTTTTTAAATTGAGAGTTTATCGAAAATATAATTTTATACCTATATAATTGATTAAAGGAACCCAACATTGGATCTTACGTATACCAACACGAGTAAAATTAATTAATTGCTCCGTCTAGTTAATTTTTTTTTCGAAAAGAGTGTCACGTAAATTCAAACATAGAAAATAGTATTCCTTATTTCTCTTTTAACCTTTTATATTTAACATAACATCTATATCTTCATGAAATTCATCTTGTGAAAATGTCAGACTTTAAAAAATAATATTTACTTTCATATAACATTGTCGATCTTACAATCGTTCTATAGAACTTGTGAATATAGATAATATTCTATCTTATAACAATCCCAACAAAATTTTCAATTCCGATCATCCTTTTTTCCACAATTGTATAATACTAACACACCCCAACCCAAAGTGTCATTGTTTTTGCTGTATGACACAAAGAAGTTAAAAATCAAGACAATTTTACCAAAACAGGAAAGGAAAACAAAAAAGAGTTGAAAAGCAAAATCATTGATGTTTCTTTTGCAACAATGTATTTGAATAGAGCTGTAATCTATGAAGAGAGTCAAATAAAGCCTCATATTCTCATTATCTGTGATAAGTATAAACATTATATCTGAGCAGTTCACATCAGAAACTATGGCAATTAGAAAATAATTGAAGGCCGAAATCGCTTCACACATTAATACCAAGTTCTCTCTCGTCTGTTGTCTTCAGTCTATCTGCTGCATCTTCAACAAAAATTTAGCCACCTCCGGATTTGAGTGTATTACTCAACCTACAATAAGAAGAATCAAGAAAGGAGGCGTGAATATGGCAGCTACATGTAAGCATGTGTGCACGCGTGCATATGTGTGTGTGTGTGTGTCTCTTCAACTCATATGAAGACCTTTCACAAAAGAAATGCAAATGCAACAACAAGTATCACTGTGAAGCAAAAGAAGAGAAGGTGAGGGTACATGTAAGCATTGTGCGCGCGTACATGTGTGTGTGTGCGTGTGTGTGTTCAACTCATATGAAGACATTTCACTAAAGAACTGCAAATGTGATAACAAGTATCATTGCAAAGCAAAAGAAGAGAAGGTGAGGCTGAAATGCTTGCATAGCCTTGGATCCTCTCGTCTAAATAGACTACAAGTTTGACATATATCACTTTGTTTTCTAATCTTAGTTAATCAAATTTTCTTCAAAAAAAAAAAAAAACTCAGTAAGTCTTGGAGCAATGGTAAAGTCGACCCCATGCGACCTATAGATCATGGGTTCACGACATGGAATTAGCCACTATGCTTGAATCCTGGTAGAACTGACTATATTTCATCCCATTAGGGTGTGGGTCCTTCCCAGGACCTGCGTGAACGTAGGATGCTGTGCACTGGGCTGCCTTTTTTTCCAAAGAACCCACTTAATGACAAATGAGAACACTGGGTACAAAATATCACAGAAGAACTTCCTTTCTGGTTTCATGTTCTCTTGTCATAAGCAAAATTAGAAAGACAGAAGCCAGATTTATTCATAGAGCCTACTTACAAATGACAACAGCTAAAACACAGGCATAACATGGACTAACATAACAAACAAAGACTCCCAGTGACTTGACCGGTAGAACCAAACAGTGTTTCAAAAAATATGGTTAGCATTCAAGCCATATAATAGCCGTAGCAGAATCAACAAGAAGAAGTTGAGCTCACCAGTCCAAGCCCTCAAATAGCCCTTCTCCTTTGATGGCAGAAGTCTTAAAAATAGCCCACTGCCTATTTTTAATCTTGTGCAACTCTAAGGCCTCAGTCACTGCGGCATCATCAAGTGCACCAGGAAGATCCTGTCAAGAATTGGAGACTATGAATAAATGATAGCGATTGCTGCTATATTAATCATCTATTTCCAATTGCACTCTATTGGGCCTATTTCAGTCCAATAACCAATAGTTTGTCTTTTAAAACAAACCAGGATTCTCTGAACCTAGAGGTTCTATAAATCTCAGACTATCCTTACATTGGCATGCAAATCTCTAGAGGCAAAAGAAGAACTACACAGCAATTTAGTACTACTAAATAGTAAATCAAAACTATAGCTTTATAATGAAAGAAAACATTGCCTTTACTCCAGAATCAAATGGACCAAAGCTTCTTCCTCAGCTATGTAGAAAAAGAACGAGCAAGGATGCAAACCTGCTTGTTAGCAAAGATGAGGACAACAGCACCTTTCAACTCTTCCTCCTGGGAAAAAAGGAAACACACATCATCAATGACCACCCTCACAAGTAACATACATCGTAAATGCTCTTCCTCAGAAGTCAATAAAAGGTTGGAATCAGAAAGCTCAACTAGAAATTAGAAGATGCAAAAGGGGAAAAAAAAACTTAGATGGCTTCCTGGTAGTCGAAATTGTGTTTCTATAATTTGTACAACTCCTCTGAAGTAGAAGAGACTGTTCCCCACTTGCTGCAAAATGGCTCTTTAACTTTGCAAAAGTTAAAGTATGAGAGACTCAAAAAAGCATGTATAGGAGCAATTTTTCCGTTTTCAAGTCCTTTACAACATCCCTTTTTGCCTAGCTTTTGAATTGGACATGTGTCACTTTCAGGTAGCAGAGTAACTACAACTAAAAAACACTCGGAGAGATTTATTCATCAAAAGAGCAGCAAATGCCTAATCTCAAACAATTTGAGGTTCGGCTATATAACCTCACTAACCATATTTCTCCATTCAACTCATCTCAAGCAAATACTATATAAAATAAAAATATAAGTATTAGAAGTTCCCTATAATTTATATTGGAATATAAATCTCTGACAAAGCTAATAGCCTCCTAGAAAGCATGGGGCCAGAAGTAAACGTATTAACATGACTAAAACATATTTCAAACTGATTTGGTGTCGCCTATATAGATTCTTGTCTCCCATTGTGTTGTAACTTGGGCTAAATCTACATGAATTAGATTATAGGATTGTTGAGACAATTTCTTCCATATGATTTTAGGTCTACTTACATCCATTTTCTTTAAAGAGAACTTGAAGAAAACATTGTCAATCAACTTGCACCACCAAAAAAAAAAATCGTTTTGAGAAAAAACAGTCATAGAAGACCTCTTTATAGCTATTCAGAGAACTGCTTATTTCTGTAAATCACTTAGCTAAAATAGCTTGACAAACACTCCTACTTGTCCTGTTTGACAAGCCACCCCCTCTACTCCACGGGGTTTCATCCAAACACCTCAACTCAATCAAAACAAATATTTTAAACACATTCAACGTTGTGTGTTTCTCACTCGCCCAGACATGGATGACACATCAGATCCAGGTAACATGTCACATTAAAAAAAGTTTGAAATACAAAAAAAATGAATGAAATGAAAAGAAATAAAAGTTAAAAACTATTCTAAAGAACATATCCCCCCTCCCCCATTTTATTGGTTTCTCCTCCATCTCCCGCATCCTTTCCCTCTCCTTCCCTCTCCATTATTTTCTTCTCTTTCTCTACCTGTCATTTTTCTCATCAGCTTCAAACCCCTTCTTCAGCCTCCCCCTTTCATTTTTCACCGTCTACAATTTGTTCTCAATGTTTTTATAACAAGAGAAGGGTGGAGAGAGAGGTCGTCGGAGTTTCTGCTGACATTGATATCTCCGTGACGGGAAGAGTGAAACACCCAAAATTACATTTGATTTTGATCTGTAACAAAAAAGTTAAAATTTTGATACCTTCTGTTATGATTTCTCACCAAAAACTTTTTTGTGTTTTCCTTTATTATTACCAAGAAATGAAATTGATGAACATGAAGATGTAGAATCAGCATTTCTATCTTCAAAAAGTTCCTTCAAATTCAGAATTGACACCACCTGAAAAAATGTTGAACACTGTTGCTGACCCATCTTCCACTCTCCTCCAATTTTTCTATTTTTTCTCTTTTTCAAACCAATCTTAAAGAATAAAGAGCAAAAGAAGTGAGGGGAGGGTGTGAAGGGAGAGTAGAAGGGAGAGGGGAAAAGAAAAGAAGAAATGGGGGAGGGAGTGGGGGGGAAGAATGGCAAGGTGAGCCTGAGAAAGAGAAAGAAATGGGGTTTGGGGTGGGGGAATGAACTGGAAGAGGCATATCTCTTTCTTTTTATTAAATAAGATTGTCTTTTTTTCTTCTTGTTTCAATATTTTCTTAGTCCCACTTTCTATTTTCACGCTCGTTACAGCATGAAGTTTACACATTTTGTCCGACTCAATCAGCAAGTTGCCACATGTGCTCAGTCATCAGTAAGAGGGATTTAAAGTAGTGAACCTTAACAATTAAAAGTGTTTAGATGAAAACATGTAGAGTACCACCATTGATCAAAATTCAACTCGATTACCCAGCTTCCAATTAGACTTGTTGGCAGCCATAACTTCTCCCTATGGAAAGCACAAGTGTCCATGCTCATGAGAGGACACAATCTTTATAGTCATCTAGATGGGACTATCCCTACTCCTGTCGCGACCACCATCACAAACAACCAGACAATTGTCAACCCCGAGAATGTTAATTGGTTTCGCCAGGACCAATTGATCCAGAATGCAATTTTAGCATCAATAGATCCAACTCTTGCTGCCATTGTAGCCGCTGCAACTACTGTAAAAGAAGCCTGGGATTCCCTCCATACTGCTTATTCTAATAAGTCGCAAACTCGCATATTCAGCTTGCGAGATCGCCTCGCCCGTCTCTCTAAAGAAAGATTCATGTAATGGACTATCTCAATCAGTTGCGATGAGCTTGCAACTGTAGTAGCTCCGGTCACCAACGCCGAACTCATTGTCAAGATTCTCACTGGTCTTAGATCAGAATATAGAGAAATCTCAGCAGCAATTCGAGCATGTGACACCCCAATTTCATATGCCGAACTGTTTGAAAATCTTATTGATCACGAGCTTTTCCTCAAACACAATGCTCCGGCTCAGTCCAACATAATTACTGTTGTTGTTGCTCAAAAGACTACCCATAAAACAAGGACCAACGCCACCAACAATAGGCATTAAAACAACAACCAGCAGCAACGTTATCAGCCCGGGCGCAATCATCGCACCAATTTGCAAGAAGTCAACTCAGTGTGTCAGTTATGTGACCGACCAGGACACTCTGCTCGTGTTTGTCGCTCTCAGTCTCATAATCATTTTCAGGCACGAGCCAACTTTACTAGACAACGCATGCAGCAATCTTCCCCATGGATAGTTGATTTAGGGGCTACACGCCCTGTTGCATCGGATGCCCAAACTCTCACAACCATTACCGACTACAATGGTCCGGAAGAAATCGCTATGGGAAATGGTAACAACATACCAGTTTCTCACACTGGTAACACTGATTTATATGCATCTAATTTTAGCTTTCAACTATCCAATACTTTGCTCCCCTTCCATTGCCAATAACTTGATTTCAGTTTCTCAATTTTGCCGTGATAATAAATCATCTATTGAATTTTGTCCATTCTCTTTTCTTGTGAAGGATCTGAGTACGGGGGCACCCTTAGTTCAAGGACGGAGTAGAAGACGCCTTTATGAGTGGCCGCTAGACAATCCTTCTTCTCAACCGCAATGCAATGTGGCTGTGTCTTTAGATCTATGGCATTGGCGTTTGGGGCATCCAACATGCCATACTTTAGATATATTTTTAATTAAATTTTCAATTCCAGTTAAAAAAGACTCCCTTTCTATTTGTAACTCATGCCAATCAAATAAAAGCCATAGGCAATCATTTTCTACAAACTCTAATCACAAGCCTCTGCAAATTATTTACAGTGACCTGTGGGGCCCATCACCAGTTTTGTCCATTTATAGAAAAAGATAATATTACTCAAGCGTTGGTTTCAAACAAAAATATTATCTTTCTATACCAACGGAGGAGGTGAATTTCAAAGTTTAACTTCTTATTTAAAATCACAATGCATTGAACACTTAATTTCCCCACCTTATACTCCTCAAAGAGTTGTTGTGGTAGAAAGACGACATCGCCATGTTGTCGAGACTATAAAAACTCTGATGCACCAAGCTTCTTTACCAGCCACATTTTGGAGTTTGCATGTCAACAAGTTGTTTTTCTCATAAACAGAATGACAACTCCAAATCTAAAAGATAAGAGTCCATACGAGATTTTATTACAAAAATCTCCAAGTTATGACAATGTCAAAATTTTTGTTTTTTATGTTATCCATGGCTAAAACCATATGCACAAAATAAGCTTGATTCAAAATCAAAGCCCTGTGTCTATTTGCGATTTTCAAATAAAATTATTGTCATCAATGCTTTGACCCAACCACCTCCAAAGTTTATCTTTCAAGAGATGTAATATTTTTTGAAACTAGTTATCCTTTTACCAATATTTTCTCTAATTATAAAAATCAGAATCTGAAGATTTCTTGGGATGACTTATCTCCACCAAAAGAAACGGATACTGCTATCCCAGCAAAGCCACATTGTCTTGAACTACCTCAGCCATTGTCTACGGTTGCACAAAGGTCTCTCTTCGTTCCTTCCATAGCGGCATCACTAAGCTCAGGTATATCTCCACCTTCTCCTTCCAATCCAGCAAGCACCTCTGCTTCTCCCTGATCCACTCAATCAGCACCTACTCTCCTTTCTCCGGCAACAACCAATAAGCCACCCATCACTCACACATATAGTCGCCGCACCTTGGAGGTTACCACATCTGTAGCCCCCCAGCTACTCCAATCACTGCATCGCAACCTCCAAACCTTAATGTCCCTCCACCGCAACCAAAACCAGCCAACCTTTCTCAGCCTATTGTTCATGAATAAAATCATCTTTCTCTTCTACATCTCAAACCTTTATAATGCTGAACCTAGTTCACCTTTGATTGTTTCTTTTTTAATTTCCTCATATCCTCGTTTAGGCCTTGCCTTCCTCCATTGCATCCAATAGCTTGAAATAATTGAATCCTCCTATAATGTTTGCCTGATATTTCTTCGGGTTCCATTTCTTCAACTAATTTTTTAACAAATTAAACTTTTATATCTGCTATAAAATTTTATGAAAAACACAATCTTTAGGGAGCTTTTGAGAAGCTTTGATTATTCAATGAAATTTCTTTATGTTCAAACAGATGTAGAATTATTTTTGATCCATTATCTACAAATCTCTCTTTTCAATTTCCATGCGCAATGCAGCTTTGTGTTTGAGAATTATCTACTAAATCTTTGATGCATTGCATAACAATGTTTGGAAAAAGTAAAACAAAAGGACTGCGTGATTTTCTTAGATTGCTTTCATTTATTGCAGGGATGACACAACATGTTCCATACATTTTACAGTTTTGCCTTATGCTTCAGCTTAACTATCTGTTTTATAGTTTCACAAGTTTTATATATTCTTAAAGTCAATTTTTGGGGTATTATTGTGTGTTCAGAATTCCTTCACTTAACAGGAAAACATTGAAAAGGACAAGAAGTATTTCTTTTGCAATACTAGCCGACAGTCGTTGTTTTGGTAAATCAAGTTTGTTTAGCATTTACAGTGTCCGAATCTAAAACAAAAAGATACATCCTATTTAGCATCAATTGGTCACAAGAAGAATATTAGCATCAATTGGTCACAACAAGAACCTAATATTCAACAAGCGGAATATACACACACACACACGCACACATATACATATATATGAATTTCTTTTGCAATACTAGCCGACAGTCGTTGTTTTGGTAAATCAAGTTTTTTAGCATTTACAGTATCTGAATCCAAAACAAAAAGATACATCTTATTTAGCATCACTTGGTCACAATAAGAACCTAATAATATACACACACACACATACATACACACACATATACATATAGAGAGTGAGAGAGCAGCAAGGAAAAGGTACCTCCAATATGGCATGGAACTCCTCTTTAGCAACCACGAGCCTATCAGTGTCACTTGAGTCAACAACGTAGATTATAGCTTGAGTATTAGGAAAATAGCACCTCCAGTATGGCCTAAGCAGCAAAAGAACCCATGAAGGACCTTTCCACATTTGAAAAAACCACGAAATGGGAGATGAGATAAACATTATGATGGCACTTAAAATTTCAGACATAGTTGGTACACAGTATCAAAAGAAGCTGAGATAAACATTATGAGGCTTAACCAGGGAAGCAAGCGTGATTTACTAGAACCTACTCTAGATATAGACCTTGTATGTCTAAAAGTCATTAAATGGTTCAGTTTTTGAGGCACTGAATTGAAGAATCAACCCCCTACACCCAGATATCCCCAGAAAAAAGGCAGGTTTGACTTGGCTTTACTCAAGCCTGAAGACAATTTCTGATAAAGTAATAAATTTTATTAATGGTTGGGCAAAAAACAGAACACCTGTATACAAGATGTATTAGAAAACATACAAAAATACATGGTATTCTACAAAAGACACCAATCCATCAAAACATAAAGGAATTTTATGGGTGCACCAAAACGAAATATAGGATAAGAGTATAATGCTCAATCATACAAAATTCATCTCTACCCTCTCAAAAGCACTTAATTCTCTCTTAAAACAATCCACATAAGTGTTAGCAGCACAACATTCCAAGCCCTACATCTTCTCCTTCTTTTATCATAGTAACCGAAGTTCCAAGTGAATAACCTCTTTCACAGTGTCTGGCATCACCCAAACTACCCCAAATCAACTAACAATTTCCCCCCATAACCTCGAAATTACCAAACGACGAGTGAAGAGATGGTCAACACCTTCACCGAACCCTTGCATATAAAACACCAACAACATTAGCAACCTTCCTCTTCCTCAAATTCATAGCCGCCAACATCACCCTTCTTGCAGCTAGCCAAGTGAAAATAAGTAGAGAACACACCTTTCTCGATAATTTTGGAGATCTACTCGAGCTATATGGAAATGCAACCTCCGCCCTAATCAGAAGCATCTCATAATAAGGTTTAACAGAGAACACTCCGTTATTCCCTGTAACCCACCTCCATACATCATGGCTATCCTGCAGTATACAAGAACACTGTGCTTGCGGAGCAAATAGACCAAGCTTTGGAACTCTGCCACCTTCCGGTCCTCAAGACATATGAAGGTTACATAAAAAAGATATGCCAATCGTGATTATCTGAACTAATAACTTAGGTTATAGCCTACAACCTGGGAATCTGATACATATTGTTCCTGTTTTGATGGATAAGAGTCAATAAACTCTTACCAGCAGTGTGTCAAAACGTCATAATAGAGATTTGGACAAAAGCATAAGCTTGCTATGGCATCCCAAGATTCAAATTGTTGTCTTCACTTGCTATCTGGTTCACGAAAGAAAAGCCCATATATGCCAAACCACTTCACGGCATATTTTGTCAAGGAACATATAGATTTGGACAGAGCAGCAAAAGGGTAACACAAGCCCACTGGGACACGTATAGTAAATCTCCAATATGCTACAACCCTAAGACAGAGACGAATTGTCTAAAAGGAAGATGCTCTATTTGCCAAGTCCAGAAAGCATTTTGGCTCTAAAGCATACCATAACGGGAAGATTGCTAACTCTTGGGTCACTCTGATAGTAGATAAAATTTGCCTATACTTACTGAAAATTTTTCTATAAGCTAAAGAAGTGGAAGAGGGTGTCTCATGGCATAACATTTATGCACAAGCACTAAAATCAACAGATCTGATTTCCAGATACTGCATATATTGAGAAAAAAACAGGTTTTGAATACATCGATGATCGAACTTCAAGTTTCAGCCTCATAATCCCGAATTAACTTGTTATTTCATGTCCTCACTGATGAACCAAATCCTAAATCACATGGAAAGAGAACACGAAAATCCCTTCATTTTAGTTTCGCAAGCAGTCCTACATCCAGTTTTATGCATTACCACCCATTGAAATCTCATCACAGAGTGAAAACTTGGAAGGGTAAAGAAGTGAACCACTTATGACATTGGTCATCAAAGTAAAGAACTCTAGACATCAACTAGATGTGTGCAGTATGACATTATTTATAAAAGATATCAAAAGTCTGCACTAGCACCTCAACCAGAAGAGAGATGAAGGACAGACTGATGGGGGAGACGAGCATATTAATCAATGAAGTTAACATCCAGCATGCACATTTGTAGATTTCAAGATAGATACAAAAGATATAAAATGTACAATTCTTTTTAGTATAAGTTTGAGAGCCAATTAGAAGTTACCTGATACTAGTCTGTCCCCCTGCACCATCGTAAAAAAGGTGAAAAAAGAAACATAATTAGAAGAAAGTCATATTGTTGATTCTAGGTTGAGAAGAAAATAAATAGAAATGATGCTATGCAGAAGAAAGCAACAAAAAACAAATAAAGGAATTTTATTTTAGTTTTGAAATCTGTCAAAAAACACCCCAAAAAGCAAAGAAATAATTTAAAGGAAAAAGGGAAATGAGATGAAAGGAATGAGAAGAGCCCTAAACAAATGGTCTGTGGTCTGAATAATCAGAGAGATTTACATTATTACACTTCTTTTCTATTACAATGACGAGGTTTATTAGCATTTCTCTAAAAGGATAACATTCTTCTTTCGCTGTTTTCCATAAAGCAGAAACAAAATTCATTTTGTGTTCATCACATCATCCTTTCCTTTCTGCCTAAAGCTGTCAAACATCAAACTATCCCTATACTAATCTTTCTTTATGTTACTCTTAGTTGAAAACTTACCATGATATAGCAAAACAAACTTGATGAGAAAAAGTGTAAATCACAAGGAAATGTAGCTAAAGGAATCAGATACTTCACAAATTAAACAAGCAGAATGGTGAAGTTGTCTAATGAAAATCATCAGAAACTCTTTTTTTAGAAGATAAAAATCATCAGAAGCTCCTGCAGTAAAGCAAGCTAATGATTTACAATATAAGGACTTGGGATACATGTCCACCATGTGAAACTGCACATTCTTTTAAGCAGTAACCAGTGAGATCACATGCTGAGGACTTGAGATAAGTCCAAGACTTTGAATCTTTTTTTTTCATGGCAGGTTAGTGTAGCCATATGCCCATATAGATAGCTTTACGCAAAGTGTTCTCAGAATCCCTGACAACAATTTTTTTCCAACTTGTATCCTACATTCTCCCTTCGTCCAACACAAAGTATAGTGTAAAAGAACACCAACTGAAAAATCTTATTTCGCCCTATGTCTTGGATCTTATATCCCGCTTAAAACGATAAGGAAAAAGTGAACATTCCTAGACTGACGGAGATGCCAAAATACAAATCAAACACGTTGCTTCTCATAATTTATCTTTGTGAAGGTCATAATTAAGTACGCTAATTAAATGTGTATTTTATCTGAAAACTTAGGTTTTTATATGAGATCGGTATTTTTAAAAGCGAAAAGCGACACTGTCCAAAGGGCTTGAAGGGAAAAGCGAGAAGTGAAGAGCACGCTTCTTTTGAAGTGAAGCGCACATTAAAAAACACGAATTTTTTTTTGATGATAAGGGATTCCATAGCAGCTACACTTTGGGTGCACATAGAGTAAACCCCGTGCTAGTGTAATAGCCCACAAACCACATAGGAGAGGTAAACCGCACAAGACAAGCCCCGTGCGACAAGCTCGACCGAGAAAGCATGCAGGGAGTTTTGAACTTGAGACCCTCCACTTGGGAGATCCCCTGCTCAGCCAACTCACTTCGCATTGCTTTAAGCAACAACGCAATGACTTTAATAACATTGGATGAGATAGTCACAGACATCAACATGGTATTAGAATGGACAGAGGTCCTGGGTTTGAGTCTATCGCCATCCATTATCAAAAAGAATCTCCACGTGCTTGGCCCAAGATAATGAGTTTAGCTTGCACGTGCCTGTAATGTTTATTGTTATCTTATAGAATGTTAGATGTCATAATCGTGTTGTATTGTCCCTCATGAAAAAAACATACACAGGTTTATCTTTAAGGTGGAAGATGCACTAATGTGCAAATGGAACGGCATAACATACAATACCACAACTAATAAGGAAACAAAAAAGTGAACTGAAAAAAGCTCTCCTACTCCTTTTAAAAACACTTCACTGTACCAAAAGAGAAGTATGTAGCTTAATATGTTCTTTCTTTCTCTCTTTTTTTTTTGGAGAAGGAACCTCTACTCGATTTACCTTTCTTTATTCACTTCATCAAATGGAAATATGCTAGTTTGTTGTTTAAAGTTTCATGGTATTACATTCCAGTTCATCTTTTGCCAAAATCAAATATTTCCTTTTGTTTTTCCGGTTTTCCTTGCCTCATAAAAGCTTGTGTTTTCAGTTGAATAAAACACTTGCTTTGTTGTTTAAAGTTTCATGGTATTACATTCCAGTTCATCTTTTGCTAAATTCAAATATTTCCTTTTATTTTTCCGGTTTTCCTTGCCTCATAAAAGCTTGTGTTTCAGTTGAATAAAACACTTGCTTTGGGATATGGTAAACTTCACCCCCTCCCCAAACACCCTACCCCGGAAGCCATTATTCCTTTCCCGTTTTGCTCCCTTGGTGACTCCATCCATCTAATGGTTGGAGGTGGAATATCTTTCCCACTAGGTTATTCCACCATTGTCAAGACATGCACATTCATTACTAAGGTTTAGGATACAATTTTTTTAAAATAAAAAGGTGGTTTTCGTGCCAGCTTACGTGCACCTCGACTGTTCTACGGGGTACCTGCTATGATGCTACCTCTCAACAAAGGTACCAGGTAACTCTGTCCGTCAAGGCTTAGGTAGATGTGAAGAAATCACCTAATGTTTTTGCCTCCGCCTGAATTTGAACCAGACATCTCATAGATCTCCTCCCACTTCATTGCCACTAGCTCAAACCCTTTGGTGCACGCTTTAGGATACAAAACTCCAGACACCAATAACCCATATGCTGATACGACGCTTAATCTAGAGATAAATGAAAGTTTTACAATTTACTTGAACTGATTATTCATTTTTGAATTATGAGTGCCTGTGGCAATCCCTATTGAACATATTTAGCCACGTAAAAGCATCAAAGAGCATGAAATTAGTGTCTTGTGCGAAAAGCAGCAAAAGATTGAACTAATTTCAGAAAACTGGGCAGAACGGAAATGTTCCTGCCTGACAAAATTTAGTTAAAGACTTGGAGTTACAGAAATTTTACGGAAAACATTTACTATAGATAAAAACGTCAGCAATGAGCATGAAATGAGTGTCTTATGAGGTTAAAGCTGGAAAAGATTGAGCTTCTTACAAAACTGGGCACAGAGAGAAGCATTTTTCTAAAAAAAATCTAGTTAAGGTTCTGGAAAACTGACTAGAGAATTTCCTAAAGAATTCAATTACTATATCATTTGCGACAAAAACTCAGTAGAAGATATCATTAAATGAAACTAAGACAAGGTTGCTGCAAACGGCAAAACAATCCATCAACTTACCTAGATCCCAAACTTGAAACTTTATATTGTTATACTGCACCGTCTCAACATTAAATCCAATTGCTGCATCATGAAAATCAACAAAATCATCCATTACAAAACAAACAGGAGAAAGATACAAAAGAAAACCCATGTCCTCTCTTCACTTAAAGAATGTAAGAAAATGCAATGAAGTTATAGCTCAATCATTAAGGTGGAGGCCAAGGTTCAAATCCCACTGGAGTATGGGTTTGCGTCAAATCTAAATCTTCATGTACACCTTACGAGTGTTTGCCAGGCGGCTAAATTTCCCACCCATAGATGGCACAATGAAATTTTGTAGAGACGATTCTACCTCAAGACCCAAAAAGAGAGATATTACAAAATTACAGCCAATCACCACAATTTCATTTTTTTTAATTTGACAAGTCACAATTTCATATGGCTAAATCTATCTGTAATCAACTCGGCATTATAATACTCTTCCCTTTCCCAAAAAATGGTCTTTTTAACTAAAACTCTTAAATGAAATACATGGTCATTTGTACACGATAACTTGCAACTAATACTAACTATAGCGTCGATTAATATCTTATTTCTTTCTGACTAGAATTAATTGGTTTTGGATTAGTCTGAAAATTTGGTAAGATTGAGCCTAGTCTAAAGGGGACAAACAAATCTGGATGAAGAGTGACATAAGTAATCATTCACTTCACAAAAATATTGAAAGAAAGAAAAAAAAAGATTCAAGGAGAACCTACTTGGAATAGTGGAAACTACTTCACCCATCTGAAGACGATCTGCATCCAAATAGAAAAAAAGAAAAAGAGAAAAGGAATCATCATACAAATCAAACACAATATGAAAACCCAGAATCCAAATCACAAAATAAGCAAAAGGGTATCCAGAAAAACCAGTAAATCATACAGAGAATTGTTGTTTTGCCAGCATTATCGAGTCCAAGAACTAGGATCCGAGCTTCCTTATTCCCAAATAGCGAAGAGAACAATCGCGAAAACACTAGTCCCATTTTCCCCCTTCGCTTGCTTCTGCATATACAAAATCAAAGATCAGATCTTGAAAAGAAACCCAATTAGCAAATCCCCTCTACTCCTCTGTAAACGAAAATTCCAAACGTAAAAATTGTTCAAAAATTGGATGTGGTGAATATTTAGACAAGAATGTGAAGACCCAGTAAACAAAAAAAGAAAAAAAAATTGATGAAAAAAATTACCAGAGAAAGCTCAAGGGTCTGCTTGGGAACTTGATTAGTGTTGGGGTTAAGTTGTAAAAGAGAGGAAGTATGAATTGGATCGAGCAGAAACACATATAGGAGTTTTTTGAAGAAAAAAAAATGCTTTTTACAGCCAATTGGGAGCACTTTTCAGCGACATCGTTGAAACGTCAGACGAAGTGTTTTTTAAATAAATAAAAAAGGACTTCGTTGATCGTATCAACGAAGTATCACGAAATTAAACTTAAACAAAAATTAAATTTTCATTTATGATTAATTTATCAAATGATAATTACTTAAATATAAGATCGCTTTAGGTTAAGAGAATCGAGGTTGTTTGATTATCTATTTAGGTGCGTATCAAACATGATCTTCTTTTTTTCAGTCAGGTCAGCTGTACAACAAGGCGGTCTTATGTATTGTTTAGATGGTTATTACGTATTATTTAATAATGTATCATATTATATTGTATTGTACTACATTATTTTGATGAACACAACATTTGAATTATAAATATGTCTTTTCTCGTCGTTGTATAATGAATAAAACTACAAAAAAAATAGAATAAAATGTAGCGCTATCATGAAAAGGTATGATAAAGAATTCACGCTTTGGCACCTGGAATCCCTTTCAATTTGTCTTTAATGGCATGCTCTTCTAACTTGCTATTTAGAAATGTTATGATATATTTAAATATACGAGTTAAAATATTTCGAAAAGGTTTCAAAAAATGAAACATTAGAAAGGTCTTTTATTTTAAAATTGTTATAAACATATTTGTATTATAGTGAATGTCTATAAAGGTATTTGTATTGTACTAGATATATGTATTTATATCATTGTGAAAGTCTATCTTTTGGAGAAAAGTTAGGAGAAATTATCCCTATAAATAGAGGGGTTCTCCTTCATTGTATTTAATCCAATCAAAGAGAAATAAGAATTTCTCTCCTTCTCTCTTTCTCTACAATATTCTTGTTCTTTATTTATTATTTCATAACACGTTATCAGCACGAGTCTCTGCCTTGAGCACTCACTTTGAAAGATCTGAGGTAAGAAAAATCAAAGTTTTCTTAGAAAGATGAAGGTTAGTATTTCTTGATATTTATGTATTTACTAATAACAATGTCGATTTTGTATATGAACTTGAGAAACGACTTATTAATTCACTTGGCAATTCATGCCTCATAATTGTTCCAGAAGAACAATATTGTGAAATATATTTGTTCTAGAAGAACAATATTGTGAAAATATATTTGTTCCAGCAGAACAATATTGTGAAAATATGTAAGAGAAATCATCTATGTTATATGCATACCTCAATTTGCTCCCGAAGTAGCAATATCTTAAAAGAGGTTTTAAGCTATCATACCTTATGTGGTTAAGGCATATTTAGATGATCATGTTCCATTCCTGAAGAATGAGAAATTGAGAACTTTGATAAATGTTACAAATATAGATCTAATACAGATCTAGTCCCTGAAGGAAAATCAAAGCATCAAAAATCCATATAGATGCAATGGGTCTTGGAGACACCATTAAAAGTGAAAACAAAGCATCAAAATAAGATCGTGCTAAGGCTATGATATTTTTGCGTCATCATCTTGACGAAATTCTTAAAATTGAATATCTCACGATTAACGATCCACTTGTTTTGTGAAATAGCCTAAAAGAAAGGTATGACCACCTGAAGATGGTCATCCACCCAAAGGCACGATATGATTGGATCCATCAAGACTATAAGTCTGTTCATGAGTATAGCTCATCAACATTCAAAATTGTTTCAAAATTGAAACTATGTGGAGAAACTATTTTGATATGATTGAATATGTGGTAGTATACAAAATTAATTGAGAGCTCCGGAAGAGCTAATGTATTACTACCTGAAGGAATGAAATTGTTGTATTAAGTCTCAAAAGGAAACTTATAAGTTTCAATGACATTGAAAAAAAATGAGACTATAAATTATGGGAAGATCTAATATCTTCATGCTACTACAATTGAAGCGGGTTATAAATATTTATGTAAAAGATTACCCGGCGGTTTTTTTATTTGTAGTACATAAATATGGGTATGATGATGAAATCACATACGAAAGTAAATCAGAAATTTACTTAAATAAGTTGGCATACCGGTTCAAATGTGATGCAAAAATAATTGAGAATTCACGTGACTATATGTTGAAGAAATAAAAGATTCTTCAAGAATTCTCTTGTGTTGTTTGTTCTCGTGATAGAATGATCTTGATCAGCTAAGAATTAAATTATATTTCCTGAAATTTTTGGAACTTATAAAATGGTGAATATGGGCCCATTCACCTACCATGTGAACCATTTGCTAATAGATGCATCCATGGTATGGTCACATGTGTTTTGATATCAACTTACAATTGATTTTTGTAAGGTTGTTGCTCGAATTATTAAATTAAGAGCATAGTTCCAAATTATAAAATCATGTTGATAATGCTGATTCATATCTATGTTGGTTTAGCGAAAATTGTATGCCTCCAATTAAAGCTAAATCATTGGTTATGAGAATAAAATTCCCAAATAAAATTTGGTATGAGATATGTTTATTTAACATGTAGCAACACTTGAATGCATCAAGCCAACAAGGTTCCTCTATCACAATTGGTTCAGGGTCTGGGACCAAATAATTCCATCTAAAATTTGAATGTGCGATATATGATTGAATTGCCCCACCACAATGCACAAAGATGGGTCCCCAAATGAGCTTGGGGAGTAAATGTTAGTTTTTCTAATATTAGGGGGAGAAGTGATTAGCAACTGAAAATTGAGTGTGGGATGAATTATCTAGATCCTCGGGAAAAAGAAAAGTTGCAAATGCTCCAATGGAAAGTCCTTGAAGGATAGAGTCTATGAGACGCCTGAAGCGTGATAGACCAAACGGTTCCAAATATAGAACTTCTTGAAGAAGGAGAGGAGCAAGTGATTAAGATGGTCATAATGATGAGGCAAGTGCTTTAAGAAAGCACCACGACATAACACTTCATAAAACCTTGGCAAAGGTTCAGTTACCTGAAAATGACGAAAAATGAAGAGATCTCAATAAGTTATGTCGCATTGGAACTGATCGTCGAATATTTTTGATACAATATAGTGCACAATATTGTAAAAGATTGTGAGGGTCTGAATTCTACATCTATTAAAGCATGTTGATGTAGAAATAATTATCAAGTGAAATGATGCGTATTGATAAGCATAAAGCTTATTGGACCTGTAGTCCAGACACTAGAAGATGTCACGCATTTAAATACTAATTAATGTTATCACTTGACAAAATTTGTACGAAAATCATGAAGGATTCGAAATGCCTGAAGCATTTACAAGTTTCTTTAAAATTGTTCATAATTCTTATATGAGGAAATCCTTGGTCCTGAAGTACCATATCTTAGTGTGATTGATGCACTAATATATCTTGCTAGTACTACAAGGCATAACATTCGGTTAATTTATTAGCAAGTCCCGATCTTGTTGGTTATGCTGATGCTGGGTATTTATCTGACCCACACATAAAGTTCGATCTCAAACTGGCTACGTGTTCATATGTGGAGGTACTGCCATATCTTGGAGATCTATAAAGCATCTCTAGTAGCTACTTCATCAAATCATGCTGAGATAATAGTTATTCATGAAACAAGCCGAGAATGTGTGTGGTTAAGGTCCATGATACATCTCATTAGAGAAAAATGTGGTTTGAAATGTGACAAAGTACCACAATTTTGTATGAAGATAATGTTGTATGCATAGCACAACTAAAGGGAGGATTCATAAAAGGAGATAAAGTGAAGCACATCTCGCCAAAGTTTTCTACATATATGAGCTCCAAAAGAATGGTGATATCAATGTGCAACTGATTCGTTCAAGTGACAATGTGGCTGATTTATTCACCAAATCTCTACCAACTGCAACTTTCAAAAAGATGGTGCACAAGATCGGGATGCAAAGATTCAAGGATGTTCTCATTAGGGGGAGTTAATACGCGTTGTACTCTTTTTTCCTTACGAGGTTTTGTCCCACTGGGTTTTCCTTGTAAGGTTTTTAACGAGGCAGCCAAAATGCGTATTATTAGATATATGTACTCTTTTTCCTTCACTAGATTTTTTCCCACTGGGTTTTTTTCTAGTAAGGTTTTAACGAGGCACATTATCTATCAAATAGACATTCAAGGGGGAGTGTTATAAACATATTTGTATTATAGTGAATGTCTATAAAGGTATTTGTATTGTACTAGATATATGTATTTATATCATTGTGAAAGTCTATCTTTTGGAGAAAAGTTAGGAGAAATTATCCCTATAAATAGAGGGGTTCTCCTTCATTGTATTTAATCCAATCAAAGAGAAATAAGAACTTCTCTCCTTCTCTCTTTCTCTACAATATTCTTGTTCTTTCTTTATTATTTCATAACAAAAATACCTTTTAATTTTTTTTTATTTTTTATTTTTAAAAGGATGCTACCTGTTAATTTAACACATTTGGAACTTTTCATGTTGAGATAGGAATGACAGGTTTTATATGTTTTGGCCCATTTATGTATTTGGCCCAATTGGCCCATGTTTACTTTTCATCCCCTCTCTATCCTCATGCAATTATCCTCTTTTTTTTTTCTTTTACTCCAATAAAAAATATGTTAGATAGAGAATTAGATCTAATCTTGTTTAATGAGTTTATTTTATTATTTATGAAGTTAAATTGAAGATTGAAAACGTCAGCCGGTATTACCTTTTAGCTGGTGTGTTCACGACGCCCGTTCGATAAAAATCTAATTATCTTTTGTTTTTTTGTATTTAAAGAAACTATGTCTTCATGAGTTTTTCACTATGAAAAGTTTCACGTAACTCATGTCTAATCCAAAACCTATCTTTAACATGGCGTGTTACACACTTCATCCCACCTTAAACGGGGTACATAATTTTATTTGTTATAAAGGATGTCAATATTTAAGAAGCGAACAAATAAATAAATCAAAGATGAAATTTGACATTATTATGGAACACAATTCAAGTAAATAGTTCGACAAAGTTAAGAATCTAAAAACGATCAAGGGGTATTGGCAGGATAGATGATATTTATCCATCTTTAGCTAAAGGTTATGCATTCAGGCACGAGGAATGAAAAAACATCTACAACATATGATTCCCCTATTTAATAGAACCTACGCCAATCGAATTCGAATTAGTAGGGCCAACAATAAATGTAGAAACTACGACACATGTCAAGTCAACAAATTCAAATAAAAATCTCCGATGTAGAATTAAAATTTTAAATTTATAAATTCTAAATATTAAAATATGTAAGTTATTAGGTTTTTATAAGCTATTTATCCATATTAAATATTTTTTAAATATAAATATACAATTTGAATTAAAACTATTAAATTATACCGAATTCATGAACCAGCCTATACTGCCATGTACATTGAAACTATTTTTTAGGCAAAACTTCCTAAACAGTTTGCAACAATTTAGGAAAAGACTTTCAAATGTGTTCCGATTTTAATCGAACTAACATAAATATCAAACATCGAATAAAAGAAAAAGAGAAAAAATGAACTCTTAGCTGGCAACCAAATATCCCTATTAACATAGGAAACAACTAGGGGTGGAGTTAGGTGAATTACAGATATTCACTTAGATTTTTCTAATCGAAAAAATTATAAAATTTTAAATTTTTTATAGCTTTATTTATTTAAATATTCTTTAACTGTTATACAGATTATAGAATGCGACATTACATGAACAATCGAGTCTAATTTTTTTTTAAAAAAAATATTAAAATAAAATATTATTATTAAAAAAAAATTATAACGAAATTTGATTATATTTTGAAAAAGCTTTTATGAGTTTTCTCTTTTAACTCCCTTGAGGCCTTGACCCGTCAAATAGCTGGTAAAGCACGTGACACTGGACCCACTCTGCTCTATATCACGAGAACAAACCAGGGACCCACTTGTCCACTTTGGATAAGAGGACAAATAGATAATAAAAACAATAAACAAATAGATAAATCAAATAAAAAAGAAAAGAAAAAGAAGAAAAAAGAAGTACTAATAAATGAAAAGATATCACCTTTTCTTTTTCTTTTCTTTCTTCCTGTTTTGGTAATACGTCAGGTTAAAGATTTATTGAAAATAATTTTTTTATTTTATAAAAATAAAGGTAAAATTTATGTATATTTTAATTTTTTAAAACTTTACTCTCTTTTTTTAATTTTAAATTATTCAACGTAATAAAAAAAATTTTACTGTCAAAGATTGTGGACCAGTAATTTGCGGGTTATAGTAGGTTGATAACTATATATCCATTGTGTTTTATTAGAGGTTTTGAGTTTGAGTTTCGAGAGTTAAATCGCTTTTCTTTATCCTTAAAGTCAATTTTTTCCGGCGTGAATCTGTTTTAACTTGATTCTAAAATGATTATAGAACCTCTGATGAGAAATAAAGAATATATATACATTGGAAATTTGACTAATCCAAATTAAAAGGTGGAGAGAGTACTTTTCCCTTGGTTGCTTTCTTTAGCTAGCTGCAATTCTTTTAACATATTTAATTCTTCCTTTATGACTTAAACCTAAACAAAAATCAATTCATATGGACGTATTATTATTAACTAAGAGACAAAATTGCTTAATTTTATTGGCCTTTTTCATAATTGGGATCAGAAAATGGTTGCGTGTATGTAACTTTATGTTTATCTTGAAAAGATAAAAAAGTTATTATGTATCTATAAGTTTTCAGTTTAAGTAAAACATATCAAATGTCAAACATGTAAAGCAGACACAATAGTGAAGAAACCATCCTGAATATAAATGAAAGAAAGGACGGTAACAACAACAAATTTTATAATAACTAAAACCAAGAAATCACTAAACTCGAAAATAAGATAGTAAAAGAGTAATAAAAATAGTATTGATACGAAAACTAAACGCTCAACTACCTACTAACTTTTTATTCTAATTCTGAATCTCAAATCTTTTTATCTAAGATCATATATTCGGTGAAATATATATATATATATTATATCATGTCTAATTACCTATCATAAAATACTAATAATAAATATTACTATTTAAGTATAAATCAAATTTCAAGTTAAGTCGTAACTTTCTGGTGATATATATCTAGAAATATATACTTCTTAAGAAAAGAGTTATTGATTTGTCTTTTGAAAATGTTAAGATTAATTTTATCCCTCTATTTTTTGAAAAGGACAATTTATCATTTCTCAACACAAGACGGTTAAGGTTTACTCGCATTTGGTGCTTATATCAATTTAATAAATATAAAGCATGATTTTCATATAGATGATTATCACTAAATCACAATTAACTCATAGATACTATCACCTCAACTTATTGCTTAATCATCCTATATTAATATGACTTGGTGTAAATACCGGATACTTGCAAGTGTTTTCCAATTTGCGACTTGTGCAATCCACCAACCCCATCCCCACCTCCTTTCCGTTTTTATACATCTATCATCACACCCAAAAAGATAATAAAAAGATCAAAGAAGACCATCCGCAAATGTAACAAAATGGATGAGATCCTTCATTCTCTTAATTAGATATTTGAGGTCCAAACCTTGTGAATAAATAATTTATGATATATAGCATCTTTTCTTAAACAAATTCTACAAGGCATGAAGTTGAATTAGTTGACAAAATAAAGAATTAAAACTTTATAACAGTTTTTCCGCAAACGTTGTCTTATATCACATTATCTTCAGCCAACCTCCACCTAATCAAAAGCTTAAGAAATCAACTCTACTAATACCATCAAATTCCAGTTTTTAAGATACTATATTAACTTTATCATCATTAATTTTGAATTATCAAAGAACGCTAGACATTAAAAGAAGAAATGCATAGGAAATGGTAGGTCACATGGTTCACTTATAGTGTCTTGTGCCTATCACATACCTTTACAAGTATACATGACCTGGCTACTTCATTAATTAATACTTAATGTTAAGTTGTATAAACAGTATAAATCATAATTGAAGTACTATAACGAACAACAAATAACATGAAAAGAAAATTACAATTAAAATTGATCAACAGTAAGGGTGTGTTTGGTCCAAAAACAATAT
Organism: Datura wrightii; assembly: GCA_035772735.1. Classification (NCBI taxonomy): domain Eukaryota; kingdom Viridiplantae; phylum Streptophyta; class Magnoliopsida; order Solanales; family Solanaceae; genus Datura; species Datura wrightii. Next base: position 201,374,172 of record JASDFA010000016.1, on the reverse strand, counting down.
AGGAAAATAAATTATTTCTTACTTATTTTCTTGTGTTCGTTATGCAAGAAAAAAATATTTTCTTAAAATCATTTATATATATCTAAAACAAAACTACGAGAATGAGAATGAGGTGGGATAGAGTAATGAGGGTGGATGGGGGTGGGTGGGGGTGGGTTGGGAAGGGGGTTTGTGTTGGGCGTGTGGAGGCCTGATTAACTGCTTTCTCTCTCTGGATCGGGGCGGCGCTGCTGCTGCTCCGGTCGGCAGTTTTTAGTTCTTTTCCAAAAATTTTAGGTGATTCTCGCTAAATTTTTTTTTTCCGTGTGTATAACCTCGCTCTGATACCAATTGTTGGGACAGCGGAATAACAACAATAAACACACACACAAATTAACTGCGAGAAAATAGAGAAAAACGGAACACAAACGACACACAAGAATTTACGTGGTTCGGTCTCACGACCTAGTCCACAACTGCAACTAGGAGGAATTTTATTACTCTCTCTCTTGTGGTGTGTAGATTACAAGTACAAGTTATCTATTTATAGAAATAGATTAGGGTTATTAGGGTTTCTAACGAGCCTAATTAATCAGGCCTCCACACGCCCAACAGTTTGGTGTGGGGGTGATGAGGTCTTGGTAGTTTGTGATGGGTGAGTGGAGTAGATAATTGTGAGGGTGAGAAGAAACAATATAACTTATCTTCTCTACGTTTATTTGAAAAGTCATTTTTCTTATTTTAATAAAACTTATTTTCCTAAAATTTCGAACACTAAAAAATAAAAGAATGTTTTTCAGAAAACATTTTGCTAATACCACACACACCCCAAGTCTATTCTATTGACTTGATTAATGGACAAGAATGAAAGAGTAAAACTAAACATGCCAAAAATAGTGAATAGTCAAGATTATTTTTGTTGAGTCTATCACAAAAGAAAATCAATCAATTCTCCTTTGACAACTATCTATCAATTGATGGTCATCTTTTTCTAGATATCATGCAATTGTAACTTTGATTCTTTAATGGGAGTATTTTAAATAATAATAGGTTACTCAATAAAGTTACATTAAATTAATATCTATTATAAATATATTATATTGTGAATATTTATTTATCTATTCCTAAAGTTCTTTGAAAAAAAATTATAGTCAAGCAAGTAATCTAAGCAAATAGTATTGAGGGATGTAAGTAAGCAGACAATAAACTCGCAAGTAACTCAAGCAAACAACTCGCATGTAGCTAGCTCAAATAAACAACTTCGGAAAAGCCCTATAGTAACTTATGAAAAATCTTACAACAACTAATTCTTGAATGCTTGTAATCAAGCAAACAACTTGTAAGTAATTCTAATAGGTAGCTTGTAAACAACTTCATGAAAAATCCTGAGCGTAATTTGCAATCAAGCAGACAACTTGCAAATAATTTAAGTGGGAGCTTCTGAAAAGCCTTGCAGTAACTTCCTTAAAAGCCTCGCAGTAAGAATCAAAATTTAAACTTTATGAGTTTAACCTTTAAAACTTTTAACATAAATACTATATATATGTGTGTGTGTGTACGAAATTCAAATTAATTCGATACCAACAAATTACATCCGCCCCCGCAAATAGTATAAATACATCATCCAGCTACTTTAAAATCCTCAAAATTAGATTTCAAATTCATCATTTTTTCAACAAATGCACATATTTGAAATTTATATAACCATCCGTCTCTATCATTTGAAAAATGCTATAATTAAATATATGTTTTTATTTTCAAGAAACTTCTTTCTATTTTACATTAGGAAAAAGGAAAGAGTTAACTAAAATTATTGGCACCCAAACTCGAACTAGTGCTTTCGTTATTCAATGCTTGATTATGACTAAACTTGGAACTCAATGTAAGGGAAAATAAAAGTTGAGTGTCAAGTGTAAACTAAATTTATTTTTCACCCGATATTTGATATTCATTTTAGGATCCGATCGATCTGGATTAGTATTGAAAAAGTTTTATATTGAAAGTAAAATATTTTTTATCAAAGGCGACTTCATATTCAAGACTCATACCCAAGACCTTTACTTAAAAATAAAGCACTATTAGAAATAAAGATTTTTCTCGCTGCAAATCAATGGGATATTTTTATTATAAAACATAATTTTTTTACCCATTTTGCACTAAACTAGTTCACAGAAAAATGCATGGCGGGAAACAGATTCTCATTGAATTAGTGAGAAGCTTCATGATTTTTCCACGTGAAAACACTATTATTATTATTTTTCCTGTCAATTCAATCAAAATATCAATAAAAATAGCCACTTAATATTTTTTGATAAAAAAATTTCAATAAAAAAATAAATATTTTTTAATAGTGAAAAAATATTTTAACTCCACCACAACCTCTAATCAACTTGTGCCATAAGGGCAAAGGATTTGCATACAGCATAGAGTTTAATTACTTAAACGTAACAAATTAGTTTAATGAGTGGATAAATCTAAATTAGTTTAATATGATAAAAAATAGTATTGCAATATTACTATTATACTAAACAAAGTCATGATCATACATGAATAAATTTATTTGTTTGAGATATAATTAAAAAGCAATCTTTTCCTAGCTTTACTTATCTCTGATGATTATAACTACTCCAACGTTTGGCACAACATACTTTGAGTTTGAGGATTATAATCCTATTTGAAGTATTGCACAAAAGTTTGTCGCAATATTTCGATAGTACTATAGTTATAGATCTCGAGTTCGAATTTTAATTAACAAAATTATTATGATAGGGAGCGTTTTCTGTTATTTTAATACAAATATTGAATATTGAGTCTGACCAAAGAACCATAATATTATGATCTCATTTAAATTTACTATCCGAAAATAATCAACTACTTTACTAGAAAAGCTATGAAACTTTACTTACATTGTGATATTATATATTATGATTATAAGTATCAAGTTTGAGCCTCGAGTATAAAATTATGAAACATTTTTCCTTTTAACAAGTCTTATAAGTGCAAATTTAAATTATAAGCTAACATTTTAATATGATACCGAACATTGAATTGGACAAAAAAATTCATAGTATTATGATCTCATTTAATTTTACTATTCGAAAATAACCAACTTTACTAGAAAAGCTATGAAACTTTACTTACATTATGATACTATATATTATGTCTATAGATGTCTGAGTTCTAGTCATTTTCCCTTTTAAAACAACTCTTACACGACACAAATTTAAATTATACGTTAATGCTTTAATTGGATATTAAACAACAGATCGAAGCAAAGAACCATAGCATTATGGACTCCTTTTTCGAATCCCTTGCATAAAAGAAACTTAGTATACCGTGCTACTCTTTTATTATACTATTTAAAAATAACTAACCTTACTAATAAAAGCAATGAAACTATACGTCCATTTCAATAATATTATAATCATAAATTTCAAACTCAAATCTCATTAATATTTTAATATAAATATCAAACATCTTATCAAAATAAATAACCATAGTATTATGATCTCATTTTACTATCTGCAAATAACCAACTTTAGTTGAAAAGCTATGAAACTTTACTTACATTTGATCTTTGTCATAAAGTAAATTAGACAACTTTTCACTTCTCACTATTCTCGTGATCTAACACTAGATTTCTTCTTTTTTGCCCAAAGAAAAATCTTAAACAAGTCGCCCCATCACAATCAACTTTCACCCAAATTTCATCTTTATAATTTAACAAACCAGCCCCCCCACCCCCCCACCCCCACCCCAAACCAACCCACCCACCCACCAAAAATAAAAAAACACCACCCACTACCCTCAAAGTAGGCCCTACGTCGGCACAGACATATGACCAATTAATACAAAAAAATATCATTGCTTTGTCATAAATCTTTTTTGTGGCCAAAATTCATCACACGTGTCGCACCTATACTCGTCAGCATCAAGATTTCCCTTAAGAAGAAGAAGCAATAGCTGTTCATTTTGCAAATACCAAACAAAAAAAAACTCACACTAACAAAGGCTTAACCATAAACATTAGGCCAAAAAAAAAAAAAAGCAAGCAAGCGAGAAGAATAATAATATGGGCTTATTGAGAGAAGGTTCCAATTGTTTACCCGGAGGATGGAACCGCGCTGCGGCGGCCGAGATGGCAAAACCGTGCGAGTATTGTCATATGGCCGCCGCGCTAGTATTCTGTCGCACGGACAATATGTTCGTGTGCTTGGCATGCGACACGCATCTGCACCGCGGGAACACCCGCCGTGAGCGTGTGTGGGTGTGCGAGCTCTGCGAGCAGGAGGCGACCAGCGTTATGTGCAAGGCTGACGCGGCCGCCCTCTGCGTCACGTGCGACCGCGACATCCACTCCGCCAACCCATTGGCGCAGCGCCACGAGCGGATTCCTGTGGTCCCCTTCTACGACCCCGTCGAGTCCGTCGTGAAGTCCAACGCTGCCACCCTCCTCCTCTCTATCAACAGTTTGAACGATTTGACCACGACCACGACCACGACCGCAACCTCGGGCATAGCTCCCGACTTGAGCAAACTGACTGCTTGTATCGGACACCATGAGGAAGATTACAACACTGATCCATGGATTACACCAAACACAATCACCTCTAAACTTCCATCGAATACAGAGATGAAATCAATGGATTTCAATTTCTCAGCTGCAGAGAACTTTCTTGATTTCGATTACTCTGTTTCTGTAGACACACAATCTCAAGCGCAGTACAATTCAGCAAACGACAGTGTTGTTCCAGTACAAACTACAATAAAGCCATTGCCATTTTACCATCAAGAAAAGCATTTCGAGATTGATTTCACTCAATCCCACATCAAATCTTACAATACCTCATCACTCAGTCACAGTGTAAGTACCCAAAAAATGAACAAAACTCATCATTTACCAACACCCAATTCTGCAGTTTCTTGAAAGTTAAACTGTTTTTCTTTATTATTATTTTTTTTGGGAAAACCCATCACTTTACCAGCACCAAAATTTGCAACTTGTTCAAAGTTTTGAGTTTTTTCTTTTTTAAAAACCCCATCATTTTACCAACTCCCAAATTTGCTATTTCTAGAAAGTTACCTATTTTTCTTGTTTTTTGTTAAAACTCCATCATTTGCCAACACCCAATTCTGCAATTTCTTCATAGTTAAGTTAAATTTCTCGTTGTTTTGGGGGAATTTTCAGGTATCGTCGTCGTCTTTAGATGTTGGAATTGTACCAGATGGGAGCTCAATTTCAGAAATATCATACCCATTTGGGAGAAGTGTGAATAGCAGCGTTGATTTGGGGAATTCTGCAGGTGAAAAATTACTGGGTTTAGATAGAGAAGCAAGAGTTTTGAGGTACAGAGAGAAGAAAAAGAACAGAAAATTCGAGAAAACTATTCGTTATGCTTCGAGAAAAGCTTATGCAGAAACAAGGCCGAGAATCAAAGGTCGTTTTGCGAAAAGAACAGACAGCGGCGCCGGCGTTGACTCCGACGATGTCGATCAGATTTTCTCCGGCACCGATTCCATTTCGCCTGATTTACGATACGGCGTCGTTCCTTTGTTTTTAAGTTAATAAATAGAATGATAATTATTGTATTATGAATATAATAAATTTAATGTTTTCCGAAGATATATTAGCAGATGGCTATTATTAATAATAAAAATAAATTAGAAATTAAATAATAAATTATTTTTTAAATTTTAAAATTAAATAAATAAAATAAATATTTATTTTTAATATACGAAATAAATAAGATGAACGGATGGAGTGATAATTAAGAAACGAAAATAGTTTTATTTCTATTTTTAGTATAAGCTGCTGTATTTTTCAAATTCCAATTACCCGAATGTCCAATGGGCTTTTGGTTTTTTATGTACTTATGGAAGGGTATTTCGGCAATTTTTTTTTCTAAGCAATTTTTATATATATATATATCATCGGATTATGGTAGAGTGATAAGTAATTTTTTCATCTTTAATCAGATATTTTGAATTCGAACTTTGAGTATGATTTCGTCTCTAATAGAGAACGCTTTATCTCCTAATACGAAATTTTTCAAAGCGAAATTAATTAAACTTTAAAACGTGTATCGCATAGTAAGAAACAAAACAAATTTTTTTTTTTAATATTTAATTTTTCTGACAAATTCTTATAGGGATATGACATGGAAATATTAATATTTTATTTATATTGAACTTGAAAGTTTAGCCACCTAGCAAATGAAGTGGTGCAATATTGTATTACATTAATGTTAATTAATGTTGACTAATGGATTATTACATTAACTAATACTCCTAATATTAAAACATTTGTTAAATATGAAAGTGAAGTTGATGGATTTGATCTTTGATGTGAAATTAATTAATGCAAATATGTGAAATTAAAGTTAGTATGTATACTACCAAAAATTACTATTTTCACCTTAAAATTTTCATTAAAAAAATTAAGTACTATTCCATCAAACAAAAAAAAAACATCAAACAATATAGTGAAATGAATAAGATTTTTCTTATTCTTAATTAAAAAAATTAAGTACTATTCCATCAAATAAAAAAATATCAAATAATATAGTGAAATGAATAAGATTTTTTTTATTCTTAATCAAAAATCTCGAGCTAGCAGAAAATGTTTTTGATTCAGTAGGCACATAAATTTGAATAAATTATGTCAGTGCGTATATTGAATATTAGATTGTTAACAGAAAGAAATAAAGAACCACCAAAATGACGATACGATGAGATGAATGAGATTCCTTCATTCTTAACTAAATGCCTCAAATTCGAATCCTAAAAATAAAAAATTTTCTTATAGAGATTGTTTTCTTGTTCAATGGACATGCAAAATCGGATTAATTAGATTAATGGATATACTAGATACCAGATAATTATAAGAACTTGACTCCTTGGATATCCTGCTCCCAATATATTTTATTTGACTCGAGATTTTTTTGAAAAATAATTTATCTATCTTCAGTTTGCATACACATCATTTTTTTTTAAAATTCCACCTATAGAATTACACGAAATATATCAGTATTGTATTTATTTTCCTTTTTCAAGAAGATCTGTTTCTGAAATTTAATTGGTTAAATTCAAAAACATTTTCAACCCCATAATTTTTGAGTTGGTCAATGTGAATTGGCAGTGGATATATATATATATATATATATATATATATATATATATATATATATATATCTGTTTCTGAAATTTTATTGGCTATTTTAACTGTTTTTATGTCCCACATTTTGGTGCATGGACTTGTCATAATGTTAGGACAATTATATCATATAATATATATAAAGAAATTTGCCTTATCCAGCCAACCATTCATCTGTCTTTTTAGCCACTTTGATAAATATTGTTTTTTTTTTCATTCTTAGAAAAGGATATAAGTTTAGTTGTTTTTTCTCTTTGGAATGGAGTCTTGAAGTTACGGTATAATTATGTGTTTTTGTAATTTATAGATCATAGATTGAGTCGTTAATGTAGTTAATAATGCTTACATTAAAACAGACTGTCTATATCACACCTCTTAAATGCGACCATTTTCTAAACTCTCTGCTAATGTGGAATATTTTGGATCCGGAATTGCTCATCACTTCAACCATGTGATTGGGTTTTTCTTGAAAAAGTCTGTTATATTTTGAAAAAAATAAAATCAACTTGTAGTTTCTAATCACATGTTTAAAATTGAATTAATTTATACATATTTTTACACTTAAAATTTAATGGGAGTCTTGAAATAATGATAAAGTTATTTTCATATGACTTATAAGTCATGAATTTGAGATATGAATAATATTTTGCGTCAAGATAGATTGTCGTCTATGTTATGCTATCTTGGAGTACAATCTTCTCTCGAATCATGCATAAATGCAAAATATTTCATTCACCGTTAAATCTTTAAAAGAGAGAAGAAGATTACTAGATATAATTGTGATTTATCCATGCTTGATTATAAATTTGCGAGTTTGAACTCTAAGTTTTTTTAGTGAGAGCTCTTTATCCTCTCGATAGATTTACTCAACGACAATCAAAATTAGTTCGATGAGTATATAAACATTTATTAGCTATGAATTATTTAGCAATAAATTAATGACGAAGTTGGTAAATTTTCAATGCAATGATAATTGGATATGCACTATATACCCAACCATAAAGATATTTATTAAAAATATTTATTGCCTTTTGAGTGTTTTCATATCTCTTTCTAAATTCTCATTGGCTCAATTCATGTCTATTTCTTACATCAACTTTTGTTAAACTAATAATAGCAACTAAGATAGGAGACAAAGTTAGGTTAAAGTTTAATATATATATATTTTTTGGAAAAGTTGGCTGGATTAAGACCAATAGATGTTGTCAATTTACTAAATATTATTGTCTCAATTTCAATTCGTTTATCTGATTTTAATTTAATATAAAATTAAAAAAAATAAAATAAATTTTTAAATCTTGTATTTTAAAAATATTAGGTAGAAAATTAAAATTAGAAAATACTAAAAAAGAAAAAAAAAGATATTTTCTATTAAAAACAGACTAAAAAAATAACGTAAAATAAATAAATTGAAGTATCTTAAGAAATGTTCATAAAGCTTCCATAGATTATGATGAAGAGTCCAAATAATTCTAGAAGAGATACAATTTTTTGAGTTAATAGTTTTAGTCACAATTATTATTAATCTAATAATCAAGATGTTAGGCAAATGGAAATTATCTAAAACTTTGTCCACCTTAGAACTTAGATATTATTAGGAACAAATTGTATTCAATATTATGTGAGACAAGAGTGTACAAAATGTTATGAACTTTTATACTATATACCAAAATCAACCAAACTATTCTTGTTGGGGTGGAACTAGAGAGTATGGACATTCATTAATTTTGAATTTTTTTTATATATACAAAATTATTATATATTTTAAAAGAATTCCTCAAACATATTTATTTAATTGGAACATCTGATCACTGTGCCCTTTAGGTCCTTAATCGTGAGTGTGTGAATCGAGTTTGAGTTTTGACTACAATAATTCATGTTCTTTTATGATGTTTGGCTTATTCTTTAATTACTTTAATTATGTAGTGAAGATAGTTGTGCCTTCATCACGCTCAAATCCGGAAACCGCCTTTGATTGTAGTTAGGAGCAGAGCGAGACACGTAATGAATCCATTCGAACCCTATTCATCAAAAAATTATATTGTATATATAAGATTAAATATTTTCTCCTTTCTGTTTAATATATATACAGTAGATGTTGATTTCGTTACGCTATTTAATGTGCTTTCTTTATATTTTAAATCTCTAGTAAAAAATTTGACTCCACCATTTAATTATAATAGATAATTGCATATCTATCTTATTTTTCTTACAGACGATTACTTCTAATTATCTTTTAAAAAATCTGAATATATATGCCAAACAGACAAAGGTTTAGGTCAATCTAAGATTTTATAAGATTCCTAACCACACACTGGGGAAGTTACAAAGAATATACCAGAAAGAAATTAATGTTGTAGCACTTCATAAAAATCTTGTCTCATCATTTGTCCATTACTAATATTTTCTCCGAACTTAAAATAAGTGTTGTTTTACTGAAAAAGAGTATGTCATTTTAAAATTTTAAGATAATAATTAATAATTATTATCAATAATATATTTATATTTAAAAAATTATTTCTTCTTACTAGTGTTTAATTTTCAAGAAATATTTAACAAATAAAGATAACTTAGTAAATGATGCCTTATACTTTTTATCTTGGTTTGAATTTTTAATCTATCAATTAAAGTAGAGTGTGTATCACAAATTCGTCGATTTACACAAATATCCTTTTTTCATATTACTATTTTAGAAGCCTTCCAAATATAGTCCTTGGGGAACTATTCTTCCGAACAATGGCAGACTCAAATTTTTAATCTATCGATTAAGGTAGTGTGTGTATCACAAACTCGTCAATTTACACAAATATCTTCTTTCAGGTCACCATTTGGTTGTTATCTCCATTTTTAAAAGTTGTGCAAATATAGTCCTTAGGAACTATCCTTCTAGACAATGGTAAACTCGAACTTTTAATCTATCAATTGAGGTAGAGTGTGTATCACAAACTCGTCAATTTACACAAATATCTTCTTTTAGGTCACCATTTAGTTGTTATCTCGATTTTTAAAAGCTGTGCAAATATAGTCCTTGGGAACTATCCTTCTAGACAATGGTAGGCTCGAGCTTTTAATCTATCAATTAAGGTAGAGTGTGTATCACAAACTCGTGATTTACACAAATATCTTATTTTAGGTCACTATTTAGATATTTTCTCTATTTTTTAAAAGTCGTGCAAATATAGTCCTTGGGGAACCATCCTTACAAATAATAGTAGGCTCGAACTTTTAATCTATCGATTAAGGTAGAGCGTGTATCACAAACTCGTCGACTTACGCAAATATCTTCTTTTAGGTCAATATTAGATGTTGTCTCTATTTTTAAATGCCGTGCAAATATAGTCCTTAGGGAACCATCCTTCCAGATAATGGTACGCTCGAACTTTTAATCTATCGATTAAGGTAGAATGTGTATCACAAACTCATCGATTTGCATAAATATCTTCTTTTAGGTTACTATTTAAATGTCGTCTCTATGTTAGAAGCCGTGCAAATATAGTCCTTAGGGAACTATCCTTCCAAACAATGGTAGCCTTGATCTTTTAGTCTAACGGTTAAGGTAGAGTGCGTATCACAAATTCGTCGATTAATGCAAATATCATTTTTTGGGTCACGATTTAGATGTTGTCTCTATTTTTAAAAGTTGTGCAAATATTGTCCTTTGGGAACTATCCTTCCAGACAATGTTCGGCTCGAACTTTTAAACATTGATTAAGGTAGAGTGTGTATCACAAATTCGTTGATTTATGCAAATATTTTTTTTAGGTCACTATTTAGATATGTTTCTATTTTTAAAATCCGTGCAAATATAGTCCTTCGGGAATCATCCTTCCAGATAATGGCAGACTCAAATTTTTAATCTATGGATTAAGGTAGTATGTGTATCACAAACTCGTCGATTTACACAAATATCTTCTTTTAGGTTACTATTTAGATATTGTCTTTATTTTTAAAAGCCGTGCGAATATAGTTCTCGGGGGTTTATCCTTTCAAACAATAGTATGATCGAACTTTTAATCTATCAATTAACGTAAAATGTACAACACAAACTCGTTGATTTACACAAATATCTTCTTTTAGATCACTATTTATATGTTATCTTTATTTTAACAAAATCTTGCAAATATAATCCTTAAAAAATTTTACGATAAACTCAAATCTAATATTTTCTCATATATTACTCAATCTTACAACCAAAATATTCAACCGTAGTTAACGTTTGAAATAACTTTCAAGATTTTAGCCAAAAAGCTCTTGTATCTATCAATTTAGTTGACGGTGAAAGAATTGACAGCAGAAGGAGAAGGTGGGCCCATATCTCGTGAAGTTCACGTGCTAAGTAGGCCCAATATATGGGCCCATTTTAGGACTCTAAATTGACAACAAGTTGGTCTCCCATTTCACTCTATACATACAGTTGCCAGCTTACCAACAAAACATTTTGGCCTATTTTTAGTCTCTTGTCTGAAATCCATCCAAGCACTTCATATATATATATATATATATATATATTTATTTATAATCGTGATGTATGAGTCAGTTTGCATATTCAGTTGATTAATTTTACTAGATACTTATTATCTCTTATCAGTATAAATATCGAGTAATTATATCTATCAAATTTTAGACAGATAAAAAAGAATCACCACCCAATATTTTTCTCTATGATTTTATTTAGCACAATAAATAACAAATATTTTATTTATCTCCTATTTTTTAGCACAACAAATAACAAATATTTCATTTTCTTTAATTTGTTTTAGCCAAAAGTTTGTATTTTTAACCCCTCCTCCCCACTCTGCCCCCCCCCTCCCCCCCCAAAAAAAATAAAATAAAAAATACAGCAATAACAACCCACTGTAGTCCCACAAGGGTTTGGAGAGGGTAGAATGTACACAGATTTTACCTTCACCTCAGAGGTAGAGAGACTGTTTCTGATAGACTTTCGGCTTATAGCAAAACAATCCCGAAATAATAACCGCAATAAAGGGTAAAACAAAAAGATATATATTTCCAAATTGAAGAATCAAAATTTATCAAAAAGAATTTGGAAAAAACACTAAACACTATGTATTACACATGGCAATTTTGGGTACTAACCCAAAACCATAGATGTATGTGCTATTCAAGTCATAATACACTAAACATTATGTATGTTTAAGTGGAAAATCTAAAAAAGAAAAAAAGAAAAAGAAAAAGAAAAAGATGAAAGATAATTGTTCATTATGAAAAAGAAATAATTAAAAAAGATCTTCTAAAATTAAATCAGAAGGAAGATCATATCCAAAAACCATTGAGTAATCATCAACTTCATCACTTGTAAATTTTGGTATCCTCCAACTTCTTGCTGCCTCAGAATCATCTCCATATCTCAACAATTCTAACACCTAAAAAAAAATAAAAAATAAATATTAATCATATATTTTTTTTTAATGTGACAAAATCAATGAGAATTCATATAATCGATCACAGTTTACCTCGGTTGTTGACGGGCGCCATACCGAGGATTGCCTTACACAATACGAAGCTGTGAGAACCATCTTATGCAATTCATCCATATCGAATTCACCCTTCAACTTTGGATCTGCTAATTCGATTAATTTTCCAGCTTCCATCAAGGGAGTCGCCTAAAAAAGGGATAAAGTTTTAGATATTAATTAAGAAAATTCATCAAATAAATTATATTATTAACCAATACAAGTATACAACTATCTTATCATCCTTCATTTTTTTTTTTAAAGTTTGAAAATATCAGAATATTTTTTTTTTAAAACATAAAATAATTTACTGGATTTTTTCCCCATTAGATTACATGTCATTTTCATATCCAACTTAAACATGCTTATGTAAGGAAAAAGAAAAAGTAAAAAAAGACAAGCCAATGGGATATTTTGTGAGAGCAATTATTATCATTAAATCTAGGGACCGAAGTCAAAATTTTGTTGTCTTTTTCATTAGATTTTTTTCTTCAAGAAATTTCAAATAAAGTAAAAGTAAAAACAAAAACTACTCTTTCCGTTTTAATTTATAACTGATCACAGAGTATAAGAAAAAAAACACTTCTTTCATTCCTTTTTAATCAGTTTCAAAAAGAACGCAACACATACTTTCTTATTTAAAAATAATTTAACTTTAAGCATCTCATATATATATATATATATACAACACACACACCTTTAATAATATAAATTATAATCGCACAAATGTCTATGAATTGTTGTAAACCACAAGTTTCAAAATTAGCTATACGAACTTCGTTGTTAATCCGTCACATATTTACTCATAGCTAACAAAATTTTATGATAATCCGCCACTTAATACGATCAGCGACATATTTTGCTTTTGGCTATAGAATTTGTCTGACGTTAATTCCCGTTTTCTTAATAGTGTGTGTGCCCCTAAAATACCATCACATAAATTGAGACGAAAGACTAAAAGCTTTTGAAACTTGTGACCATTAAAAACTTTTGAAATTTATAATCTTAAATATAATATACGTGACTATAAAAGCTTCTCACTAACAATAAAACAGAAGATTTAAATTGAATATTCTTTTTGAACCGAACTAAAACTAATAGATTGGAACTTACCCATAAAAGTAGATTTTGTCTTGATGAGTCCACAGGCCTTCTACCAGTAATAATTTCAAGAAGAAGAACTCCAAATGCAAAAATATCTGTTTTTTCATCAACAATTCCATGCATGAAATATTCTGGTGCCAAATATCCAAATGTGCCCTCTATTGGAATTACAGCATGGTGTGTCCATTTATTTGGTAGCCATTTTGCTAGCCCAAAATCTGATATCTTTTCAAAAAAAAATAATAATAATAATTTCCTCTTTCAAGCATTCATATAGGTAAAAAAGTAAAAATTATATAAATAAATTAATTGATAAATATATTTATTATTTTTTTAAAAATGGTTAGTATTTAAAAATTCGTTGAGAAATAATTATTTTTGATGTGAAAACACTGTATCGGTGTCATGAATTTTGAGAAGAGTAAAAGAGAACTTTAATTTCCTCTTTCAAGCTTTCGAATAGATAGAAGAGTAAAAATTATACGGGATAGCCACTTTTTAGACTGATTTTGAGAAATAACCAGTGTCTGCAAATCTATTTTAAAAATGATCCACTTTTGATGATGGAAATATCATGATAATTTCATGAATTTTGAACTTAAATAAGCAAAGGATGATGCTAAATGATCATAATTTTATTTCTACATTTTGGCCATAAATGTAAAAGTTCATATTATTCTATTTTTTTAAAAATAAAATTAGGTATTTATTAATAATAATAATAAATAAATTTAAAAAAAATTTAAAAAATAATGAAAATATTAAAAACAAACCAGTTCATAGTGTGAACAGAGAATTGTGGTCAAAATCCTTATGGTCATTTAGATTTTTATCCATAAGTGAATTAATATCAAGGATATTGTCATGATCTTTGAAATTTTGTGACACTGTCATGAATTTTGAACTTAAAAAGACTGAAAATTCCGTGAAATATCTCATTGACAGTATCATGGATTCCAAGAATGATCTATTTTGCAATGACATTTGAATCCATGACTAATTTTTTAACTACAGGTTAAAAAAAATGGTTATTTTTAAATATTACGAGATAGAAAATTTAGTAAATGTACAGAAAACCCGATAATAAATACGGAAAAAAGAAACGTGCTTTATGAGTTGTACCTGAGGCTCATAGTCTGGTCCTAGTAAAACATTTGAAGCTTTGATATCACGATGTATGATACGATGTTTACAACATTTGTGAAGATAATGTAAACCTCTTGCAATTCCAAGGGCAATTTTATATCTCATTGGCCATTCTAATGTTTTGTTTGATTTTCCTGCAAAGAAATGGTTAATCGGTTCAAGAACATAAGGTGTCCAGATCCCTTTTATATAATATAAAATTTTAATAATTCTATAATATTCATGGTCTTTTAACTGCAGACTCCAACAACTTGATTTGGATATCGGTAGATACAACTTATATTTATTAGGTTTAACTAAATTCAATATATATGATTTCAACAGTACAACTCTGAATGTAACCTACAATTTTAAAAGTACAATCGATGTCGTTCAACAAAGTACAATCGATGTCGTTCAACACTAGAAAGAATTTTAAAAGCTGAATCCATCTAGTTAAAATTATGAATTCGCCCCTCACAAGATCATTGTGTACTTACAAAAGAAAAAAAACCCCATCTAGAGATATATATAAAAGAACTACTTGTAGCTAACAATTTTTTTCCCAATTAATCTGTCGCTAATTAATTTAATTCAATTCCAATACTGAGTAAGATTCACCAACCGCTAGACGTAACACGTAAATCAACAATAGTATGAATGGAACAAGAACCAATAATCGACCTGAATTGCAACGATGGATCTTGCTGTTTAATTATAGAATTTGTATTCCTTCAAGAGATATAGTATGAGATGAAAGATCAGTAGCAACGACAGATATTACTGTTTAACTACAGAATTCGTAGTTCTTTACGAAATATAGTATGAAAATGAAAGTGTAGCGACGATAGATATTACTGTTTAACTACAGAATTTATCTTGCGGAGAAACGAAATACTAGTAAAATTAGGTTGAAAAAGGCACATACCATGTAAAGCAGAAGATAGAGTGCCATTGGGATAGAATTTGAAGATGAGGTAGAATCCATTTTCAATGCAATAACCAACTAAACTTGCTGTATTTGGATGATTAACATGGCTAATTACACCTAATTCCATTAGGAATTCTTTTTCTTTCTTCATATCATTGCTGTCTTTTGCTAATCTTTTTATTGCAATTGTTCTTCCATCTTTAACATCTCCTCTGTAAACATCTGAATATCCTCCTTGTCCCACTAAATTCTCTGCAAAAATTTAAAAAATAAAAAATAAAAAAAAATTAATAATAATAAAACATTAATTAATTGAACCCTTGAGGTTTTTGATAATTGGAAAAGGGTAAAAAATTATCTGCACCGTTATTATGATTTAAAGTAAAAATATATGTTAATTAATCACGATTAAGTAAAAGATAAGTCTATATTCAAATACATATCAAACATGTATTGACTTATTACAAGCATCTAATGCGAATAAATTCTTACCAATAAAATAAAATAAATAAAATCTATGGTATAATTATTAGGAAAAAAGCGTAACTTAGAGTTGGGATATCTGATTTGCAACTGTTGAGCTTTTTTTTTTTTTCGGACGATAAATATTTCTTAGAACATAAAATGAAAATCAAAATTCATGTTTGAATTAAAAGCAATTGCCACAAAATAAATAGATATGAAAAATCAATATATAATTAAGTAATTGTCTCTTTCGAACTCATAAATTGCATTTAGGAACGCGATAGGTCAATGACATTTTTAAGAATGCGATAAATAAATCGTATTCAATATAAGCGGTTTATAAATCACATTCTATATACGCGATTTATAAGCTTCTTAGCGGGAAAGCATTCGCTAAAGGCACTACCGATCGACTTTCTCAATCTTCAATCTAACTTCAGATATTGAATAATTCAATTTGACGGGATGAGAACTTCCCTCTCCCTATAGGTCGAGTCTTCATTCGAGCTGAACTACATTCAACCATCCGACCACAGAGGGGGGATATGTAACATATTAAGTACGAGTTCAATTGAACCAATAACTTTTGATGCGAACCATATATAGCATTAGCCATTAGAAACATGAAGAACACAAACCTGGATGAAAATAGTTTGTAGAAATTGCAATCTCCTCATAGCTAAAACACTTCAATATTGGAGAAGACTGTTTATTTTCCTCATTTTGAAATCTTGAAATCTTCTTCCTCGAGCTCGAATCAAAAGGTGAACGTAAAAAAGACGAAATTCGCCTCAACGGAGACATAATTTGCTTCTTGAATTCTTGTTGATATTTGAATTCCTTAGTCATTGTTGTTGTTGTCGTCGTCGTTGATGATGATGTTAAAGATTTAGTCATGGAATTTTCACCAAAACTTGAACTATATTTTTCTTCTCCTTCAAAGCTATCTAGTACAGTTCTTGGTGAATGCCTTGTAATAATTTGCTTCTCTGGTGAAGGGGAATTATTTTCCTTAGGCCATCTTGAACTAGGTTGATGATTTTCTGCAAATAATTTGGCTACGTTAGTAATGTACTTTATTCAGTACTGTAACAGTTAAATCGCAAAACTATAGTAATATATTGTTGTCACATTAAAGTGATTGATGGAATATTACTTTTAGTCACATTAAAATGAATGAACTATATCATGACAGTAGGTAACAATATAGTCGCTGAATAATGGCCACTGTAATGAGGAAACGAACACGTATTGATCAAGGTGAATTTACCGTAACGATAGGTAAAATTTGTGACTTCACCATTATAATCTATCAAAGTTGACTTTCTTTAATGTGACCAAAAAAAAAAAATTTAGTTTAGTGATTTTACTGTCAATACATGGGATAAAGTTCAGTCACTTTAACGTCACAAAACATAATTTTGCGAATTTATTCTTCTAATAGATAAAATTCAACACTGTAACAGTAAAATCAAGAATATATTTTTGTTCACATTAAAGCAACTGAACTATATCAACATAGTCGCTGAATTTCACCCACTATAATGACGAAACACACCAATCGATCAAGGTGATTTTTAAGTAACGGTGGGTAAAATTCCATAACTTTACTGTTATAGTAAATAAGAGTTTGACTTTCTATAATATGACAAAAATAGTTTATACAGTGACTTTATTGATACAATAGGTAAAGTTCGATTACTTCCACGTAACAAAACATAACTTTATTATACTACGAGTAAATTAAAGTTCAGTGACCACACGTTAACTGAATTATAATTTTTTGAGATAGGAAATTGAATTACCTTGGATTCGAATTGAATTGGATTGAATGTTATGTGGTGGTTGCCCTGATGATTTTCTAGCTACCACAACTAGTGAACAATTATCTGGTACTCTTTCACAACAATACTTTGCAATTGTGAATGGATATCTGAAAATAACAATAACAATAATAATAATATTAAAAATATACATATTTTCGATGGATATTTTCATCGAAATTAAACATCATTCAAGATAACAATTCCCACTAATCTCATCGAGAAAATCATGGAAGATTCATGTGTTTTTAGTAGTGATACGCAAAGGAAATTTTTTTGTTTTTTTTTAACTGTCAGTGTATCGAAGTTAATTTCTTATGGTAAATTAAAGTTACCTGCAAGTTTTATTCTTTTTGCCACCAATGAGAAGAAAATCAGCTGGAATACTTTTAGCCTCTTTAATTAGACCTCTTCCTGCATTTGAACTAAAACCAACCCTTGCCTCTAAACCTACCTGAAAATTTTTCAATAAATTAATAAAAATTTAATACACATTTTTATATATTTACTGGAGTAAGATAATTAGAAGTCTCGAATTCGAGCTTTGGATATAAAAAAGATCCTGATAATAGGGAACACTTCCTCTTCTAATGGCCTTATGCAGCGAAAATGTAGGATGTACGCAGTGTAATTTCTCAAGTGGGACCGAAGAATGATAAGATGTACGCAGACTGTAACCCTAGAGAGATCATTTCCGATATAGACCGTCGACTCAAAAGAAAAGTGATAAGTATTTAAATTTACCTGTTTAGATTGACATGTTTTTGTAAATTCTCCCATCATAGAAATAACAAATGATTTTGCCTTTCGAATTTGAGTTTGATTTTTTGATATATACTGCCATTTCTTGCTTTCTTCTTTCCTTTGATCACCAAATCTCTTGCTTTTTTCTTCTCCCACTGTTTCATCAAAACAAAAAAAACAATTAAAAAAATTCATGTATTATATACAACATTCAAGAATTAAAAAAAGCTACATTTTTTTTTTGGAAAATCTTAAAAAAAAATTGAAAATATTGCTAACTTTGAAGAACAGCAGCTTCTATGTTACATATGAGAGAATGTTGAGTATATTTTCCAGAAAGAGATGTATAAAAATCAAAATAAATGACCTCTATTTTTTTTTTTTTTGTCTTTCTTATCTTCTTTTTGATTGGTTTATCACTAAAAACATTTGAAAAAAAAGACAAAAAAGAGTATTCCCCTAGCATGTGTGTAAAAATAAATGTCACATGTGTCATTCTCCAAGGGTCATTATCACACATTAAGGGTAAAAAAATCAAGAAATATCACAAGAGAAAACAAAATAAAATTTTGTGGCTAAAATATGAAAAGAACAAAAAACCAATAATGGGGAGTGTTATAATTGTATCATTAGGATTGGCTAAAACTCTAATTTCCCATAATGAGAAAACAAATTAAAATTGTGGCTATAATTGAAAGAAAAATAACATTAAACTTACCAACAATGTGTAGTGCTATAATTGTATCATTAGGATTGGCTAAAACTCTAATTGCCCAAGAAATAAGTTCTTTACTTTCTTCAACATCCAAAGAAATTCCCACAAGAATTTTTGAAGATTTATTACTACTTGAAATAACCATTTCTTTTTTGGCCCCAAAAAATCTTTTTTTTTTAAAAAAAAAAATTAATTCTTCACTTTCTTTTCTCTTGATGAACACATAGAAGTGGAAAACTTGTGTAAGAGACATTTGAATGATTAGTAGTATTTATTAGGACTTATGGTTGGGGTGGGGTGGGGTGGGGGTGGGGGGTTAGAGAGTGACCACCTTAGTTCATTCAATTATTCTTTCATAAGAAGCATAGAAAGAAAGGAAAGAAAAAAAAAGTATAATGTAACTTTTGGATTTAGCAAAGGGTAAAGGGATTTTTTGCATTTGATTTCTCTTGTTGTATAAGTTTAGTACATGACTTATATTATATTGTTACTTTCATATATGGTAAACTAAAAAAGGGAATAATGGTTTATTTCATTTTTTTTTCCTATTGAGTTTGGTAGGAAATAAATTAAAGTTGTGTGTCACTCATATATAGGCCATTCATTACTTTACAATGTTCAAATCTTTGTGAGGACACTACAAACTAAATCTCTTATTTGCCTTGCCCTCATGGTAAGGGAACATTCTTGGGGGGTTGTTGGAGGCCCTACTTAAAAAGAAAATGTTATCAAAAATATGAAAATTTTGACGAAAAGTCTGTTCAAATATCTTCCACGAGCTAATTTTGACCGAAACATAAGTCTTTTTCAAATAATGAGGTATAATTTTTTATAGTATTAAATAAAAATAGATTCAGGATTCAAAATTTTACGAGATACCAACTATCTCAATTTAAAAGGAAAAAGAGAGGCTACTAATTAAATAAGAGAAATGAACCAAAGATAATAGATAGAACACTACATTCATTTTGTGGCTACTAATTAAATAAGAGAATGAACCAAAGATAAAGGATAATTGGATGCAAAAAAAAAAAAAACAGTTGAATTTAAAATTTTAATTCTTTTTTTTTTTGGGGGGGGGGTGTTTAAGGGGGTGAGGGGATTAACTTATCATTACTTGTCCACATTGCCAAACTAATAAACTATTCCTACATGCTTGGAATTTCAAATAAAAAGAAAGAATTGCATCAAAGTCGGACATGTGTCTCTTGAGGGTCATCATAATGTTTAATTTTCTTTTATGTGGTGTTGGATATTTTATTTGAAGTGATCTAAATTTCAAACTACAAAGAGGAGCGTTCTTTATCAGAACTTTTCTCATTTTAAAAATTTAAATTCGAAATTTTTAACTAAAGATGAAAGAATCCTATTAATTCTATGAACAATCATAGGTGGTAGAATCATCATAGTTCTGGCTTCTAATATTCACTTCATGATCTTAATTAATTAAATTCACATTATGTATATAAAACACGTTAAATAGTAAACACTTTATATCAAAATACATTTTAATAATTAAAATTTGAATTCGAAATATCTGAATGAGTCATCCCAGTGTCATGCAATCTAAAAGTACATTTTTGAGACCTAACACCACTTTAAGAAAACAATTATTTGTGATAACAACAACATTATAATTCATCACCAAGAGAAAATTAAAAATTAATAGACAAATCATTTTTTGAAACAATGATGATGATTGTGTAATTATATATATGGCAGTTTGAAACATGCAACTAACTGTACAATCATTAGCATTTTTCTCAATTATTATGGGTATGGAAGAGACTTTACTTCAAATCAATATTCACTTTACTAAGAAATTTACTATGTAAATTTATGAGGGCAGGATAGAATGTACGCCTACTTTATCTATTTTTGTGAAGTAAAAAGTTTGTTTCTGATAAATTCTTGATTAAAAAAATGATTTCGAAGCAAAAAATGTTTCTGTAGATATTTCATTAGACAAACCTTGAATTTTCGATTAAAGATTATCAAAAATAACTTTTGACAAGCACATTTTCAACTTATTAGGTAAGAAATTATGTCGAAAATCGGATGTATTTCTAATCTTAGAAAGAAATGAAACCTCTAAATTACACAACAATTTCTTCAAACACGAAAGTGTTAAACATTTTATCATTTTGACATCAAGCTATTTTTTTTATTCATACGGAGGACGGGGTGAGGTGGGGAATAGAAGAAGGAAAGAACTTATAACTAACCTCATGAAATTAGGCAAATGAGCAAGTCTTTTCACTAAAATCCATCCCCAAATGATGTGATTTAAGTAGGCTAAATTCTTCATTAATTAAAACTCAAAAAACGTGCAGTAATAAATAAAAAGGAAATAAATTGAAGATTTTATGAGAAATTATATTTGAAGGAAAAAAGAAAAAGAAAGATTTAATAAATTCATTCGTGTCAAATTGTTTTATCAATTATTCAATTCACCACATGACCTTTTAGCATACAATATTAAATAGTTAACTTGTAAGAGTACAACACTTTATATTTATTTTTTAGTTTTTCACACGATGCCCTGACGTATGTTTTGGGATCGATTAATTTAGATTCGTTTCATAAAATTTAATTTTTGAGAAATAATTCATTAAAGGTAATTTCATTCTCAGAACACGAATTTGAGATTTTGATTAATGTGTTTTATGGATAGCTATATTTTAGCTATGTTCATCCCTTTCTAATTTCTAAAAATAATAAAATCATAATGAGAAGTTTTAATACTCATAATTAATAGTTTCTTGATATTAGATTTGTAAATTAGGCACAAAAATGAAGAGTTTAATTACAAAAAGACTACACGTACCTTCTAGCTAAATGCTTTCTTAGTTGCATACATTGAACTATATAAAGTTAGTTACAAATATTTCTTTATTTTTTTACAAAGAAATGTTACTCATAAAGATGAAGTTATCGGGTCTGTTAATCAGAAATTTCAAATTCGAGCTCTTGAAATAAAAAAAAAATCCCTAAGATGAAGCAATTTTCCTTAAATATGTCCTAACACGACATGAATCTTGACTAGTCCCGACCTTGAATATCATATATAAAAAAAAGCATAACAAAAACTCTTAACAATTGAAGAGGCTCTTGAAAAAAACTCTTGTTTATATATATAACAACCATTCATTATCCTAATTACCCGGACTAATATGAATTATCACCAAATAAAGCTTAATTATTAAAAAGAGAAGTGCTCCCCACTGAATTTTTCTCCATCTCAATGACTCGAACCTGAGACCTCTAGTAAAGGATCGATGGAGGGATTTTACCCGTCCTTTTACAACAACCTGTAGTGTATATATATATATATATATATATATATATATATATTGTTGCCCCCACCCCCTCCAAATCTTCCAAATAAACTGCTCATTAGGTGCTAATGACATTTAATCATATTGTTAAAAGAATAATTATAAACCCCTAAACATTTAAACTAATTTTAGCTACCATTGGTTCCTTCCACTCTAAATACATCAAATTATATTTGCACTAACTTTTAAAAATACGAACAAAATTTTAATGATAACTTAAAAGAAAAGATATTTGTATAAATCAACTAAACAAAAGGGTAATTAATTTAAAATAAACACCATAGAGAAGCTCTCAGTAGCTCAATTCCTTGACATTGTGCATTGCAATGTCACTAACCAAAACATTGTATAGTTAAATTTCTTTCTTGGATAACGAGACTGTTCGAGTCAACTTAGATACACCTCGAATATTATTTCTCTCCGAAATGCTTGTAAGGATCTTGCATCTTTTGCATTTCCATAGCACCAAACACACCATAAACACTACTTTCATTCCCTTGATCACTACTACTTTCATCATCTTCTTCTTGATCACTAGTTTGATCCATTGCCACTAAATCATCTCCATATTTAACACTTTGAATTCTTAAGTTCTCATGATTTGCCTTCACAACAACATTATTCACCTCTTGTCCTTTCAAGATACACACAACTTCTTTCATTGTTGGTCGTTTATCAGGCTCGCTCTGAACACACAATGCAGCTACATGAATCGATTGTTTCAATTGAATTTCGTCGAAATTCCCCTTTAGCTTAGGATCAACAAGATCCTTAAATTTTTCTTTAGCTATCATTGGTTCCATCCACTCTGTTATTGTCCTTTTAACACCATTTGGAAGTTTTTCAATTGGTTTTCTACCAGTAATTAGTTCAAGTAGAAGAATTCCAAAACTATAGACATCACAACTTTCAGAGACTTTACCCCACATAGCATATTCTGGTGCTAAATAACCCAATGTCCCTTTGACACGTGTCGTCATGTGGCTAACACCTTCCGGGATTAATTTTGCAAAACCAAAATCAGCAACAAGTGGTTCAAAATTTGAATCAAGTAGCACATTGCTAGCTTTGATGTCTCTGTGAATTATATGGGGTGTAACTTCATGATGCAAATACCTATATAGCCAAAAAAATCATACATATGTGAGTATTTGAATCAGAGTTTTAAGTTTCATGTACCCACACTGTTAAAAGAATTTACACAATCATATTACTTACAAGGTAATGATCACGGTTAAATTTCTATGGAAAATGTCGCTCTATCTGTCCCAATTATATGACGTTATTTCAATAGGCACATAATTTCAGAAAGAAAAAAAATCAATTTTTGAAAATTGTAGTTTAAAACAAGTCGTAGATATTTAACTGTAGAAAAAGAATTACACCATCAGGTCATCCAAAAGATAATTATATGTAAGTCCTTAAAAAATGACATTAATAATATTGAAAATAAAGCAAGTTAATTTACTTGCTACAATAAAGTAAAGATGACATGATAAATAATTCTTTTTACACTGACAACGCATATAATTTAAAAAAAGAAGTATGTCATATAGCTAAAAGGGCAATCGCTAACAAATTATTTTGATATCTATCCCTAATTTCGTCGTTAAATAGAATTAGCGATAAACTTTTGCTATTTAACGATGTACAGAAGTTGTCCGTCACTAATTTCTTTTCAAATGATATAAGTATTGAAAGTAGTAAATTAAAGAAACTTACAAGAGGCCTTCAGCAGAGCCAATAGCAATTTTCATTCTTTTTTTCCAATCCAATTGAACTTCTCTTGATAAATGACCATGTAAATGTGAGAGCAAACTCAAATTTGGCATGTAATCATACACTATAAGTCTTTGTTCATTTCCAGCACAATACCCTCTTAGTCCTAACAAATTCTTGTGCCTAACTCTTCCAAGAACTTCAACTTCCACAGCAAATTCCATTTCTGCTTTTGAATTCATTGACTTTAGTTTCTTTACTGCTATCTGCAATTCCAAATTTTAATTTATCAATCTCGCACAAATGCAAGATAAGACTATATATGATATAAGCAATATATATATATATATGATTCGATCCATCGGTCACCAGATCGATCGTATAGAGAAAACTTAGTTCACGAAGCATCCGTGCGCGTTCACGTAGGGTTTGGGAAAGGGCCGCATCATACAGGGGGTGTGACGTAGACATTCATCGTGATGCAGACATTAATAGATGATTCCACGGCTCTAACCGCCGTGACCTATATGCCGCACGGAGACAATTTTACCGTTGTTTCAAGAGCTCCCCATCATTGTGATTCTTAGATACGAATAAAAAAATGATTTATCTTTAGAAAAAATATTAATATTTTAAAATAATTTTTTTAGTATAATCATCTGATTCAACTAATTTAGATTCGTATGGCACAGGACTCATGAGAGGGAGGAAAAATAAGTACTACCATTTTACTACAAAAGGCACAACATTATTAAGTATAAAATGGTTCTAAGCAAAATATTGCATTCCTCATTCTTCAGTATGTTAAATCATCCTTACATTTTTATTGAAATTATTTTTGGGAAATAACAATATATCATAATTCATGATGTAATAATTAAGAAGCACTATTAAAGTTTGTGGTGAGTTCGATAGGATAAGATTACTCCATTCTTAATCAGATGTTTGATTCGAGCGTTAAAACATTCTGGTAGAAAGTGTTTCACTCTTTAATGAGCCTTGCGTGACATAGATCCAGATTAATTGATCGGAACCCTAAAATGAATATTGAATACCGAATGAAAAACTAAAACAAAAATTAATTTATTACCTGAAGACCATCAGAAGTTTTACCCCAATAGACACTTCCAAAACCACCTTCTCCAAGCTTGTAATTTTCACTGAAACCATTTGTTGCTGTATATAACTCCTTGTATGTGAATATTCTCCAAGAATTTTCACCAACCATTTCATTGTTTTGCCTACAAAAATCCCAAATTAATTCACATTAATTCTACATATATATAATTTTCTAGTTGACATAGTTTTTTTTTTTTAAAAAAAAAAACTATATCACTACTAAAAAAGTAGAATTTTTGACGGACAAATTAATCAGAAATCTAATAAAGTGCACTTGTTTTTTGTTTTTTTTAAAAAAAAGTGATATTGTTGAATAACTCGAATATTCTGTCTATGACCAGACCCACAAAGGGGCTAGGGTGACAAGGGTTGAAGTGATGATCGAACATGACGTTTTTACTTGGTAGACTTAGTTAAGAAATAAAGTTACGTCATTTCTGTCGTAAGCTATAGCTTTTGACATATAATGGTAAGCACTTGATCCTAATATTAACGACACCAAAGAAATTCTTGACTGAACAATACATAGTAATCTTCGCTCGAATTATATATATATATATATATATATATGTTGACATGATAAACCGATTTTGAAATTTAAAATCTTGAATACGTCTTTTTTGAAAAGAGAAAAAAGTAAAAAGAGGTTTTGATTAGTGCACATACCCTTCATCAACTTTTTCATCACCACAGCAACTTAAAGATGATCCCATTAGCTTCTAATTCAAAGTTCAATTGAGAAATTTTAATTTTTGTGGACTCCTTTTTAAACTTGAAAAATGACAATTTAATAATTTGTCTTTTTTATGGACTAAACTGTACTGCCGTCCTCAGCCGGCTTATAAATTTTATGTCAATAATGTATATATGTAAATATTTAATTATATTCCAATTTCATCTTCTTCTTTTTTCAAAAAAAATTCTTTTCTCAAATATAAAAGAAACTCATCATTGTTAATAAATTGGAGGAATTTTTGTGTATAGCAATAGTTTTCCTCCTAATTATGAAATATAGCGATAGTCGTTTGTATGTGTATTTATAAAATGTAGCAATAATTTATTTCAAAATGTAGCGAAATATATTATATCCGTGCGCAAGCAAAATACACTCATATCATCATAAACCAATCAAATCCCATAAAAAATCACTCACGTATCATTATATTTTATGAGATGTATTTATATTTAAGGCTTGAAGTAACGAGACATGCATATTAAATGTATTTGCTACTAAATCAAACTCTCGCTTTATATCATAATTTTTTAAAAATATTTATTTTGAAAATTTGCTGTGTCGTGTAATTTTCTTCATTAAAAAATGGAAATTTGGTTTTGTTCAATAGGAGCCCAAATAAAAATTGACTTTTTCTCAATATTTTAAAATTTGCCATTTGGGTTAATGAAAATGGTCAAAATCTTCCATCTTGACTTTTTAATTATTGTTGCTATGTGGCTGTAGCTCAACTTTAGTCTTACAAGCAAATAATATTTGACTAATTACAAATTTGTAGTACTAGCAATTTGCAATAGAAGATTAAATAAGTAATTAAAATATGGATTTGCAACTCTTCTTTCTTGGAACAAAATAAATTATTCGATTACCCCAAAAAAATATTATTTGTCCGTATATGCATTAGATTTAATGGACGCGAATTTAAAATTTGAAATTTATGAAATCTGATAATTTTTCATTTGTCATCGTACTCACAACATATTTATGTTATTAGGTTTGCAGTTTATTATAAATACGCATATGTTCAGTAAATTTCTCAATATAATATATAAAATTTAAGCAAAAAATATTAACTTCTTGAGAGATTAGTGTTTTGTGTAACATAATCCCCCCTCCCCCCCCCCCCTCAAAAAAAAATAAAAAATAAGGGGACATTTGATTCGTAGACAAAATTATATCAAAATTATAATGTAATAATTGTAATACTTAAATTAATAACCTCTAACTAATTAAGTGTCCCGATGAATTTTTGGTTCATCTGATTGAAGAAAAAAAAAGATAATCTGGTGCACTAAATTTTTACTATCTGCGAAATTTAAAAAAGAACCAACCCCGCAAAGATTTATCATACGTCAGTTTTATCATGCATTTATTGTAAAGTTACGATATGAAAAATAATTTGTGTTTAGTATTTAAGTTGGATAAAGTTTTGATAATTTTTTTACCCTAATTTTATAAGTTTTGTTTCCTAGCAATATTTATTATTGGTACCTCAGAACACATTATGAATTATGACAAATCTGACGAAATCACTTATGTTGTCATTTACGATAGTTTATTTCTTCATTAGTTAACTATTAATCTTGCTATTTATTAATATTCTATGATTAAATAATACTATTTTATTTTTAAAGAAACACAATTAGAATATATATTACATTTGTTAAAATATAAAAAGAACAAAACACGAATTTCGAGGGAATTTTTCTCGGTCTTTTGTATTCACAATATGACCTCCTTATATAGAAGTATATAGTCGTCCTGAGTTAACTCTGATCTAATAGGACTACAATATTCTCTTACCCTAATACGACTATAATTCCTAATCTATAACAAAATGAAGCTCATTGACCCAACTAATCCGAATTCATATAGGATGGGCTTTCCGGTTTCTGGGGTCATTTTCAACTTAGGGACTTCACCTAGTAAAATACTCTTATTCCAATTAACAGGAAATAGAAAAGATTGGGAGCTTACGATTTCATGCTCTATTCATTTTCTGATGGAGTTTTTTTCAATCTTTTCTCGCGGTATTACTTCGTTATCGGTCACCCAAAAATATTTAGTCTTGCAAGATGATTCTTGCCGATTCTAGATTGGTTAGCTTAAAGAAAATCTTTTTTATGTTCAGGTCAGAATCATATTGTACATGAGCAGGTTTCATGAGTGAACTAGATAAAACAGAATTAACCAGTCGTGAAATCCTCCTTATATTTTTTTTTTCTTGGGGTACATGCTTTAGGACGCAATTAATTTGGATTTGTGCTTGGAATTAAGTCCAGCTCTTAGGGGTAAAATATTGCGATTTTATTTTCAGGCCTTGCATCCGAGACCTCTTATTAAAGAATAACGAAATACTTATTGCTCCGTCACAATCTCTAATGGTTAATTCAGTGGTTCACTCGACCGGAATAATTAACTAGAGGAACCATCAAAAATGGGCTTGGGATGATTGCCATTTTTGTTTTGTTTGCCATTGAGGTCCACTTGGTGAATCAATCAAGAAAATAGCTGGTCCGATAAACCAATTGGCCCAATAAAATCGTAATCTTTTCCGTAAATCTTTACCAATTAAATGGATAGTGCTTTGCCTTTACAGCTCAAATGTTTTTGGGCCTGTAAATACCTCTTCCAGTCCATGCTCGGCCCATTGACAGTCTTAATGAATTTATTAAGACAACATAGAGTTTGAATCAAAACTACGGAGTTCAACCGAATTAATTCAAGGCCTACTCCCGTTGAGCATCTCCTTTTTCTCTACTTTAAAAGCACCCAAAAATATAAGTATAAAATAAAATTAAATTGAAATATGTATTTTGGAACTGTTTTCTTAACTCAGAACTTATAACGTCTAAATTCTGCCTAAATGATTGAAGATAAATTGCACATGGACCTATTATTCGAGAAGAAAATAACAACAAAAGAAAATGTCATCTCATTAGATGCCTTCACTAGTCAAAAAGAAAATTTGAGTTTGAAAATATAGTTTTCAAAAAACTTGGGGTGATTTCTCCAATTTATTTATTTTTTCCTTTCAAAGAAAAATAAATTTTTGCGTAGGAATTTTTTGTGTGGATATTATCTAAGAATGATATTAATTACAAAAACCCAATAATTGACCCTTTCTCTGATTTCTACATAATTATTTATGAAAACAACATATCAAATCCTCAAGCGATTGGAGTCTGACAAGGGTAAGATGTACATAAATTTTATCCCTATTTTTGTCGAATAAATATATTATTTTCTCGATAGATTTTTGGCTTAAAAAAATGTAATTAAAGCATAATACAAAGAAAATGATGACTGTAAAAATAACAAGATGTATAATTATTCTTGACGTTTGCAAAACAAAAAAAAAAAAGATTCTTGTCCACAAACTTTTAAGAATTTCAGAATTTTGAGATTTGTTGTTTGAAAAATGTATAAAATGGCTAAATATAAATAATGAAGCTTATGACTTGTTATTTTCATTACTTTTTGAGAGGAAAATTTTTGAAACCTTTTTCCATTCTTGGCTTACTTCATCAAAAAAATCATTTGAATTTTGATGATAAACTCTTGTCAAAAAATATATATATAAATATATAAATGGTTGTCTCAATCATTAGGAAATTCCCCATCTTTATCCTCTCCAATAAACCTTTCCCATAATTTATAAAATATCAAACATAATAAATTGATATCATAAACCACAAGAATCTCCTCAAATGCGGATTCTGAATTTAGACCTTATAGATTCAAAGTTTGAGATTCATACTATATATTGAACCGATTGCATTTTTAAAGTTATGAATTTAGACCTATTACTTATTTCAATATTAATATATTTCTATGCATAATTATGTGATTTAAATTGAAAATATCGAGTTCAGATGGATTTAATATCGCAATGCTATATCATTCTCTTAACTTACTCTGATCTCATGACGCACGTCAGACTGATAAGGACTAGTCAAGAAGAAGCTAAGAGACAAATTTAAAATGATTTCTGAGTTAAAAGTAACAATATATATCATTAACTTGGAGTATGGTATGATAAATAGAGAGCAAATGAAATTGAGCTCATTGATTTTACCACAAAACTCTAGTGGATGTTTATGAGTAATGCAATTGGAGATTGTGCTAATAACATAAAATTGATAAAGACTTTGTCATCAATTGAAATAAGAAATATGACCTCATATTATTCTCTAATAATCTCTATGGGCAAAATGTAGTTGAGAAGTGGACATGATATGGCTTATGCAATCAATATTCTTTCTGCCCTATGGAATAATTGCTAGTTTTCTAAATAATGTTTGAATATATGACTCAATTAATGCTATGAAATTCTTGGTTAATGCACTTATTGCAAACCTAGATCAATAGTTGATATGGCGATTGTTGATGAAAATCGCTATACAAACTAAGTTTACTATTAAAACTAGTGCCAAAAACTAAAGAAAAAAAATCGACGAATTGAGTCAGTTTTTTTTCAAAAACTATTATTAATACTGATGCAATCCCTCGATTTCTTATTATCTTTTTGCGAAAATCGAGGGACTCCATCAATTTTTAAAATATAAAATTATAGTTGAAGAATATAAATATAAATGATGAAAATATTTCATCAAAGAACATATGTGGACGAGTGGTAGAATTGTCCAACGTCATAGTAAATACTTAGAACGGAGAGTATACTTATTAAATTCAATTGAACTTGAGTATTCGAAGCGATTGAATCCTATATGCGTGTGAGTGAAAAATTATTAAAATTTTAAAAATATTAAATTCTGAGAACCCATAATTCTCAGTGCGTTATGAGTTCAGCGATAAAAACTCAAAAAGAATCTATAAAATTTAAATTTTAAACACGCCTCTGCGTCACATGATCATGAAATAAAGCTAACTACAATAGGATAAACTGGCAATTCCTAGTCTGAATCCTAGATCTAATTCTCACTTGAAAGCATCAAATTATTCTTCCAATTTCATACATTATCTTTGTTTGAAGTGCTTGATAGATAAAGTCCTAATAACATGTATATGAAAAGAAAATTCTTAAATAGTCTCTCATCCATTTAATATGAAAGATGAATATACAAACCATTACCACATAAAAGAACAAGAACATTTCTTGTTTTGCACAAAAGTTCAATCACATTATACTTTAAACTGTTCATAAGTAAGCAATTGGAGTTTGTGCTAATAACATAAAATTGATAAAGACTTGTCTTCAATTGAAGTTAAAAAAAATGACCTCATATTATTCTTTATATGGTCTAAATGTTGTTGAGAAGTGTACTTTGATTGGGATCATTCAATAGCACACACTTCAAAAATAGCTAGGTTTCATTTGGACCATATAGTGTTATATTGGAATATTCTTTCTGTTCCATTGAATAATTGCTAGTTGTAATTGTTTGAATATTGGGACTTCACTTACTGCTATGATCCATATTTGATGCGTCACTAAGATTGTTGGTAAGAATTCCTATATAAGTTTATCGAAGTCTATGTTTTCAACAATTATCAAAAAAATGAAGATTGTTGATAAGAATCGTTATGTATATGTAAGTTTATCAAAGTCTATATATATTACTAAGAAGGCGAACTGCCGGCTCTTGTTACATAGGGCTGATACCTTTACCATAAGATAAAGATGGTTTCTTTCGTTGTATCAGAAATTGATGGAAAGTATACTTTTCGTATTCTTGAATCCAATATGTTTCCAACACTAATCATAGATATATATGTGAAAACATATTTATAATTTTGAATGTGTTAATGAGTTTAATTATTGGTAATTAAAAACTTAAATATTGAAATCAGAAAGTTCAAATTTTAGATACGTTGTATCTGCCTCATGTCATGAGATAGAGCTAATTTCATTTGATAAATTAGTACTAATTCCTAATATAAATCCTGAATCTAATTCTCACTTGAAAGCATCAATTCTTCTTCTAATTTCATACATCGACCTTGATTGAAGTGCTTGATAAATGAAGGTCCAAATGACATGCATGTATGCAAAAGATTACTCTATGATATTATATTCTTTTTTCTTATCCTATCCATTAATCATATGAAGATGATTATTCAAAGACATAATACAAAGATAGACAACTTAATTTGATTTTAATTGATAACTAAACATTTTAACTTTGAGAATTCACATCTATACACATCTCAACTAGTCTCTGCTATATCAGTTGAATAGTACTCCACTTTACAAAATAATCATCTAGCCACTTTCAAAATGTATGTGTCATGGACGCCAGCGTTGAATGTTAACGAGACAAAACAAGTTGAGAGTTTAGATGGACATTCTCAAAACTTTATAAAGTAGGTTGATTCATAAATTCTTACACAAATATAGTTTCATGAACTTTGTGAAGTGAATAGTTTTCCACTATTTTTACATCAAGAAATGGACATGTTTGTGGATAGCATTTGGCAGTTGTTCTATGTCGTGTCATACCTTAAACATAGAATAGCTTCGAAAACCAAAAAGGGTTTTAGAAAAAATGTAAAGACTTAACGGGGTTTATTCTCTAACTTTTAAGGAAAATAAAAAAAAAGAAGAAAGGTTTTTGGGTGTTAGGTATATATTGCTTTGGTGAGGATAACTATGGAGAAAAAGAGCATAATTTTGAAACCTTAAAAGGCAACCAAAGATGAGGTATGCCTATAACTTTTTTTTTTTTTAATGATTTCTGCCGGATTCAGAATTTTAATTCAACGATTTTCATCCTTTTTTTTTATATATACATTTGAAATTATAATCTAAAAAAATAATATTTATTTTTGAATTTTTATAATTTTTCATACACACACATATATATCCGGATTGAAATACCTTTTCAAGAATGAACTCTTTTTTTTTTAATTTAAAGATTTTTTCAAAGAGATTCAATAGATAAGTCGCAAAAGAATGGAGGGGGCGAAACCTGATTAGAATGGATCATACAATATGATAATTCAAATTTAATCAGATTTTAATATAAATATCGAATATAAAAAAAAAAAAAAAAGGTAAGATTAGACAAGAAATTAAGAAGAGAAAATGAACGAGCATCTCTCATATATATATATAGCTAAAGATCAACTTTCAAATGAAAGCATATACAGAATTAGTATCTTACAAACACTTGTCAATTTTTAGTTTGTCCTAAAAGCAATAACCAATTAAAAAGAAATTGCCTTACAATTTTTTTATTTAAAACTCTGACGGATCGTTTAATCATACAAAGTATAAATTTAATTTTAAAATATTTTATTTTATTTTATATAATTTTTAAATATAAAAAATTAATTTAATAATTATTATTATAAAATAATTTAATCGGCAAATCAAACGATATAATTATATATATAGTACAAAGGTGGCAGTACTATTTTGTGTTCATAATATACAGTGAAATGTGTACTACACTAATTAAGCAGCATTTTCATGATGCCGCATCTGCTTCTTTTTTTTTTAAGAAAAATAAATAAATTCTTTATATGTAGTTATTTTTATTTTTTGGGCAAATATTCAATTGATGGGTTTGGTGAGCTAATTTGTCGTTTTCTATAAGATTTAAACTGTGCAACCACCAAAAGTAATTAGCCAACTAACCTGGATCGTAGCGAAATGATCGAGATTTTTTTATTTATAATTAAAATATTTGAATTCGAGTTTTTAGGAATAAAGAAAATCATATTGAGAGTGTCACTTTTAAAAGTGAATATTATAATGAGTGAATTTGAATTTAATTGAGTCTCAGTAAAAATATTCGATATTGAATAATAAATTTAAAAAATCCAAAAATTAAAAAATAAATTAAAACTAACGGTAAATATTATTCATTCTTAATTTAGAAGTCTCGAATTTAAATTTTTAAAACTTCTACCGACATCTAAATCCAACCTAACCAATCTAATCCAAATGTTTATTGGTTCGATCCTGACTGAATGTGGGACGTTCTGGCCTAACTGACAGACCTATATATAGCTCTCACTAAATTTGCGGTAACAAGGTTGAGTCTCATGTTTTACTTGAGTAGTTCAAATAGCGATTCAACATATGAATTTTATTTTCAATTTGTTTAAAATTTGAATTACATATTAATTATTTATTTGTTCAATATACCCAACATAAAATGAATTAACTTCACATATTTAAATTCTTCGATAAAACAAATTTAAATTCACCCCTCAACTTTTAATGATGATTTAAATTATTTTTATGTATTTAACCGTAGATTATGATGTTGAAATAGAGTGCATTGCCCAATAAGTTATGTGGAAGATAGTTATGGTTACAAGTCATTTTAAATGATACCACAAAAATGGTGTACACAATCCCAATAACTCAACAAATTAAAGTAGATGTATTATTATTTCAAAGAGAATGCACCCACTCAACTCGACAATGCGTGCTGTTGTGTACCACTTTCCCCCAAAACAACAAAATTAAAATAAAATTAATACCATCATTAATTAAATAAAGTTGTATGATTATATCCTATTTTTTTGATCTCCATTTCACAAACCAAAATCAATCTTTTGATTTGTTGTTTTCATTACTTAAGATTCACTCTCATCATCACTACTACTCCCTTCCTCTCAGTTGGTCAAATATTTGAGTCTCTGATTCGATTAAATTTGAATTCGTGCATTATAAATTTATTTTTGGGGTAATATTATTAATGAGAACTCTAATTAAGGGTGGAGGGAAAATAATAACTGATTCTCCTGAAATAATAGTCATGAGGGGAGTAGCAAGTTGCAGCATGATTCAATTAAATTTGCATTTGCGCATTGTACAGTTTAATTTTTGAGAGCGATGCTATTAATTAAAATATTTTCAAGCTCAAACTCGAGATCTTTGATTAAGGGTGGAGGGATCTCAAACATCTCACCACAACTCATATTGATGTTCGACAACGACTCTAAAACAACAACCAAGTCCCCTGTAATAGTCATGAGGGAATACTCACATTATGAGCCGACTAAATTTGAATGCATGCATATTGCAATGTTCATTTCGGGGGCAGTCGCTTTCAACATGAAGTTTTTCATTCTTAGGGACTCAAATTCAAGACCTCTAGTTAAAAGAAAAAGTCTCAACCATTCCACCACAATCTTTGTTGGTTCTCAACAAACATACAACCAATCCTCGTATAGTATTAATCACGAGGAGGTTAGTCACATTATGACTCAACTAAATTTGAGTTCATACATTGCAAGTTTATTTTTGGGGGCAATACTATCAACAAGATTTTTTTTCATTTCAATATGATCAAACACGAGACCCTAATTAAAAATAAAAGAATCTCAATTATTCAGCCACGTGGGTTGATATTCAACAATTCCTCTACCCCTCCCCCCTACCCATAAGCCATGAGTGGGTGCCCCCAATATCAATGGCATACACGTGTTCAAACAAGTGTCACGTGACTAACAACAACAGTACACGAATTAAATGCATGAAAATTCTTGTTGTTTCGATCAGTTTCAGGTTTAAAGCTCTATGGCTGTCTGGATTTTTCATGTGAATTTCTGAACTACTCACTGGTTAAAGCTATACCATTTTTGGATTTAAAAGAAATTAAAAAGAAAAGTTCTTATCTACATAGAAATGCATTAAAAATATATATTTTTTAAATTAAATTATACGATCCATAGAAGATTGATAAAATATAACACGAGATAGATCGATAATTAAAGGTGAATTTATAATAAAAGTTACGAGTTCAATAAATATAAAGCAGATCTACAATAAAAGTTACAAGATTTAATCGAATTTAATGTAGTTCTGATTTAAACTCTATATATATTATGTTGAGAAATTTATAAAATTATTTTTTTCGATTCAAATTATAACTATTAATCATATAAGATCATTTTTTCTGTTTGGGATTTTCAGTGTTGGGACCACACCATATTCAATGTCCTACCTAACTCTTAATGTGGATGATTCATATCATATATGTGAGAAGATAATAATAATTTTATTTATTTATATAATATATATTGAAAATGAAATCCTTGTGAGAAGATTGGTGAATATTTATCTATGGAGTGTTTATATTTAATTAAACAAATTATCTTAAAAGTTGATAAATTTAAGTGAAAATGTATATCAATTAATTATGATTAATTAAGTGTTAAAAGATATATATGCAAGGCATGTTGTCTTACATTTATCTATGTGATATAAACATTTGATACGAATAAGTTTTAAAATGTGTATAAACATTGGGAAACTAAAAAAATATATTTGTAAAATGTTAATTGGTAAAAAAGGGATAGCTAAAAAAAATTAAAAATCAACATGCACAAGGAATTTTTGAAATCATAACAAACATAAAAAATTTTAAAAAAAATAAAAGAAATAGCCTAAAGTGCATTAATAATGAATAATAAACGATAGCATATGTTATGAATGAGAAAATGAATCCAAAAAATAATTAAAAAGTAAGATCACCAAGATATATAAAGTTTTTCCCAATTCATTAATTCTCCAAAAAAAATATATACATTTCCGGAATTTCCAACTAAAGGGAAAGAAAGAAAAAAACCAAATAAAATTTTCTTCTTTTTTTTCTTTTTGAAATTAACGAACCTAGCTTATCATGCTTACCATGCTCTTCAAATTCAGTATTCGAAATCCACTTAATTAATTCTCATTTGCGTTACGTTACCCGAGGAATCATTTCCCGATATAGATGTTCCTTCATTATTCTCAAGAGTCGAACCTGAGACGATACCATTTCCTTCCTCCATCTCGTTCTCTTCGCCATCGAATTTCTCTGTACTACTCTCACTGCTCGCGGTACAACCACTACTGCTGCCAAAAGATGAAGCCCTACTAGACAAACTAGGTGTAGCAATATAAGTTGGCTTCAATTGTCCAGCCATAATCACCAAAAATTTCTCTTCAAGAATTGGTTTTTCCACCAATTTAATATCTCCAACATTATTATTATTGTTGTTATTGTTATTATTTCCTTCTTCGATATCACCTTGTTGATTTTCTTCATCAAGATGACCACTAAGTCTCCAATAAGAACAAGCTAAAATTAGTAGCGCAAAAGCAATGAGACCTAACATAGCCGCTAATCCCCCGAATAAATACGGCACCGGTGAGTGCCACGGTGACCGTGGCGGGCCCACCGGTGCTGTAGCCGCGGATGACGATGCCTCCAAATTCGTCATCTTTTTAAAAAAATAAACTTCTTGTTCCAAATGAAGTCGTTTTGTTACCACCAAAACTTGGACATGCACTTATCTAGGCAGTCGTAGATTCAGAATTTTTTTTTCTTTTTTATATAAGGTGATTGGGAATTTTCTTTTTTTAAACGAATGATGGTTGTGATGGTTGTTAAGAAGGAAGAGAAAAGAGAATGGTTTTTGAAGAAGATGAGTAAAAGGGAAGTGGTTATATATAGAGACTAAAGAGAGTGGATTTATTTATTATTTTTTATTTTTTATTTTTTGAGTGAATTGTTTCGTCATTGTATGAAAAGTGGGGTCCATATATATTGTTTGTTGAGTATGTTATTTTATTTATTTATTTATTCGGAGGGACAATTGATTTATACAGTGTGAAGCACTTAGAAGAACAATATATATTATATATATATATATTTTAAAAAAGAATTGGAAGAAAGAAGGTTGATTGTGGATGAGCTAAGGGGGACCCAATCATATTTTTAACTTTTTAAATTTATTTTATTTTATTGTTTTCATAGGGAGAATATTTTCTTGTAATAGAGTACTTTTTAGTTTTATCGTTTTGCTTAAAGATTAATTATTGATCTAAAATCTAAAGGCTATAATCCTTGCACATAATTGAAGGAATTTTGGTAAAAGTGAACTCAATATTTGGTGATACATACACATATATATAGAATTTTACATCCTATAACAAGTTTAACGTTTTTATTTTTAACTTATCGACTCTATTTAATAATAAACCGTTATATATATATATATGTATATTATCTTTTTACTAACTTATAAATTTCTACTAACATAATTAAAAGACTCTTAAAAAGCGTATGACTTAAAGTAAATGTACTTACATGATTAAGTTACAACGTCATAATTATATATGGTGAAAGACGGTCAGTTAAATATTCTTGATAAAATACTTATATTATGTATATATAAAAAGTTAAATTAAATAAAGTATAAGTAGAAAAAATAGTTTAAATTTATATACTTCTATACTAAATTCTTTTTTCATCTTGTTATTTTGTGAAAATAAATTCAGTTTCACAATAATAAAGGAAGAGGGATTTGTCCATAAAAGAGTTTCGTTAGGCTCATCATTTATTCTTCTTTTAAGATAAGGCTAAATTTGCTCAATCATCCATCATAGAGTTTAGTAGAGTTAGCTTTGAAGCTCCATACATATGTTGGGACCCCACCTAGCTAGAAAGAGAGGGGGAGTGAGGGGGGTATTATAATTGATTGTGTATTTTTTTTAAATCTTTTTTTGAATTTTTTATTGGACGTTAAGGGTATGATATTTATATTAGGATCTGATTATATTTATCGTGCTAAAAAGTCACATATTAAAGATTAAAATGCTTCTTCTAACAATAACTTCATATTTAGTTAAGAATAAAATAATATTCATCACTGTATCGTGTAAAGTTAGTAGAGTTATCTTTTAATTTCCATGTAATTGGGACCCTACCTAGAGGATTTGCATAGGGGGGTAGGGGGTATATATAATTGGTTGAGAACTTGCTAAGATTAAAGTTGTGAAAGGCAAGTTAGATATGACCCCAATTGATTATCATGTTTTATGTGAAAAATTGAAAAAAAAATTCATTCGAGGGCAAAGTCGAGTTTTTGGAGGTCAATGTACCTTTCAGTATCAGAAATTCACTAACTCGATTAAGTTAGATTTAGATTGTATAAAATTTATTAAGAAAAAAAGTACTCTCAATAAAATATTTCTTCATTTCAAAAACTCTAACTGAGATCGAGGGCTAGCTCATTCGATGAGCTCCTCACCTTCCACATTTGAGGTGGTGGGTTCATATCCCTGGTAGTGTATCACTCATTATTTTTGCTCTTTCGCTCTCTCCCTTCCCGATGTAATAAATATTATGAGTTATGAGTTCGATGAGTAAATGTCAGTAATATATACATGAATTTCAAATAAAAATAAACGAATTTAATTATGTATAACTAAACTTCAAACAAAAGGAGTCAAACTTTCACCATAAAAAACTTCAAACATCACATTTCGTCTGAAAACTTCAGAATATAGATGGTCCAAACTAAATTA
The DNA here is from genome assembly GCA_035772735.1 of Datura wrightii. NCBI lineage: Eukaryota > Viridiplantae > Streptophyta > Magnoliopsida > Solanales > Solanaceae > Datura > Datura wrightii. The sequence goes on along the minus strand of JASDFA010000016.1, from coordinate 201,334,474 downwards.
GATATTTATGCACTTCGATCAGCTTCAGACAACTTTCACCGATATCACTAAACTATAAACTTTACTTGCGTAAACATCATACAATTTGATTTTATGAAAGAAAAAAGAAAAAGCATTACCTTTTTGGTTGAAAGCTACAAGTCTCAATTACAAACTTTTGATTCATTCTAAAAATTCTTCACTCTATGATACAAAACAAATGGAACAGACAATTTCTTCACTTTTGGCAGCTGGAGATTTTAACAGGTAAGTACTTATCCCCAAAAATTCTCAAAATATACTCTCATTATTAAAAAAAAAATTTTAAAAAGTTTGAAATTGATCAATCAATTTCTTATCATATATTCATATTCTACATAAATCTGAAAAAAAAGGTACAACATATTCTTCGGGCGGAGCCAGGTAGGAGTAAAACTTTTTCGACGAAAAATTATGTTATTTTTTCTAATGAACTATTTTTATTAGAAAAGTCATATATCTTATTTTTAAGGACTTGTTTTCGTAGAGACATTTTGATCAATCGAACATGAAAAAATTGAAAAATATTTTCTTTCATACCAAACACACCTTAAATAAAAAAAAATTCACTTTAAAATTTCTCCAAAACCTAAAATTGAACCGGATCGGGAGGCGTATAGCCTATTATCCCATAATACGAAAAGATCTACATATATTCTATTATCTTCGGATATTACTTGTAGAATAGACTGAATATGTTGTTGTTAACCACATTTTTTTTTTCATTTTGGCATTTGGAAAAATTCTCAAGTCATATTGTTTTAGTTTTGGACATACTAGGAATTGTAACATGATTTAGAAGGGGGTGGGGGGTGGGGTGTTTCTTGATGAAAAATAAGACAGTTTCATGACATAATATGTAACAGTTCTTGAAAGACAACAAACGGTTTCTAAGCTGATGTATTCTGTTGTGTCTTGGAAACTGGAATTCTCACACCATTTTCGTTTTTGTTGCTTTTGCCGATATTTATTTGCGTTCGATATTTATATCAGACTAAATAATTTAAAATAATTTAACCATAGAAAGTTATATATGCATATAAGTTAAATATGAATATGAAAGATAAATGTCTGTATTTAGCGATTTGATCTTAATATATTGATCAATGTGTAGAGCTCGAAGGTAAAACTTTCACCGAAAAATTCAACATTATCTGTTATTTATATTTTTAAAAAATTATGATAAAGAAATGTAGATATTAATTAATAAGTTTTTGTAAACAAAGACAGCAATAAAAGCAAAATACACTTGAAAGCAACAAAAGAAGAAAAGTAGAAAAGGAAAGGGAAAATGAGGTTCCTTCCCATCCAAAACTATTTTTCTTAGCATCTTATATTTAAAATTTATTGATTCGATTAATTCAAATTTATATTACACAGAGCCTATTTTTTTAAAAAAATTCAAATTAAGAATTTCTCTATTTTCAAGCTAAAATATGAGACCTTCATATGAATAGTAGAGGACTCACATTCATTTGGTAACATCTCTAGGTGGTCATGTCTTCCTCCCACTCACTAACACAATAATTGGATTTTTATATCAATGTTTCACTATTGAACACATAGGAATTAGGATGGATAATTTTGTAGTACAAAAATTCCTCACTTATTCTATTTAGTAAAGTATTAATTATCAAAGATTTCTGTTAGTTATGAGCTATTTAGCGATAAATTAACGATGAAATTCATAGCTAATTCTTAATTATTTTATGGTTGTGTTTAGTTCAAATAGAGTGAAACTAATAAAGATGTTATTTTTTGTAATGCCAAAGAGATAACAAGGGAATATCAACAGAAATCTTTCAAATCTTTGGATGTTAGAGAAAGATTTCAATAAAATTTGATCATGTTGGATGACTTTAGAAGTGTTCATCATAAGATATGGGGTGGAAAATGGGTCCCCAAAAACTTTAGGGGGTCTACTGAAAAGACCCCGCCACTATTATATTCTTGGCCTGCTACCCCCTAGAGTCTAGACAATCATCATTATTTCATTTCTAATAATTGTCAATTTCATTTTTGCCCCAAATGATTAAAAAGAGTCTCATTTGACACCCCTTTATTTTACCCTCTGTCAATCATGTACCATATTTTTTTACTTTTTGATAGAAAGAACATAGTGGTTGATCAATAGTACTCCCTCCTTTTTCACTTTATGTGGTGATATTTGATTATATATGATTTTTTCTAAAATAAAAGATAAAAATTTTCAGAACGTGTAATCTGAAGCATATTGTATAATATTTTTAATTTTTTTTCATGTTAGAAAATTAGAATCATATGTTCTCGAGCTCGAAATTGTACTTAATTTTACGTGAAATTCTTATTGATCTGAAATTAAAACAACCTGCTATAGTATACAATCTAGTAATATCAGTGAAAGTCTTTCACACTATTTTTTCAGTTTAATTCTTTGATCTCACATATTCTTTTATATAGAAATAACTACTTTCAATCAGCCAAAATTTATAATTAAAAAAAGTAAAGAAATATGAAAAAAGTAAAAGCAATTGGACATTGATTGATATAGTAGGACCCAAATAAAAGTAATTGTAGGTCCCACCAAAAAAATGGCCCCTTTCATCGTCAGCTTCCATTTTGAAAAATGGACGTACACGGCAAGGACGATTGGATATTTTTCTAACGTATTTTTTAATTTTTTATTTGATATTTATATTAGAATCCGATTAAATGTAAATACGTGACAAAAAGTCTCACGTCAGGATTGAACCACCTCGTAACAAGATAATTTTGTATTCGAAGTTTAAACATGAAATTTTTAATTATGAATAAGAAAATAGTTACCGCTTTATCACAAGCTTCAATGCTTTTTCTGACACATAAGATACGTCCAACGTGAGAATATGTGAAATTCAATTAACTTTTTTTATTTATTATAGTTTTTCAATCTTACAATCAACAAAGTATGGAGTAATCATGTAGGATAAATTAATCTTCTACTGTTTTTATCACTAATAGGTTAAATTAATCACAATAATACAATTAGTGACGTCCTAATCCAAAACCAAATCCCACTCACAATAGTTGATTAAGCAACTAAAGTACAAGTTGATATATATATAATAGAGTATATTAATATTCATGCAAGACTTATATATATTAAGCATTTTAAGTGTTAGAAAATAATTTTGTAAATAATTAGTTATATATTTGGATAAAATTATTGAAGCTGATAATAAATGATTGATACATTTGATAATTTCTTTTGATAAAATAACTAAAGTATTCTTAATTTTACTATAAATATTTTAGGTATTTATTAAACGTGTAGATAAATCAAAATAATCTTTCATTTACTATCAAAAAATTACTATTTTTTCATTGAAAATTTTTATCGAAAAATATTAAGTGGCTATTCTTCCTGATATCTGATGGAAAAAAAAAAATGATAGTGTTTTCATATGAAAAAATCATGAGGTTTCCCACTACTTCAGTGAAAATATGTTTCTCATCATGTGTTTTCATAGTGAACTGGTTCGATAGGAAATTGGTGGGAAAATCATGTTTTGTAACACAAATTTTTTATTAATTTGCGGTGAAAAAAATCTCTATTTCTGATAGTAATTTTATCGATTAGTTACGTTAGATAGAAAGAAAAAAAATTGACTAGAAGGTCTTTTTTTTTTCATTAATAAGAAAAACCACAAAAGTCATTAGAAAGTTCTAATTGTTGTTAAGTCTTCCGATTCAAAAAATTTTGGTCGGATTCAAATTCTGAATATAAAATTTTTTTATTAAAAATATTGCCCCCAAAATAAATTTTACGACACATTATTTAAATTTAATTAAATTTTAATATAAATACTGAACATCAAACCGAGTGAAAAATAAAAAAGAACATTTGATCTGTTGGTCTGCTTAAAGAAATGTGCAAGATGCAATATAAACTTGTTAGCTATATATATCACAATTAATTACAAAGTGATGATATGTCACCAGAATTAATTCTCCTTTTTCGTCATTTGTTATTCTTAAATGAGAATTAAGAAAATAAATTAAAAAAAGAATAATTAAGATTCATTTAAAATATGAATACTACAAAGGAAAGAGACAATGAATGTGAATCAAAGAATATTTTTATTGAATTAAAGATTAACACCTACATGTACATAAACAGATAAGAATTATTGTTAATACTAAATAACCTAATTATTTAATTTATCATTAAATAAGATAATATATCATCAATTTCCACTTAGTATTAGAATCTCACAAATCTTAGACTTATTAAATTAATTGCATGCAAGAATCGTATTATGAAGTATTAACTAATTTGATTCCTTAAGCTAAATGTGAATTGCTTGTTTAGAATTCATCAATGTGATATGTATTGTTCGTTTTGATCCAATAGATCTCATGAGTTTAATCGTTTATTAGGTTACATAATCATCGAATGCAAAAATACGTCAACTTATATTATATCTTATAAAATTCTTTTATGATTCGTTTAAAACGTAATATATACTTGATCTTTCTTTAATCAAGCTTGTCAGTTTTTTTTTTAAACTGTCCTCATTAATTTGCCTTCCATCGTGAGCATCACATAATGACTCTGATAATTTTTCAAATAACAAAATTATTAAATTCCTCCAACAAATATACTACAAAAAACTAACGAATAAAAAGATTTATTTGTACTAAATTTATTTATAATCAAAAAGTAAAAAAGTGGAGAAGAAAAATATAAAGTTGCACAATGGATTGCAATAAATATTTTCCCTCATCACGTAAGCCTAATTAAATTTCAAACAATTACTTTTTAAAGATTTTTCTTTTCTCTATCTGATTCGATATTTATATTGAGATTCGACTAACTCGAATTCTCATCTAATGATTGTTATTCAAATTGAAATTCAGCTAAATTCGAATTTACAAATTACAAAATTCGTTTCTAAAGATAACGTTTTCTACCAAAAAGAAAAAAAATTATTTTTAATAATTCAAACCCGAAATATTTAATTAAGATCGAAAAATTCTAAACAATCAAACCACAGCTAGGTCTTTAAAGAATCCTATGTATTCCCAATTAATAATTAAAAAAAGAACTGGAAGTCTTAAAATATTGGAAGATTAGATAAATTTGGATAGATTTATTGGACATTGATGTCATTAAGGAAATAATTAATTAATATTTTCTTTCGTTGAAGTGGGATTTCCACTACCTTTCTAATTCTTTTGTTACTAATAATTAATTATTTTCTAGTTATTAATTATATTTGGTTGCTTAACTAATCTGATATATATGGATGTAGGCCACCACAAATAATAATTGATTTTCAACTGCTTTTCTTTCTGTCCAACTACAAGTCCACAAGTGACTCCAATTATATTTTAATATAATTTATTAAAAGTTTTAAGAATAACTCAATGTCTTTTTTTTAGAAGACTAATAGTGTAGAAGTCCATAAAATTAGCATATATATATATATATATATATAATACCACATTAATCACATTGTATTCTGCTGAAATATTAATGTGACAAATGTGTTTGATATACTTGCTATTGAATGAATGGTTTATCGAAAATAATTTTTCTATTTTAATTTAAAAATAACAGTAAAATCTGTGTATACACTATTTTTCTCGTATTCCGCTTGTATAATTACACTGAATATGCTTGTTAGTAAAAATCATTTATGTGGTGGTGGAGAGAGCACTTGAAAGAGATGGCTTGGGATTTGGATAACAATGTCAGTAATTATACTTTTAATTAATTAATTCTCAATTTGATATTAATTAGAACAGATAATTAAGTTAATCCACCTAGTTCAAGTGTACAGCCAATGGGATAATGTTGGATTCTGTTGGCACAATATATAAAGGAAATGCCGTAGTACTTGTATGCATGGACGGAATTAGGATATTGGAAGGAGATTTATTCGAATTTTATTTATTGAAAAATTATACTATATATATAAAATTAAAATTAATTTTAATTATATATATATAATAGATATTGAATTTTTAAGTTTTTTTAATATATTTATTTTTTTATATCTTAATTTTTTTATAAAAATTCTGACTCTATCGTTGTTTGTATAGTTGCATTACAGGTCATTTTATATTAACTATGGTTGTGCATTCACTAAGGATTCACACTAATTAAAAAGTTATAATAATATTGTTGTGCTGGCTTACTAAGGATGCACCACTAATTATTACTCTAATTTTTAATCAAAACTCAAAAGTGCTTTTGGACTAAGAGTGCAACATCATCATATAAGATAAAATTTGGATTTTGTAATTGTTTGATTAATTTGGAGTACTATTTTTCTTAATCTAATATGGAATAAAAATAGGAATTTACATAAATACACACTCAATCCTTTTCAATTTTATGGTATATAGAAATCTCACGATAAATTAACCACTTTGAGAAATTTGTTACAATTCAAATTTATAACACATATTGTTTTCTTTGGCTCAACAGGTCTTACAAATTTATTTATTGGGCTACGTCATCATTGAATTCAAAAACACGCGTATAAATCATATATGAACTTCTGATATACCTTGTACAAGTAATCACTTTCTTCTCTCATCTTGATGTGAAATTCTCTTAAAGTATCATGTTAACGTACTCTTTTAAAAGTTCGCCAAACACCAACCTAAAAACTTGTTTGTCCTTCTATGTGATTCGTCCTCTATCGTGAACATCACACAAGCAATTAACTTTATTAAGTTGATGTAGAATGCAAAATGAAGAAGACATCCAATCACTAATTTGGTAGGTAAAATTCCCATTAAACCAACTAATTAATCTTACTTATGGTTGCAAAAATTGCTATGAGTCTCTTTCTTAAACCATAAAAAGTTAAATTTGAGCTACTTTATTCCATAATAAGATAAAGCAGAAAATTTTAGGCACGCAAGTGAATCTAATTAGTGTACTTGTTTTTTTTTCTTGGTTTACATTAAATTTTCACTTAAAGTAATTTTGGCTAATCTTCACAATTAAAGTGATAATGATTTCTTATTATGACATTATTACTTTAATTTCTCCTTTCTAATCCATTTGCTTGACGGAGTCAACAAAAATCAATCCATTTATGTATTTCATTTAAGATTGTATTTTTTTTTAGTTTAAGCTATATATATATATACATACATACATATATATATATATATATATATTAACCATTCGCTATAATAATCATTCACTGTAATATAATCAAGGTCGGACTCATCCTATTAGTAAGGGTGCACGGACACTTGTTAATTTCGAAAAAAAACCATGTGTGTGTATATTGGTTCTTGAAGAATTATTATATACTTTAAAAGGTTCCCTCAAACATAACTTGAGTGGATTGGAGCATTTGGTCGGTGTGCCCTTTAGGCCCTTGAACGTGAATGTGCGACCTGATGAGTTCGAGTCTTGTCTACAAAGTTCATATTTTTTTAATGGCGTTTGATTGATTTTTTACTTTAATTGGCATAATAAAGATAGTGGTGCCCCCATCATTTTCAAATCCCGGATCTACCTCTAACTATAACGGCCAAGTTTTCTTTGTAATCGATTTTCATACTATGTTATACATTCTCTTTAACAGCATCTCGCTATAGCAATCAAAAAGTGTCCGAATAAATGACGTCGTTATAGGCAGGCTTGACTGTGCACCGTTAGTGTAATAACTTTCACACCATCAAGTCATCGTTATATGTTTCAATAGGCAACTTGTCTTTGTTTTCAAGATTACAAATCTCACAATTTAAGAAAAACTTATTCATAAATATCCACACATGATAAAATAAAAATATTTTTGTATTAATGGTGTATATAACTTAAGAAAAGAACTTTGTTTTTTCATCTTTTCTTGTTTTTGCTAGGGAGTCCTCATGGGGTAAAAGGAAAGGAAAAACTTGATAAGAAACAAACTTTTCACCTATGAAATGCAAGAAAATAGTTATACTACTAAATTAAGCTTTGTTTATAGTTGGTTAACAATATTAATGTGAAATAATAAGGTTTCAAATAGAAAAAATTTCTAAAAGTAAATATTAGTGTAACCATTTTATTTTCCCATATTAGTGCTCTATTACAAACTTTACGAGAACCTCAATTAACATAACAAAAGCATAAGATCTAGATAAGTTTCCCAAAAAAAGTAAAATTAAAAATATAGTATATACCTTTAAACTATTGAAAATTAAACTTATTTGACATTTCATGTACAACAACAATAATATATTCAGTATAATCTCACAAAGTGAGGTCTAGGGAGGATATAGTCTATGTAGACCTTATTTCTACCTCAGAGATAGAGAGAATGTTTCCGATAGACCCTTGACAGATAGTAACAAAATAACATTTTTTACTAATAAAACTTCTAACTTTTTTGTAATTGAAATTCATGTCCAACACAATTTCATCTATCGAATACTCTTTTTTAAACTTTAGTTTCAAACTCAATTCTTATACATGGTCTCGACATTTATGAAAAGAACTCCGCTACAGAATTAGTGGGCTTAAATCATTAAATCAGAGGGGTGATTTGATTACGAGGAGATAGACTGATATGACTTCATATTATATTTAACCTACTTGCCTCATATGACAAATGGCTTAAATAGTTAAATTTGAACTATAACTAAAGCTTAATTTATTATTTTTATGGGCTTATCAATGGTAGGCCCATTAAAGAAAAGTGGTATTCAGCCTTGTCCACTTTCCTATCTCATTTTAATTAACAAAGTGGTTGAAAAATGATAAAAGTAAATAAAAAAAATAAAAACTAAAATTTAGATTATTTTTTTTAAAAAAAATTCACACTTCTATAAATAGAGGTACTCTATGTGCAATTTGAAGTGTGACATTATGTGCCATCTCTCTTCCATGTTTAAAGGAGAAGGGAAAAAATGGAATCTTTTTTATTATCATATAGGGAAGTATGAAGTTTTTTATTTTTATTTTTATTTTCTTCGAGTATCGATACCTGATCGACGCTTATAAATCTTTGTAAATTTAGTCATTTCAAAATTTAAATTTATGAGACTGAAGTAGAAAAAATTCGAGTTTAATGTTAGGGTTGCCAAATTTTTACAGTTATGAGTTGTGACATAGTGATGAACGTACTGCTGGTCTGCCGAAGTGGCAAAGAGCCGATATCAAGGTCCCTAATCATTCCTGTCGATGGGAGGTTTTAGCAAAAATCATCTTGTTATGATCTCTAGAGTAATTTTTATTCATTGAACAATGATCCTTCTACTTGATATATATCATCGAACTGTCAAGACCGATTTTCATTCCTACTCGGTGCTTTATCCAACAACATACAATAAACTTTTGTGATTCGACTATTCTCTAAATCTCATGCATATCAAAAACTTTAGTATATCAAACTGTAATTTATACAATTCCAAATCAAATTGTTACCCAAGAATATAGTACTTCTCAAGAAAATTGATACACATAAGTTCATCATTTTGGTTTTATAATTATTTTGTTTGTGTGGTTGTGTATATAGTATATGATTAAATATTATCTCTCTAGCTTTTCTATTTCTTTTATTTATTTTTTGTTTGTTTGTGTGTTTAACATTTAGTGCTACTTTTTTGGCATTTTGCCCAAATTTGGCACCAAAATTAAAGCCAGAAACATATCTCAGTGGAATATATTACTATATATTATTTGGTGTTTGAAGTTCACAGGCTCGATTAATCTGAATTCATGTTGTAATATATTTATTATGGTAGGTTTTGGTGCTTGCATAACAACACCTTATCATGATCTTTATATACATGATTTTTAAAACTATTTGGTGTTTCAACCTTTTATGTTCGAGTAACTAAATTCACACCGTAGAGTGCTTATTATGATAGGTTTTAGTGTTCCGCATCACATAAGATTCCATTCTCAAAATTTAAATTCGAAATCTCTGATTAAGAATACAGATATATTATTCCACCATACTTCTTGATGATTGTTTTTGTTGGTTAGTTCAATTTCTCTTTACTTCAATTTTCACCTCTAGGTTCCTACACCCTGGCTTTGCTTGGCTTGTACCTATCACACTATTTGTAGTAGATAAATGTCACTATCAATCTCATTCTCACTTTTATTTGTTATTTTCATTTTTTAATTTGTATTTTTTTGAAAAACTAGAATTTTTTATTATTATATTCCCTTGGCGTTAAATTAATAATTGGTTAAAAAAGGAGCTAATACTAATTTATGGTTCTAACTTCTAACATTTGCTATATGATATTCTTTTTAATGTTTTTTTGTTTCTAACTCGGTGTTCCTTATTCGCTTTTGAATTCCAAAATAATTTAAAATTTCATCGAGAATATGTATTTCTAACGTAAATTGCTTTTTACGAAAAAGAATTATAATTTTTAAGGCGATGTGTGTTTCTTTATATAAGAATACAAGGCTAGAAATTTATGAAAAATGGGGTATGCTTGTCTTTATATAAGAACACAAGGCGTCAAATGAGTTTGTTTTTAATTTTTATTCCTTAAATGAGTTGGTTTTTAATATTTACTCCTGGAAATCAAACTTGTGCCTAATGGACATAAATTTTTTAAGGGCGCGAGACATGACTTGTGAGATATTATGATGCAAAAATATAAATCTGTGTCTTATGCTTCATGTCAAATGTGCAAATGGCCCTATTTAATTTGGTCTAAATATTCAATAGGGTCACTCATTTGATCCACGAGTATTAGTGTATTTTGGGCCTTTAGATGGACTGGACCTTCTTGGCACATATACTAATCGAACCATCCCAACTTCTACAATTCCTTTTGGATCTTCCATTCTTACCATAGTGGAAATGACCGTATCGACGAGGAGGTTTCAGTAGCACACATTGAGAATAAAATGAGAGACCGTAACTTAATATGATTTGGCCATATATCCCACGTCAATTGCCAGATACACCAATCTGCGGATATGAAACTATAATTTTTGAAGGTATTAAAAGGAAACGTATTGTAGACCTAAAATCACTTGAAAAGAAGTTTTCTCGAAAGATCTAAAATCTCTGCAAACTAATTAGCGAAAATCAGATACAATGAAAGAAAAAGATTTAAATAGGTAATAACTATTACCTAAAAAAATATGTTTTGGTCACGATAACACGTTTACTTTATGTCCTATGCTTTTTAAGAGTCGTTTAACTTTTAAAATACTTATACCCCATAGAAAAATATAATGAATTTCCGGTACTTCTTATTTTGTATGCTATTGATGTGAGATGAATTTATATGGAGTAATATGATTAATGAAATTCAAATAGTCGATACCAACTTATTGTGGATCGGGGTTGTATGCATGTTTCACAAGTAGCCATGTCTAGGTAATTGGTCACTTTAAACCAAATCTATTGGTACAAAAACATTAAGTGATCTTTTCTCATCTTTTTAAATTTTGGTGAATAAAGTTGTCAATATTTGTGTGATTGGGAGGTAGCAGATACATGCAAATTAATTAATAATATTGACCTGAGATAAATTTATATGGAGTAATATGATCAATGAAATTTACATAGTCAATCCCAACTTATTCAGGACCGGGGTTGTATGCATGTTTCACAAGTAGCCGGATCTAGGTAGTTGGTCATTTTAAACCAAATATGTTCGTACAAAAAAACATTGAGTGATTTCTTTTCATCTTTTCACACATATATATATATATATATCTTGATGGATTAAACTACCGATATTTGTACAATACCCATTAAAATTTGCCAAGCAAACTAACCCGAACACCATCAGTTCAAATAAAAGAGAACAAAAAGAATTTATTTATTTATTTGTTTTTTAACTTATGGACAACATTAAATTTCCCCTCAATAAGTGAGGTATCTTCGAATATGCTCACGCAAGTTCAAATTGATAATGATTTCTCTTTAAAGAATCCTACATATATATTTTTTTATTTAATTTCTAAAATAATAAATAGAGATGTTGACTTAAATAAAATGGAATATTAGTTAAATGATTGTGCCCAATTTACTTGACATTGATGTCACTAAGAAAAAAAACTTTTTAGATAGTGGAATAAACGCGAGAAATACCTACTCATAATTTGAAGATGACTATAATTATTTTTACTATTAAAGATTTAGTGGCATTATTTATTTACATATATATGTGTAATGTACACAAGTTCATAAGAGATTGAAGTACATGTAAATTTTTATCAAGATTACGATAGTGAACATAATTAGAGTTGATTAAAGATTATGATTATATCATTTTATATTATTCAAGTGGTGAATGCCATGAACAAGAAGTCTATTGGAAGGTTGACTGGTGGCACTGCACCTATGAGAAGAGTCCTTGTGGATTCAACAATTAGAGTCATCTCTCTTTTTTTTTTTTTTTAATTTAGGTTGATCAAGTGATTTCTTCGTTGAAAAACGTTCATGATCTTTAAAATAGTGGAGTGAGATTTGACATTAAACGACAGATAAGATCTCTCCACCTATTATTAAAAATATTGAATTTATTTGAGAATTTAAAAACTCCTAAGGGGGAACATTTTCTCTTTTACTGAGTCCGCGTGATACGAATTTAAATTATTTTCAACTAGCACAATAATAGAGCACAACCTCATGTATTTATATATAGTATAATGAACATAGTAATGTAATCAAACAAGAATATTACACTATGATCCTTCTTTGATCATTTGTGCATGTTTGATAAGAGGTATTAGAGAAAATAATATTTGTATTAGTTAACTTTGTTATTATTTGGATAAAAGTCTAAGTATCCTCTTAATTTATGACTGACTTTTCACTTACACATTTTATATTTTACGGGGGTTCTATTATCTCTTTAAATTTTTTTCGTATTTTTTTGCACCTTATATGCTGACGTGGAGTCATAATTCAAATAAACTAGTTGCGGTGAAATACACGCGCTTCCATGTGTATATTTCATTAAAAAAAAATTTCATTTTTTATTGCCATTTTATGTCTTGTTTCTTTGTTTTATTTTTGTTTCTTCCTCTTATTTTCTTTTGATTTCAAATTTAATTCGTATATCTTGTATTTAAAATAAATTAATTTCGAACAGCTATCAAAAGTGTTACACCCCATAAATTCCTGGCATATAAATGGCCTATTCGCGTGTTGGTTAAGAGTATTTTAAAGCTATACATGCTAGAAAAAGGCCCGGGGAAAGATCGGACAAGCGCCAAGTCGGCACGACGCAAGGCAAAATGCGACTTATAAATCGCATTTCATAAATGCGACTTATAAATCACATTCTATAAATGCGACTTATAAATCGCACCCGTTGAATGCGACTTATAAGTCCCACTTATACACCTCCTCCAACTTCGGTTTATTTCATTAAGTTCATATAATTTCTAGAAAAGTCGCGAAAAACAGAGGAGAGCGTGAGGTTTTGATAATTTTCGTTCGATTACGCTGTTAAACGCGGTCCAAACTCGAATTAACCTCAGATACTGAGGTATTTAGCAGCAAGGAGCATTCCTACGGATTTAGTTTCGCGAAATTCAGCCGGCAAATCGGCGCACTACCGAGCTAAGATAAATGAAATTGCTCCAAATTAGTGTCAATGTACTCCTAGCCTTAAAGTGAATATTTCTCCCTTCTGGACCTCTGAAAAATAGCAAGTTTTCGACAAGCCTAAGTTTAGGCTATAATTATATCGAAAGTGACGTCGTCCTTCAGAATAGTGTTGTATTTAGTACTAATTGACGTGTATATGAATGCAGTTGGGAGAAATAGCTGGAGTTATTTCAGAGGTCAGAATAAGAAATCAGATTTCAGATAGTCTTTTTCAGTTATACATGCTTGCTATATATATATGTGCTATTTGTTTGTTGAGACTTGATGTGGCGTGAGGGCACCTTATTGAGCGTCCTCGCCGCCCCTGGGTTGGTAATTGTGTCGCCCAATGAGCGGGTGGGTTTACGTCGCTCCAAGGAGTGGAATGCCATCCCCAGCTTGGACGAAGATGGGATGAAGCTTTCCCCATATCAGTCTGATCAGCACTACAGTACAGACAATCCTGTTGAGTAGTGTCCAGGGTATTGTCCAGCACAGATGTTCCCTGTTGATTTGTGTCCAGGGAGTAGATACAGTTCCTGTTTCAGATAGCCCTATTGAGTTGTGTCCAGGGAAACATACTCTATCTGTTACAGATGCAGTACAGGAGTCCCCCGGACTCAGACACGATTACTTATATCGGAGGCCAAGGCCCAAGCCGGAGACCCAGAGGGCCGGTAGAGGTGCTCCTAGTGAGCAGATGAGTGGAGTAACTTATTTTTAGCTGGTTTTGACCCGGGTAGGGGTATATAGATTGTTTGCTTGCTTGGCGCCATCCGGCTTATGGGGGTTGGTATTGGCTCTTGCTTGCTAAATGTATATGTATTTATGTGCCTTATATATATTAGTTAATAGACAACAGGCCGCCGTGACTACAGACACGCTCCTGCCTATCAGTGCAGAAAGGTTTGATCTAGTTCCTATCAGCTCTTCAGATTCAGTTATCTTCTGCTTCCAGACTTGTTAGTTATGTTATCTGTATTCAGTTGTATTTTTTCAGTTGCTTTGCATGCTCAGTACCAGCGGTACTGACGCCCGGTGGGGCGTTGCATTACTTGCCTGCAGGTACTCATAGACGAGGAGGCGATCCCTCATGATTCTAATCAGCTATTAAGTCATCGGCTCCTGTCATCCGGAGTCTGATATCCAGAGGTTTAGCTCTTTTCCTTTTGACGTACAATTTGGGTAGGTCGGGGCCCTATCCCGATCATTTCTATTGTTACTCATACAGGCTTGCAGATTGTATATATTATCTCCCTGTGGTCAGTTGAGCCGGTCGTGTGAGGCCGTGCAGTTGTATAGCTGTTTAGTATCTCTATTTTTATGTTGGCCGCATGGGGCCATAGTTTGATAGTAGTGGTGACCTTCCCGGTCACGTAGCTGTTCAATATTCCCTTTGTTGAGTCTGAGATGACTAGACAACATGGTGACCTTGTCGGTCCGCATAGGTTCCTTGTTATGAGTATGTTTCTGGTTAGCTGTTATTACAGGCACAGGTGGCTATAGGCCCAGTTGGTCAGAGGTTGTGTTTACAGCCGTTATATAGCCCTTGTTTCCAGAAATCTGATATAGAGCTAGCCAGGCACCAGATGTGCCTAGGCCCACCAGTTAGCAGTCCAGGTCCTACTAGGGCACCAGGTGCCAGTCATACCCCCCGGGGCGGGGCGTGACAAAAAGTATTTCGAAGATCAAAATACATTAAATTTTATGAGGATTTTTTTAATAGGATATGATCAAAATTTTTCATCAAATGAATAATAAGGTATAAAAAAAGAGTAAAAATTTGCATAACGCCCTCTATAATTATATTTTGATATTAGTGTTATTCAAATAAAATTGATGTGAATTATATCTGACAGTCTTGAAAGAAAAGAAAATACTATATCATAAGTATTATATTGTTTAGGAGTACATGCAAATTAATTACAAGTGAAAATAAAATAAATAAATTAAAGAGAAATGAAAATAAAATGTTAAAAGTGAGGAGGGAAATAAATATTTCACAAATAAAAAATAATTAAAAATATATAAGTTTTAATGTTAATAATCGTATGTACTATTTAATTGTAAAGTGTCCAATTAAAAAGGGATATATGTCCATATTGGTCAAATTTTTAGTTTCATTTTCGTCTTTCACTTGTTTTCAAGAGAGTGAACACACTCTCTGTGCCACCTCAGCACTGAGGGGTGTATTTATTACGCTTTAAAATAGTTTGAGGAGGGGGGGAGGGAGGGTAATAGGACCCTCGTAAAGATAAAGTGTGTTACTGAAAATTCGGCCATGGATTGAGGGGGTACTTATACATTATCCCTTATTATATCATCTCTGGTTTCGTAGTGTTTTCAATTTATGTATAATTAATACATGTATTAGTTGTACACCCTATTCAATACTATTCTTATATGTAGTAATTAAATCATGACATTAACAATATCAGTTCTATTTCTATTCTAATATACCCTATTCAATACTATTCTTGTACACCCTATTAATTTAATACAACAAACTAAATAATCGATTAAAAATAAGATAGCATATCTAATTTTAATATTATTAATCTCAACATTATTAATACATCTTATTTAATACTATGTTTATCCACACTACCAACCGATGCCTAAATGTATTAGGATAAAAGATGTTTTGAGGACAAACTTGAATATTAGAAAGAAATAAGGGTATTGATTCCTTAGACCTCCACCTTTTTTAGTATTACAAACGAATAAGAATGATTTTCCATATTAATATAAGTTGTGGTGGGATGGTTGAGATTTCTTCACCTTTAATCAGAGATTTCGAGTTTAAATCCTTAATATAAAGAAAATTCTATTAGGAACATTATACATAATGAACTCTGCAACATGCGATTCTAATTAATTTAAATTTTAATGTAAATATTAGATACGAAACCAGAAAAAAAAAAAAGAAATGATTTTCCATTACCATGTGTGATGGGTAACACTTTTACTTCTTTTTTTCCCCTCATAAAAGGTATATAATAGTGGAAAATAAAAGCATAGCATTTTGAGTGAAAAGGGGAATTCTAGGACCACCCAAAATATTAGCAATGATTGTTCTCTCTAGTAGCCAAGGAATTAATTGGTGCTTTTATCAACTCATATATACTCTAAATTTTTTTTTTATATGAATCACATGTTAAGGTCAACTAAGTCATTATACAAAGGAATAATTATTAATACAAAGAATATTGGAAGAGTAATATCTATCTATGAAATTTGTTTGGTTTTTCCAAACTTTAAAAGTATCTTTGAGTCTTCCCTTTATCAGTGATTATTTGGTAGTTGGTTAAAATTAATTAGTAAAAAATTTATATATTATTTTATGTGAATAATAGTTATGCAAGTTTTTAAATTATAATTCATATACCGTATTAATTTTATATATGAATAATTTATCTTCTAATTAACTATCAAACGTGATATTCTTCTTTATGCAGAATTTAATACCTGCATAATTCACCTTTAAATCAGCTACCAAATAACCTCGGTGTTTGTCTAATTTATTATATATAGGCATATCTTTTTGATTTTTCTTCATTCTCGCGTCCCAAAAAAAATATAATCACTCTCTTTGTCATGTTAACATTCAAGAGATATGACTCTAAACTATCAAATTAATTCAAGGGGATAGTTAGAATAAAATAGTTCAAATATAAATATATATATATATATATATATATATATATATAAACGATACCAAATTCAGAGGGATCCCAATAAGGTATTATGTATTTATCATTTGTTTGTCTTTATGTACTTATCTCAGTGTTAACACTAATTTGAGTTGTGATAGAAAGGATTTAGATTCATTCATTCTTAATTAAAAATTTTGAATTCATATTTTAGAGAATAATAAAAATCTTGTTGGGGGTATCACCTCTATAAATAAATCTTGCAATGCGAGTATTCAGATTTTACTCGATTTTAATATAAATACTGAACATCCGATGGTGGAAAACCAAAAAAATCTCAATGTTAACGTTTGTTCTGGCATTTCTGGTGTAAATTGTACCCTTATTTTCAAAAGAAAGTGAGTATTTTTTCCCCTCTTTTTTCTAAAGGCAATTAGAAAATGAAGTGACGAAAAGTAAGATTCTCAAGTTCCAAAGAATTGGAACTATTATTAGTTCAATCTATTTTATTTTTGAGAGTAAATTGAACTAAAATTGCATATATAGTTTAATTTAAATGAATCTAGAAAGCTCCAATGTATTAAAAGAACACTACTATTAAAATATAAAGAGAAGCTTTTGGATAGAACTAAGATATATACATATATGCTACTATTAACTCAGATGGATTCAAAATTTTTATTTAATAAATTTAATATTTAAATTATTGAATTTGTTGCATTTTTTAAAATTATTGGTTCATAGTTTAATATTTGAAATTTTCTTTAGAGATTTCTACGTAGATTATATATATTATTTGTTGAAAATATTGAGTATAGTTGAATACTTTACTATTAGGCGAGAGCTAAGGATATGGGGAAGAGAGTTCATTTGAACTTTTTTCATTAAAAGATTGTACCAGATATAAGATATAATTAAAATTATTTCTTAGATATATATGAGTTCGAGTCCTTTTAATTTTTTGTATTTAATTTTTTTATATTTTTAAATCTCTTTTAGTAAAAATTCCTACCCCGCCACTTTCCGTGACTTTTATACTCCATCCTCATATGTTATTTATTACTATTTCGCCCAACTTGAAAGTTTAAGTGTTTTATATTATTATTATTATTAAACAACTTAGAGAATTGATAGGTATGTCACATCATGTTAATTAATTAAGCAAGCCATTTAGACAAAATATTCTTAACCTAAGATTTGCATTATATGCTAAGGACAAGAGGTACACAACGTTAAAAGAAAAAAAAATATCATAACATATTTAAAATCATAAATACTTATTTCTAGGCTCTAGCTACTTCAACGTTCATATTTAGGACGAATTATACTAAAACTCGATAAAAAATACATATTTTTAATATATATACTTACAAAAATATCATAACATATTTAAGATTATAATTCCAAACCGGCAACCTACCAAAATCTCATTAACGGTAATTTGATATTTTCCGGCCAATATTCGTTAGAAACGGTTTTGATCGATGAGTATATCTCCGATGGGAAATACGTGGTGCTTTTAAAATTCATAAGTTTCATAAAAAAATCAAATTCATATTCATACATATTCAAATTCATAATTAAGTTTCATAAAAAATTCTTTATTCAGTCAAACATCACCGTATAAAATGAAATCGAGAAAGTAATAAACACATATACAAAACCCTAGATTTCCTCGAGAAAAATGACAAATCCAAAACTTCAAATACATCAACACACACACACACATATATATATGAAAATTCCCAAAAACACCCACAAAAAAAGTCTCTTAACTAAAATTTCATTTCTTACCAATATATATATTTTTTCTTTCTTGTTCTTCACATCAAGATTGCATAACGCATACTATCACTAACCATAAGATGATTCATTTCTGAAATTTGTGAAAATTCTCCAGAAACCCAAACTCCATCCGCCGTGTTGATCCTCGGGTGATTTATGCACGAAAATAAGGCGAGAGGTGCGCGAAAAACCCCACAAATAATCGAAAACCCGGTCCAATTATGTTGCCTTGTTGATCTTCTACCTCCACAAATATTTGTCATATTTTCATCTGCAACTCTTGGACTTTTTCCCATATTTTGCAAATTTTGCCTCATTGTTACTAGTAACCTCCACATGATAATATATATAAGGGGTTGAGAAGAGGGTTTTTTTTATTTTAGGGTTAGGTTTTAAATGGAGATTATTTTTGGAAGAATTGTTATAGAAATATTGGGACAAGTTGATAGAATAGTTTTGTTTTTTTTTGGTGGTGGAGTTGCTAGTGCTTGTAGTTATCATGAAGAGTTTTTATGGGTGCTTTGCTTTTGAGGACTTTCACTTTGTGAGTTTTCTTTTTATGGTCCCTTTTTTTTTTCACACTGACATTGTATATATAAATATGAGTTCCTCTGAATTTAATAATTTTTGTGACTTTCAACAGCTTTTTGCACAAATAGTGAATTCATGTTAACAACAAATAATATGTTTAGTATAATTTCATAAATAAAGTTTGGAGACGATAGTTTGTATATAAATCTTTTCTCTAAATTGTGAAAGGTAAAAAGACTGTTTTAGAAAGACCCTCGAAAATTTATTGAATATATATACAAATACTAAATATAGAATTCAGTTACTAACACTTAGAGTCGTCGCTTTAAAATTTAAAAGCGATAAATTAAAATTCTGACCTCATCTTTAAATATATAAATTTCACGCAGCATCTAATAAAATTAATCTACAATAATAGATAATTCTTTATATTAATTTTAATATAACAATAAATTAATTAAATTATATTAATAATATATAAATTCTTCATACTGTCCGTGCATAAAACTTTAAAAAGTCCTTTCTTTTTTCTACACTATTCTTGTTTTTGGTAGTGGGGTCTCGTTGATAAGCCAACTTGCCGACAAAGCTGCCTACTTATGATTTGTTTTGTTAGAGAAGATCAATGTATGATTAATCAGACATTTAATATAAAAATTCTTTTTGGTGTGTGAGAAAGAGAAAAAGGAAAAATATTTATTAATAACATAATTAAACTAAGTGTAAATTGTTGAGAAAATACAATTGATCTTAGTGTTTCAAATTTTAATATTTTTGATAGATTAATATTAATATTATACGCAACATAAGCATCTACTATACTAAATGAAATAGATATTAATTTAATAATAGTTAAAATATCTTTGAATTCGATCGGCACGAATCCATTTTTTGGTAATACAAATGAGAAATTGGCTTTAAAAAATGAATGTGGTTCGCTGAAAGCTATTATTTGTACTAAATACAATATCATATGTAATTCATCTGAACTTATAAATTTGATCGTCAAGGGAAGGTCACTCTACTGACTAGGGTACCACGACTTATTAGGATATGATCTTCTTTTATCTGAGATGATCTGAATTTGTCTTGACAATTGACTCTCTTCTTCGACAAAGAGAATTACATTTTATTATTTTTTTTTAATAATTCAATGTCTGAAACTTGTATTAATCTGACTGATTTATATTTATAACGTAAAAAACCTATTTGTGGGGGTTAAATACTTTCTACAGAATATAATTTCAATCTTAAAAGTTGAATTTAAATTTTTTAATTACGCATAAAAAAATATTTATCATTTTACCGTAGTATTTGATGGCAAATGTTGAGATTTTAGTCTTTTAGATGGATAGAGTATGTAATGTTGTGCTATATTACTTTTCTTTTTTTCCTAAAAGATGGGACTATGACAGTAGAGCACTTGCTAACCATTAGGAAAACTCCTTTTTAATTATTTGTAATTTTTTAATTGAAATTCTTTTTCATAAATTAAAGATTTAATTAGACATTGATATTCCACACTAATTAAGTTTCATTAAAGCTTAAAAACCCCACTCTTAAGGGCCAATAATCCTTGTTTAGAACAATAGGACCACAAGAAAAAGGAAAATACTTTTTGGGTCATATTATATTTAAATATATATGTCAAATTTTATAATATTCTTTCTCAGTGATGAATGCAGGTTTTATTCACTATAAAAAAAATATAAAAATTGTCCTTGTAGTTTCTTGTCTTTCAATGTTATATTTCGATTAGTGGACTGTTGTGTAATTTGATATTGTTACTAGTTATTGTTTTATTATTGTATGTTGTCTCTTGTACTGCTGTTATTTTTTTGGGACTGGTTTTCTATAAGCCGAGGGTCTACTAGCAACAATCTCTCTATCTTTGATGTGAAAGTAAAGTCTGCATACATTCTACCCTCCTCATACTCCACTTTATGGGACTACACTGAGTTGTTATTGTTGTTGTGAAAAAAATATAAAAATTAGCATGAATCAATTTAATAATTGAATAATAAAATCTATACATCTCTAATGTTATTTACTGATGAATTTGTGATATATTATAAAAAAAAATAGCTAAAGTAATTTTATGATAAATTAAAGATAAAATTCAAATTAAATCTTAAAATCAAATCTATCAAATTTAATATATGAATCTCTCTCCATTTTTCTTTCTAAAATGTTAGATATAAACAAGTAGTACACCACTAGACCACATGATTAGCATTGTACCACAAGATTCATATTATATTATATCTTTCTTAAGCAATATTTTACATACTTTTGGATTATTGAGAAAAGTACTTTTACTTATTAAAGAAATTGAGTTCATTGAACAATATGCATGACAACAAATTTGATGAACTAATGAATAAGACAACATGAAAATATAGCAATTTGCAAAGAGTAAGACAAAAAAAAAATCAATATTAAAATTTTATTCATCCAAGTCACATAATTTAACACATGAATCAATTAGTTGTGTCCGTTTGAGAATACATTTTTCTTAAACCGACAGTTTATCGAAAACAGTTTATATTCTTCACACAAGATAAAAATAATAAAGTTTTCATATATTATACCCTCTCCGTATTCTACTTACTAAATCACACTATGTATGTTGTTGTTATTGAATTGTTCAGTCAATTTATATCAACTTAAAGAATATTAAAACTTGTCAATAAGAAACTAAATTATACATTTGACTAGCTAGTAAAAATATTTGTTCGCACTTAGTGAATATTTGAATTTTGATTATTTAGATCTCGTTATAAAGTTTTTCTTTTTTGAACCCTAATCATTCATAACTCAGTTATTAAGTACAATTTTTTTTTGCTTACCATCACTTAATAGGTTTGAATAAATCTAACTAATTAAGAAGACATCTAACCACTACCCAATTCACTTTCACCGATAACTATCATTGCGACGCCTCTCATCATTATCAACTACCACCTCCGTTGTCGCTCAATACTATCAAGTATCAATTGTTGCCATCCTCAGCAATCAACACCATCGTCACTAATCCGGCAGTCAACACAGTCAATCATTACCACCACTAATATAATTTACAATCATTAATACGATAATCATCAATTATAATTAATAATAATATATTCAATTACTATTATCAGTCACCACCATTATTATATCATTCATAACAATTATTAATTACCATTATTAACTATCGATCGTTGTAGAGAAATTTTTAATAGGAATCATTTTGTCCTTTAATACATTTTAATTATTAGACGCGAATCAAAACTAATAGAGCAAATGTCAAATGGTTTTTAGTAAAAAGAAGAAATCTTCTAGAAAGCATTATAGAAACACTAATGAGCATGAAGTAGACTCCACTGTATAGTAAGTCAAACTAATATTAAAAGTCAAACTAATATTAAAAGAAACAAGATTATATATATATATGTAAAATCTTGATCATATTGATTGGGAAATTGTTGCTTGACCCACTACCTTTTTTTGTATATTAATATAAAAAAAAATCATATATTTCCATAGTCGTGGCTTATTGAAGTCAAAATATATTAGTCAAACTTTGTCCATATTACAGAATAGATATATTTGAATAATCATTTATCTAAAAAAACAAATGTTATTCTTGTGATGGTTTTTTTATTAGAGATTATCATGAAAATTGAATATCCAATAACAAATATTAAATTAATGAAAAAAAGTGGTATAGAATATGCTTTGACAATTTTCTTTTTTGTTGTTGTTGTGATACATATTAGGTGGATAATTTATAATGGCCAATAATTTTTGGTTTTCTTGGAAAAAGGGTAAATATATCTCTTAATTTTATAATTTGTATAATTTTATTAAAGAAATAATGTATATATATTTCTGTCGTTTAAAAAATAATGTATATTTATCTTTTTCATTAACAAATTTATATTTAATGAATTTAAAAATAAAATAAATTCTATAACTTATTTTTTAAGGAAGAAGAGTCGAAGAACAAGAAAAATGAGATTTTGGCAGAAGCGAAGAGGTTATTGGTATTAGCAGGGCCTCTAATGTCAGTTAATTTTTTACTTTATTGCTTACAGGTGATATCTATCATGTTTGTGGGTCATCTTGGGGAGTTATCTCTTTCCGGTGCTTCAATGGCTACTTCCTTTGCCTCTCTAACTGGTCTCAGCTTGTTGGTTAGGCCTTTTTTTTCTTTTTGATACGAAATTATCATCTCTGAATTTGAAATTGCATCTTGCTAGAGTAGATGGGAATGGAAAGTGCATTGGACACTTTATGTGGGCAGTCATATGGTGCAAAACAGTATCATATGCCTGAAATAGAAAAATTAAAAAGAAATATCTCAAATTAAGAGATACATGACTTAAACACCAAGTATTATAGATAACGCTTCAAACTGGCCATGGGCTTTATTTTGGCCGGAGCTTCCCCGCTGATGATTGACTATCTCTTCTTCATCGGTTTCTTCTATGCTGTAAAGTTTAATGATGGAATACATATCACTACTATAAGAACAATGATTTATAGTGATGATCGTGAAAATGTAATTGAATTGGCAAGACGACAAAGAGGATGCCACAAAAAGGGACATTGTTGGTGGCGATTTTTAAAGTCGCAACTAATACGCATCACTACAGTTGAGAATTTTCAATTTCAGCGAAGAACCAAAATTTTGGTGAAGAATTGTAGCAGACGGTTGGCCATACGATTTGAAACCTCAATTTCAAGTTTTGATTTGAAATCATCGTTTACTTATAAAACTAGCACAAAATTTCAATTTTAACTTCAATTTCATTCTCCAAAAAGTAACATTTCAAACTTTAAATTGTGATTTTAATTTTTTTTCAAAGGTAAATCTTAACCCATGAATTTATATATTACAAAAAAAAGAAATCAGCATTTTTAATTTTGCCAAAAAAAAAAAAAAAACTCAGTGCTCCTAAATTGTTCCTATAATTTGGAAGGATTATAACAGAGAATAGCTAGTTACTAATATACTTGACCAAATTATGTTTATTTGAAAGCTTCTAAAAAAATATAATCGCAAATATTTATTTATAAAAAAAATATAAATACGAAAATTTTAATTTGTGTCACAAATTGAACCCGGTCCTGTGAAGCGACCTAACATCATCGTCTTCCTCCCAAAATGAAAACCGTAATGTCGCCCTCGAAGGGCTTCTCTAGAATGCCATCATTCCTCTGTTGAAGGTCCATTCTTCTCCTGAATGAGATTTTTGTGTATTCTTATAGAAAACAACATTTCAGTAGAATTTTTTTTTCAATTCATTACGATGTCGGGTTTCTTCAATTCAAGAACCAATTTGTTCACCAATTCCTCTGATTTCAATTTTGTATGTTCGATTTTTTCTGCTGAAGGCTTCACCTAATGGTGGGTTTTGTTTTGCATGTACATTGTTTGTGTTTTGGCTCTACATTTGTATGTTTCTACATAGAGGGCTTGAAATAGTAGTGCTTCTACAGTTAATTATGGACACCAACTTGCTTTTTATTTGCTTAACCAGTGTCTATTCTAAAGTGTACAGTGAATGAACTATGTATTTGTTCGATGGGGTTCTTCTCTGATTTATAAGATGTGTTCTTTACTAGACCTTGCAGAGTGGTACGTGCTAAATTTTTGGTGGAATAGTTGCAAAATTAGTAAGTGGATTATATCGAGAATAGTTGCTTAATTATTGATGTCGAATCCTACTACTTTGTATTGAACAACCACCACCAGTAAGGGTTACTCATATGGCCCCTACCATTTATCTGTGTGCTATTTGGTTTACTGATATTATATGTTCTGGGTGGTTAGGTGGTATGTTGCTCGGACTCTTCAAAAATGTCGATGGGATCCATATCTGGATTTGAAAAAGAATAACCAACTCTAACTGTGTTGAAGTTATGTTCTCTTCTTTCCCTGTGATTTTATTTTCTTGAAGTTAAATCCTTCTACCTTTTATGTATTTGCATTTATCTTTGATAGGGTATATCATTTATGTCTGAGAATCATTTGCTCTATGACACCTGATAGTGTATGGTGTCTAATGATGAATGTGGATATGGTAAACGCGTGCTTTAACAAACTTTCCAAGTGTAGTTGACACTTGGCTATTGGCTTTCTAAGCCCTCTGTCATAGCTTATGTTATTGTCCATTGTTTCATGTCTTCTTGCAGCAGAAAGAGAAAGGAAAACAACAATATAGATCGATAGGATGAATCAGAAGTTGCATGAATAATGAGAATAAAATTCATGCAGAAACGAACACTGGGTTCCCAGAATTGACGGCTACTATACTGACCAAAATTCAACAGGTAATGCATTCGTAATTTTATCTGACGCTTCCATCCCTATTGTGGTGTACTGAAATGTTGGAAAAGATGACCACAGGTGAGTTGTATTGGAGAAACACAGCCTCGAATTGCCAAGTTGTTAGTCCCTTGCTGCTCGTTGTCATAAAGATATTTAACTGTGAAGTTAATGAACTTGGTAACTCTTCTTAGTGATGGTTTTGAATTTTATACTTTTATAATGGTTTATACAAGTTAATGGCCTCAGAATGTCTATGCTCTTTTTTGCTTATGGTTTTAATATTTGAGCCCTTCATAAGTTGTATTATTCTTTTATGTTTTGTTGGTTTATTTGGGTTAGAATCAACGGTGCAAGTCTGCAATGTAAAAAAACAATACTTTCTGAACAGGGTCCTGGTGCATCTTGATGGTTCTGATTGAAAATCACCACGTAATTTCTGACAAGAATGTCCAAAATAACTTGTTCCAAAATCCTAGTTAAACCACCACATGCAATTAAGGCAGATGGTCAGGACTTCGTGTCAACTTGGGTATTCAATTGTTGATCTTCTGCATCACGGTTGCATTTATATATTTGTTACTTAAGTTTTATGGCCTTTCTGCAGATCAAAAATAAACTGGGGAGACTTATCTTAATGAAACAAGCTCTAGGTCTCATCAAATGCTTAGACTGGTATTACTCTGCCTTCTTTGATTAAGTTGATTTGCCATGGCTTCTTCGTTTTCTTTTATTGATATCATCCCTCTCGCACCAGAACTTCAAGTTCTTTATCTGGGTTTTGTTATTTGAATTTGAGCATGAAAAAGTTGGTAAATAGAAAAGATAAGATTGCTTGAAAACATGATAAAATCTCCCATTAGTGTAGTTAACATCTTCGTCTCTTTCATCTTTCATTTGTTTGGGTTACCTTTTTTCTCTTTTATCCTTAGTTATATATCCACATTATGTTGGCAAGCCATGTATACACGGTAGTGCGTAATGACTTTGCTCCAAATGATTACATTACACTTTGTTCAAAGGATTATAATGCGCCTGAACATCTCTTCCGTGTTGCTTTCGTGGTATATAATTTTCACTATGGACATATGCAGGAACCAATACAGACAAGAAAAAGCTGGCTGTAAACATTAGTGGCAGGTAAAAACTGATACTGCTTACCATGATTAACTACATATTTTCTGAGAGCAAGTCAACAGATGTATTTGTTGAGTTCGCCTTAGTGATGGTTGTTGTCATTGATTACTTGAACTCCATAGTATATATATATATTATATTATATAGTTTCAGTATTGATGAATGTTCTATCAATTTTATTGACCGGTATTATCAATTTTTGTATAAATGAGATTTTACAATTTTTTAGGGATTTCGATGTGTGTTAACTCATGAATTTTTCAAGATTTGATTGATCGTCTCCGTTTGGCCCCAAATTTTGGCTGTGGCCAGCCAACAAGGCCGGTTGACGAGTGTTCTATCAATTTTTTTGATCGGCATAACTATTTTTCATATAAATGAAAATTTACGATTTTCAAGATTTTTGATATGTATTAGTCTATGAACTTTTCGGGATTTGATTGATCGTCTCCATTCGGCCCCAAATTCTGGCTATAGTCAGCCTACAAGGCCTGTTGATGAGCAATCTATCAATTTTATTGGTCGGCATCATCAATTTTGCATAAATGAGAATTACAATTTTTAAGATTTTCGGTGTGTGTTAGCTTATGAATTTCTCGAGATTTGATTGACCGACTCCGTTTGACCCCAAATTTTGGTTGTGACCAACTTACAGGGCTTGTTGACGAGCATTCTATCAAATTTTTTGATCGACGTAACTATTTTTTGTCTAAATGAAAATTTATAATTTTTAAGATTTTTGATGTGTGTCAACCCATTAATTTCTCGAAATTTGATTGTCCGTCTCTGTTCGTTCCTAAATTTTGACTGTGGACAGCCTACAAGGCCTGTTGACGAGCACTCTATCAATTTTATTGGCCGGCATCACTAATTTTTGTAAAAATGAGAATTTACGATTTTTAAAAATTTCGTTGTGTGTTAGCCCATGAATTTTTTTAAAGTTGATTGACCGTCTCCGTTTGATCCCAAATTTTGACTGTGGCCAGCATACAAAGCCTGCTGACAAGGCCTCTATTATTTTTATTGGCTGGCATCACCAATTTTTTCATAAATAAGAATTTACGATTTTCTAAAATTTCGGTATGTGTTAGCTCATGGATTTTTCGAGATTTATTTGACCGTCTCTGTTCAGCCCAAATTTTGGTTGTGGCCAACTTACTTGGCCTGTTGACGAGCGCTCTATTAATTTTATTGGCCGGCATCACTATTTTTCGCATAAATGAGAATTTACGATTTTCAAGATTTTCGATTTGTTTTAGCCCATGAAATTTCATGAGATTTGATTGATCGTCAATGTTCGGCCTCAAATTTTGTTTGTGGACAGTCTACAAGGTCTTTTGACGAGTAATCTATCAATTTTATTGGCCGACATTTCAATTTTTGCATAAATGAGAATTTACGATTTTCAGAAATTTTGATGTGTGTTAGTTCATGGATTTTTCGAGATTTGATTGTCCGTCTTTGTTTAACCACAAAATTTAGCTGTGGCCTGCCTACAAGGTCTGTTGACGAGTGTTCTATCAATTTTATTGTCCGGCATCACAATTTCTTGTATAAATGAGAATTTACGATTTTTAATATTTTCTGTGTGTGTTAGTCTATGAATTTCTCGAGATTTCTTTAACCGTCTCCGTTTGACTCCAAATTTTGGTTGTGGCCAGCTTGCAAGGCCTATTAACGAGCGCTTAATCAATTTTTTTGGCGGCATTACTATTTTTTGCATAAACGAAAATTTATGATTTAAAAAAATTTCCGTGTGTGTTAGCCTATGGATTTTCGAGATTTGATTGGCCGTCTCCATTCAGTCCCAAATTTTGGCTATGGCCAGTCTACAAGACCTATTGATGAGCGCAATATCAATTTTATTGGCCGAAATCACTATCTTTTACATAAATGAGAATTTATAATTTTAAAGATTTTCGATGTGTGTTAGCCCATGTATTTCTCGAGATTCGATCGATCATCTTCGTTCAAACCAAATTTTGGCTTAACCAGCCTACAAGACCTATTGACGAGTGCTCTATTAATTTTTTTGGTCTGCATCACCTATATTTACGTAAATGTGCTTTTACAATTTTCAAGAATTTCGGTGTGTGTTAGTCCATGGATTTCTTGAGATTTGATTGATCATCTCCGTTCGGCCCAAATTTTGGCTTAACCAGCCTACAAGGCCTGTTGACGAGCGCTCTGTAAATTTTATTGGTCGGCATCACTATTTTTTGCATAAATAAGAATTTACGATTTTCAAGATTTTCTGTGTGTGTTAGGCCATGAATTTCTCTAGATTTGATTGACCGTATCTATTCGGCTCCAAATTTTGCCTGTGGCCAGCCTACAATACCTGTTGACGAGCGCTCTATCAATTTTATTTGCTGGTATCACTATTTTTTGCATTAATGAGAATTTATGATTTTCAAGATTTTGGTTGTGTGTTAGTTTGAATTTCATGAGATTTGATTGACCGTCTCCACTCGGCCCGAAATTTTGATTGTGGCCAGCCTACAAGGCCTGTTGACGAGCGCTCTATCAATTTTATTGGCCAGCATCACTATTTTTTGGATAAATGAGAATTTACGATTTTCAAAATTTTCGATGTGTGTTAGTCCATGAAATTCTCGAGATTTGATTGATCGCTTCCGTTTGACCCCAAATTTTGGCTGTGGCCAGCCTACAAGGTTTGTTGACGAGTAATTTATCAATTTTATTGGCCGGCATCATCAATTTTTTCATAAATGAGTATTTACGATTTTCAAGAATTTCAGCATGTGTTAGTCCATGAATTTCTCGAGATTTAATTGACCGTCTCCATTCGGCCCCAAATTTTAGATGTGGCCAGCCTACAAGGCCTATTGACAAGCGCTCTATCAATTTTGTTGACTGATACCACTATTTTTTTCATAATTGAAAATTTACGATTTTTAAGATTTTCGGAGTGTGTTAGTGTATGGATTTCTCGAGATTTGATTGACTGTCTCTGCTCGCTCCAAAATTTTAGCTGTGGCAAACCTACAAGGCCTGTTGATGAGCGCTCTATCAATTTTATTGGCCGTTATTACTATTTTTTGCATAAATAAGAATTTACGATTTTTAAAATTTTCGGTGTGTGTTAGTCTATGAATTTCTCAAGATTTGATTGATCATCTCCGTTTGACTCTAAATTTTTCCTGGGCCCAGCTTACAAGGCCTGTTGACGAGCTCTCTGTCAATTTTATTGGTCAACATCACTATTTTTTATATAAATGAGAATTCACGATTTCAGTGTGTGTTAGTGCATGTATTTCTCGAGATTTGATTGACCGTCTTCGTTCGGCTCAAAATTTTAGCTATGACTAACCTACAAGGCCTCTTGACAAGCATAATATCAATTTTATTCGCCGACATCACTATTTTTGGCATAAATGAGAATTTACGATTTTCAAGATTTTCGGTGTGTGTTAGTCTATGAATTTTTCGAGATTTGATTGATCGTCTCCATTCAATCCCAAATTTTTGTTGTGCGCGCAATATCCATTTTATTGGTCGGCATTACCAATATTTGCATAAATGAGAATTTACGATTTTCAAAAATTTCGGTGTGTGTTAGCCTATGAATTTTTTGAAATTTAATTGATCGTCTCTATTTGGTCTCAAATTTTGGCTGTGGCCAGCCTATAAGGCCTCTTGACAAGCGCTCAATCAATTTTATTGGCAAAAATCACTATATTTTTTATAAATGAGAATTTACGATTTTTAATATTTTCGGTGTGTGTTAGTGTATGAATTTCTCAAGATTTGATTAACCATGTTCATTCAGCCCCAAGTTTTTATTGTGGCCACCCTACGAAGCTTGTTGAGGAGAAATCGATCAATTTTATTTTCCGATATCACCAATTTTTGCATAAACGAGAATTTACGATTTTAAAGAATTTACGATCGGCATAACCATTTTTTGAATAAATGAGAATTAACGATTTTCTCGATTTTCGGTGTATGTTAGCCCACGATTTGGGATTTGAATGACAGTCTCCGTTAGGCCCCAAATTTTCACCGTGCGCCGCCTACAAAGCCTAGTGACGAGCGCCCTACCTCTTCATTTGGTCGGAATTATCAATTGTCGAATAAATGAAAATTTATCATTTTCGCAATTTTCGGTGTATGTTAGCCCATAGATTTCTCGAGATTTGACCGGTCGTCTCCGTTCGACCCCAAATTTTGGTCGTTCGCAGCCTACAAGGCGTGGTTACAAGCGCTCTATCACTTAATTTGATCGGCATAACTATTTTTCGCATAAATTAGAATTTAGAATTTTTGCGATTTTCTGTGTGTGTTAGCATATGAATTTCTCGAGATTTGATCAGTTGTCTACGTTTGGCCCCAAATTTTGGTTGTGCACAACCTAAAAACCCTGGTGACGAGGGCCCTATCATTTCATTTGATCGGCATCACTATTTTTTGCACAATTGAGAAATTATGATTTTTGCGATTTTCGGTGTGTGTTAGCCCACGGATTTCTAGAGATTTGATTGACCATCTCCGTTTGGACCCAAATTTTGGCTGTGCTGAGCCTACAACGCCTGGTGACGAGAGCCCTATCATTTCATTTGATCGGCATCACTATTTTTTGCATAAATGAGAATTTACGATTTTCGCGATTTTCGGTGTATGTTAGCCCGCGGATTTCTCGAGATTTGGTTGACCATCTCCATTTGACCCAAAATTTTAGCTGCGTGAAGCCTACAAGGCCTGGTGAAGTGCGCCCTATAATTTTATTTGATCGGTATAATTATTTTTCGCATAAATGAGAGTTAACGATTTCACAATATTCGGTGTGTGTTAGCCCTTTAATCACAAAATAAGAACTGGCGAGATGCAAGTCTTTGATGAGATCTTACAAAATGAATTTAAAACTGTAATATAATCGCCGAAAAAAGAGTTCATTAGTGGCACATTATCTTAATGATCATAACTTTGGGTTGGGTTATCCATTTTACATGATTTTTTAATTTATTTTGTGTATTTTTTCGAGATCTATCCGGACAAACTGACGCAAGGCGGTTTGGCAGAGCCAATATCCTCAAAATATACCTCTATCGCAGTCATTCAACACTTTTTCCAATTTGGTTAACAGTTTTAATTTAAAAACTGGTCCTAACGACCCCCCACGACCGACACCTACATGACAAGCGACCATGGTAGGCTAGCACTACCACCCCCAATCTCTTGCATTGTCTTTATAGCGTAAGGATAACCATGGGTGTTTCCTTATAAAATTTTGCTCGCTGGGCATTGATTGAGGGGCATTGGGTCTCGGCATAGGTCAGCATGTGTCATCCGATGTCAGTCGGCCTGCCGACACTGGCATAGTGCGCCTACGTTGCTGACTTTCAAACTTTTATGTGTGTGTTAGCCCACCGATTTTTTGAGATTTATCGGTCGTCTCCATTCGGCCCTAAATTTTGGCCGGGCGCAACGTACAAACCCTGGTGACGAGCGCCATATCACTTTATTTGATCGACATAATCATTTTTCGAATAAACGAGAATTTACGTTTTTCGTGATTTTCGATGTATGTTAGCCCACGGATTTCTCGAGATTTGATCAGTCGTCTCCGTTTGACCCCAAATTTTGGCCGTGCGCAGCCTGCAAAGCCTAGTGACGAGCGCCCTATCACTTCATTTTATCGGCATCATTATTTTTCGCATAAATGAGAATTTATGATTTTTGCGATTTTCGGTATGTGTTAGCCCACGGATTTCTTGAGTTTTGATTGACTCTCTCCGTTTGACCCCAAATTATGGCTGTGCGCAGCCTACGAACCTTGATGACGAGCGCCCTATCATTTCATTTGATCGGCATCACTATTTTTTGCATAAATGATAATTTACGATTTTTGCGATTTTCGGTGTGTGTTAGCCCATGGATTTCTCGAGATATGAATGATCGTATCCCTTTGGCCCCAAATTTTGGCTGTGCACTGCCTAAAAGGCCTGGTGACGCGCGCACTATAATTTCATTTAATCGGTATAACCATTTTTTGAATAAATGAGAATTTACGATTTTCGCTGTTTTTGGTGTATGTTAGCCCACGGATTTCTCGAGATTTGATCAGTCGCGTCCGTTCGGCCCAAATTTTGGCCGTCCGCAGCCTACAAAGCCTGGTGAAGAGCGCCCTATCACTTGATTTGATCGGCATAATAATTTTTCTCATAAATGAAAATTTATGATTTTCGCGTTTTTCGGTGTGTGTTAGCCCACAGATTTCTCGAGATTTGATCGGTCTTCTCCGTTTAGCCCCAAATTTTTTGTGTGTGTAGCCTATAAACCCTGGTGACTAGCGCCCTATTTTTTCATTTGATCTGCATCACTATTTTCCGCGCAAATGAGAATTTATGATTTTCGCGATTTTCGGTGTGTGTTAGCCCACGAATTTCTCGAGATTTGATTGACCGTCTCCGTTTGAACCTAAATTTTGGTTGTGCGAAGCCTACAAGGCCTGGTGACGAGCGCTCTATCATTTTATTTAATCGGCATAACCATTTTTCGCATAAATGAGATTTTACGATTTTCGCGATTTTCGGTGTGTGATAGCTCTTTAATCATAAAATAATAGCTGCCGAGATGCAAGTCTTTTGATGAGATCTTACATAATGTTGTTAAAACTGTAATATAATCATCGGAAAAAGAGTTCATTAGTTGCACATTATCTTAATGATCATAACTTTGGGCTGAATTATCCGTTTTACATGATTTTTTAATTCATTTTGTGTATTTTTTCGAGATCCATCCGGAAAAACTGTCGTAAGGCGGTTTGACGGAGCTAATTTTATCAAAATATGCCTCTATCGCAGTCATTCAACACTTTTCTCAATTTGATTAACAGATTTAATTTAAAAACTAGTCCTAACGACCCACCACAACCGACACCACCATGGCAAGCGACCATGGTAGGCCAGCACTACCACCACAAATCTCTAGCATTGTCTTTATAGCATAAGAATAAGCATGGGTGTTTCCTTATAAAATTTCGCTCGCTGGGCATTGATCGGAGGGCGTTTGGTTTCAGCATAGGTCAGCATTTGTCATGCGATGTCGGTCGGTCTGCCGACACTGGCATAGTGCGCCTATGTTGCTAACTTTCAAACTTTTCGGTGTGTGTTAGCCCACAAATTTCTTGAGATTGGATCGGTCATCTCCGTTCGGTCCCAAATTTTGGCAATGTGCAGCCTACAAACCCTGGTGACGAGCTCCCTATCACTTCATTTTATTGGTATAACCATTTTTCGAATAAACGAGAATTTATGATTTTCGCGATTTTCAGTGTATGTTAGCCCATAGATTTCTCAAGATTTTATTGACTGTCTCCGTTTTGCCCCAAATTTTGGCCGTGCACAGCCTTCAACCTCTAGTGACAAGCGCCCTACCACTTCATTTGTTCGGCATCATCATTTTTTGCATAAATGAGAATTTATGATTTTTGCGAGTTTCGGTGTGTGTTAGTCCACAGATTTTCTCGAGATTTGATTGATCGTCTCCGTTTGATCCCAAATTTTGGCTGTGCACAGCCTACGATCCTTGATGATGAGCGCCTATCATTTCATTTGATCGGCATCACTATTTTTTGCATAAATGAGAATTTAGAATTTTTGCGATTTTCGGTGCGTGTTGGCCCACATATTTTTTGAGATTTGATCGGTCCTCTCCGTTTGGCCCCAAATTTGTGTTGTGCGTAGCCTACAAACCCTGGTGATGAGCGCCCTGTCATTTAATTTGATCGGCATCACTATTTTTCTCATAAATGAGAATTTTTAATTTTCGCAATTTTCGGTGTGTGTTAGCCTATGGATTTCTCGAGATTTTATTGATCATCTCCGTTTGGCCCCAAATATTGACTGCACGTAGCCTACAAGGCCTGGTGACGAACGTCCTATCATTTCATTTGATCGGCATAATCATTTTTCAAATAAATGAGAATTTACGATTTTTGCGATTTTTGATGTATGTTAGCCCACGGATTTCTCGAGATTTGATTGACCGTCTCCGTTTGGCCCAAAAAAATTTTCGTGCGCAGCCTATAATCCCTTGTGACGAGCGCCCTATCACTTTATTTGATTGGCATAACCATTTTTCGAATAAATGAGAATTTACGATTTTCGCGATTTTTGGTGTATGTTAGCCCACAGATTTCTCGAGATTTATTCGGTCATCTCCGTTCGGCCCCAAATTTTGGCCGTCCGCAGCCTACAAGGCCTGGTGACGAGCGCCCTATCACTTTATTTGATTGGCATAACCATTTTTCGCATAAATAAGAATTTAGATTTTTTGTGATTTTCGGTGTGTGTTAGCCCACGGATTTCTCGAGATTTGATTGATCGTCTCGGTTTGGCAACTAATTTTTGTTGTGCGCAGCCTACAAACCTTGATGACGAGCGCCTTATCATTTCATTTGATCAGCATAACCATTTTTTGAATAAATGAGAATTTATAATTTTCGCGGTTTTCGGTGTGGGTTAGCCCACAGATTTCTCGAGATTTGATCGTTCGTCTTCGTTCAGCCCCAAATTTTGGTCGTCCGCAGCTTACAAGGCCTGGTGATGAGCGCCCTATCACTTTATTTGATCGGCATAACAATTTTTCGCATAAATGAGAATTTTTTATTTTTAAAATTTTCGGTATGTGTCAGCCCACGGATTTCTTGAGATTTGATCGGTCGTCTCCATTTGGCCCCCAATTTTTGCTGTGCGTAACCTACAAACCTTGGTGATGAGTGCCCTATAATTTCATTTGATCGGCATCACTATTTTTCGCATAAATGAGAGTTTATGATTTTCGCGATTTTCGGTGTTTGTTAGCCCACGAATTTCTCGAGATTTGATTGACCGTCTCCGTTTGGACCCAAATTTTGGCTATGCGGAGCCTACAAGGCCTGGTGACGAGTGCCCTATTATTTCATTTGACCGGCATCACTATTTTTTGCATAAATGAGAATTTACGATTTTTCGCAATTTTCGGTGTATGTTAGCCCATAGATTTCTTGAGATTTTGTTGACCGACTCCGTTTGACCCAAAATTTTAGCTGCGCGCAGCCGATAAGGCCTGGTGACGAGAGCCCTATCATTTCATTTGATCGGCATACATTTTTCGCATAAATGAGAGTTTACGATTTTTGCGAATTTCTGTGTGTGTTAGCCCTTTAATCACAAAATAAGAACCGTTGAGATTCAAGTCCTTTGATGAGATCTTACATAATGTTTTTAAAACTGTAATATAATCACCGGAAAAGAAGTTCATTAGTGGCACATTATCTTAATGATCATAACTTCGGGTTGGATTATCCGTTTTACATGAATTTTTTTTCATTTTGTGTATTTTTTAGAGATCTATCTCGAAAAACTATTGCAAGGTAGTATGGAGAAGTCAATATTCTCAAAATATGCCTCTATCGCAATCATTCAATATTTTTTCCAATTTGGTTAACAATTTTAATTTTAAAACTGGTCCTAACGACCCGCAACAACCGACACCACCATGGTTAGCGGCCATGGTAGGCCAGCAATACCACCACCAATCTCTAGCATTGTCTTTATAGCATAAGGATAAGCATGTGTGTTTCCTTATAAAATTTCGCTCGCTGGGCATTGATCGAAGGGCGTTGGGTCTCGGCATAGGTCAGCATGTGTCATCCGATGTTGGTCGGTCTGTCGACACTGGCATAGTGCGCCTATGTTGCTAACGTTCAAACATTTTGGTGTGTGTTAGCCCACGGATTTCTCGAGATTTGATCGGCCGTCTCCATTCGGCCCCAAATTTTGGCGTTGTGCAGCCTACAAATCCTGGTGGCGAGCGCCCTATCACTTCATTTTATTGGCATAATCATTTTTCGAATAAACAAGATTTTATGATTTTCGCAATTTTCAATATATGTTAGTCCACATATTTCTCGATATTTTATTGATCGTCTCCGTTTGACCCCATATTTTGGTTGTGCACAGCCTTCAATCTCTGGTGACGAGCGCCCTACCACATCATTTAATCGGCATCATCATCTTTTGCATAAATGAGAATTTATGATTTTCGCGATTTCTGATGTATGTTAGCCCACAGATTTTTCGAGATTTGATCGTTACTCTCCGTTTGGCCCCAAATTTTTGTTGTGCGTAGCCTACAAACCCTAGTGACGAGCGCCCTATCATTTAATTTGATCGGCATCACTATTTTTCACATAAATGAGAACTTATAATTTTCGCAATTTTTGGTGTGTGTTAGCCCACGAATTTATCGAGATTTTATTGACCGTCTCTGTTTGAACCCAAATTTTGATTGCGCGTAGCCTACAAGGCCTGGTAACGAGCGTCTTATTATTTCATTTGATCGGCATAACCATTTTTCAAATAAATGAGAATTTTCGATTTTCACGATTTTCGGTGTATTAGCCCACGGATTTCTCGAGATTTGATTGACCGTCTCCGTTTGGCCCAATATTTTTGTCGTGCACAGCCTAGAATCCCTGGTGACGAGCGCCCTATCACTTTATTTTATTGGCATAATCATTTTTCGAATAAATGAGAATATATGATTTTCGCAATTTTCGGTGTATGTTAGCCTACAAATTTCTCGAGATTTAATCGGTCGTTTCAGTTTGGCCCCAAATTTTGGCCGTCCGCAGCCTACAAGGCCTGGTGATGAGCGCCCTATCACGTTATTTGATCGGCATAATCATTTTTTTCATATATAAGAATTTAGAATTTTTACGATTTTCGATGTGTATTAGCCCGCGGATTTCTCGAGATTTGATCGGTCGTCTCCGTTTGGAAACTAACTTTGGTTGTGCGCAGCCTACATACCTTAATGAGGAGTGCCTATTCATTTTATTTGATCGGCATAACCATTTTTTGAATAAATGAGAATTTATAATTTTTGCGGTTTTCGGTGTGGGTTAGCCCACGAATTTCTCGAGATTTGATCGGTCGTCTCCGTTCGGCCCCAAATTTTAGCCGTCCGCAGCCTAAAAGGCCTGGTGATGAGCGCCCTATCACTTTGTTTGATCGGCATAACAATTTTTTGCGTAAATGAGAATTTATTATTTTCACGATTTTCGGTGTGTGTTCGCCCACGAATTTCTCGAGATTTGATCGGTTGT
Source organism: Datura wrightii (assembly GCA_035772735.1). Classification (NCBI taxonomy): domain Eukaryota; kingdom Viridiplantae; phylum Streptophyta; class Magnoliopsida; order Solanales; family Solanaceae; genus Datura; species Datura wrightii. The sequence goes on along the minus strand of JASDFA010000016.1, from coordinate 201,296,368 downwards.
CTCGATTTGGCCTCAAATTTTTGCTGTGCGTAGCCTACAAATCCTGGTGACGAGTGCCCTATTATTTCATTTGATCGGCATCACTATTTTTCTCATAAATGAAAATTTATGATTTTTGCAATTTTCGGTGTGTGTTAGCCCACAGATTTCTCGAGATTTGATTGACCGTCTCCATTCGGTCCCAAATTTTGGCATTGTGCAGCCTACAAACCCTGGTGACGAGTGTCCTATCACTTCATTTTATTGGCATAACCATTTTTCGAATAAACGAGAATTTATGATTTTCGCGATTTTCTGTGTATGTTAGCCCACAGATATCTCGAGATTTTATTGATCGTGTCCGTTTGACCCCAAATTTAGGCCGTGCGCAGCCTTCAACCTCTGGTGACGAGCGTCCTACCACTTCATTTGATCGGCATCATAATATTTTTGCATAAATGAGAATTTATGATTTTTGTGATTTTCGGTGTGTGTTAGCCCACAGATTTCTCGAGATTTGATTGACCGTCTCCGCTTCGCCCCAAATTTTGGCTGTACACAGACTACGAACCTTGATGACGAGAACGCTATCATTTCATTTGATCGGCATCACTATTTTTTGCATGAATGAGAATATACGATTTTCACAATTTTCGGTGTGTGTTAGCACACGGATTTCTAGAGATTTTATTGATCGTCTCCGTTTGACCCCAAATTTTAGCTGTGCGTAGCCTACAAGGGCTTGTGACGAGCGTCCTATCATTTCATTTGATCGGCATAACCATTTTCTGAATAAATGAGAATTACGATTCTCGCGATTTTCGATGTATGTTAGCCTACGGATTTTTCGAGATTTGATTGACGTCTCCGTTTGGCCCAAAATTTTTATCGTGCGTAGCCTAAAATCCCTGGTGACGAGCGCCCCACTTTATTTGATCGGCATAACCATTTTTCGAATAAATAAAAATTTACAATTTTCGCAATTTTCGGTATATGTTAGCCCACAGATTTCTCGAGATTTAATCGGTCGTCTCCGTTCGGCCCCAAATTTTGGTCGTCCGCAGCCTACAAGGCCTGGTGACGAGCGTTCTATCACTTTATTTGATCGGCATAACCATTTTTCACATAAATGAGAATTTAGAATTTTTGCGATTTTCGGCGTGTCTTAGCCCACGGATTTCGCAAGATTTGATCGGTCGTCCCTGTTTGGCAACTAATTTTGGTTGTGCGTAGCCTACAGACCTTGATGACGAGCGCCTTATCATTTCATTTGATCGGCATAATCATTTTTTGAATAAATGAGAATTTATGATTTTCGCGGTTTTCGGTGTGGGTTAGCCCACATATTTCTCGAGACTTGATTGGTCGTCTCCGTTCGGCCCCAAATTTTGGCCGTCCGCAGCCTACAAGGCCTAGTGATGAGCGCTCTATCACTTTATTTGATCGGCATAACAATTTTTCGCATAAATGAGAATTTATGTTACACGATTTTCGGTGTATGTTAGCCTACGAATTTGATCGGTCGTCTCCGTTTGGCCCCAAATTTTTGTTGTGCGTACCTACAAACCTGGTGACGAGCGCCCTAATATTTCGTTTGATCGGCATCACTATTTTTCGCGTAAATGAGAATTTGTGATTTTCGTAATTTTCGGTGTGTGTTAGCCCACAAATTTCTCGAGATTTGATTGACCGTCTCCGTTTGGCCCCAAATTTTGGTCGTGCGCAGCCTAGAATCCCTGGTGATTAGCGCCCTATCACTTAATTTGTTCGGAATAACCATTTTCTAATAAATGAAATTTACGATTTTCTTGATTTTCGGTGTACGTTAACCACAAATTTCTCAAGATTTGAGCGGTTGTCTCCGTTCGGTCCCAAATTTTGGTCGTCCGCAGCCTACAAGGCCTGGTGACGAGCGTCGTATCACTTTATTTGATCGACATAACTATTTTTTGCATAAATTAGAATTTAGAATTTTCGCTATTTTCGGTTTGTGTAAGCCCACATATTTCTCGAGATTTGATCGGTCGTCTATGTTTGGCCCCAAATTTTGGTTGTGCGCAGCCTATAAACGCCTGGTGACGAGCGCCCTATCATTTAATTTGATCGGCATCACTATTTTTTGCATAATTGAGAATTTATGATTTTCGCAATTTTTGGTTTATGTTAGCCCACAGATTTATCGAGATTTGATTAACCGTCTCCGTTTGGCCCCAATTTCGGTCGTGCGCAGCCTAGAATCTCTGGTGACGATCCCCCTATCACTTTATTTGATCGGCTTAACCATATTTCGAATAAATGAGAATTTACGATTTTTCACGACTTTCGGTGTATGTTTTCCCATAGATTACTCGAGATTTGATCCATCCACTCCGTTCGGCCCCAAATATTGGACGTCCGCAGCCTAAAAGGCCTGGTGACGAGCGCACTATCACTTTATTTGATCGGCATAACCATTTTTTGCATATATTAAAATTAACGATTTTTGCGATTTTTGGTGTGTGTTAGCCCGCAGATTTCTCAAGATTTTATCGGTCGTCTATGTTTTGCCCCAAATTTTGGCTGTGCGCAGCCTACAAATCTTGGTGACGAGGGCCCAATCATTTCATTTGATCGGCATCACTATTTTTCGCATAAATGAGAATTTATGATTTTCGTGATTTTCGGTGTGTGTTAGCCCACAAATTTCTCGAGATTTGATTTACCGTCTTCGTTTGGCCTCAAATTTTGACTGTGCGTAGCCTACAAGGTCTGGTGACGAGCGCCCTATCATTTCATTTGATCGGCATCACTATTTTTCGCATAAATGAGAATTTAGGATTTTTGCGATTTTCGGTGTGTGTTAGCCCACGAATTTCTCTAGATTTGGTTGACTGTCTCTGTTTGACCCAAAATTTTAGCTTCGCGCAGCCTACAAGGCCTGGTGATGAGTGCCCTATCATTTCATTTGATCGACATAACCATTTTTTGCATAAATGAGAATTTACGATTTTTGCGATTTTCGGTGTGTGTTAGCCTTTTAATCACAGAATAAGAACTGTCGAGATACAAGTCTTTTGATGAGATATTACATAATGTTGTTAAAACTGTAATATAATCGCCGGAAATAGAGTTCATTAGTGGCACATTATCTTAAATCATAACTATGGGCTGGATTATCCGTTTTACATAATTTTTCTATTCATTTTTTGTATTTTCTTCAGATCTATCCGGACAAACTGCCGCAAGGCAGTTTGGCGGAGCCAATTTTCTCAAGATATGCCTCTATCGCAGTCATTCAATATTTTCTCAATTTTGTTAACAGTTTTAATTTAAAAACTGGTCCTAACGACCCACCACAACCGACACCACCATGACAAGCGACCAAGGTAGGCTAGCACGACCACCACCAATCTCTAGCATTGTCTTTATAGCATAATGATAAGCATAGGTGTTTTCTTATAAAATTTCGCTTGCTGCACATTGATCGAGGGGTATTGGGTCTCGTCATAGGTCAGCATTCTGCCGACACTAGCATAGTGCGCCTATGTTGCTAACTTTCAAACTTTTCGGTGTGTGTTAGCCCATGAAATTTTCGCGATTTCATCGGTCGTCTCTGTTCGGCCCCAAATTTTGGTCGTGCGCAGCCTAGAAACCCTGGAGAAGAGATCCCTATCACTTTATTTGATCGGCATAACCATTTTTCAAATAAATGAGACTTTACGATTTTCGTGATTTTCGGTGTATGTTAGCCCACGGGTTTCTCGAGATTTGGTTGACCTCTCCGTTGACCCAAAATTTTAGCTGCACGCAGCCTACAAGGCTTGATGTCGAGCGCCCTATCATTTCATTTGATCGGCATAACCATTTTTCGCATAAATGGAAATTTACGATTTTTGTGATTCTCGGTGTGTTAGCCCTTTAATCACAAAATAAAAACAGCACTACCACCACCAATCTCTAGCATTGTCTTTATAGCATAAGGATAAGCATGAGTGTTTCCTTATAAAATTTCACTTGCTAGGCATTGATCGAGAGGCGTTGGGTCTCAGCATAGGTCAGCATGTGTCATCCGATGTCGTCCGGTCTTCCGACACCAGCATAGGGCGCCTATATTTCTAATTTTAAAACTTTTCGGTGTGTGTTAGCCCACGGATTTCTCGAGATTTGATCGGTCGTCTCCGTTCGGCCCAAAATTTTGGCATTGCGCAGCCTACAAACCCTGATGACGAGATCCCTATAACTTTACTTGATCGGCATAACCATTTTTTGAATAAATGAGAATTTACAATTTTTGCGATTTTCGGTGTATGTTAGCCCACTGGCTTTTCGAGATTTGAATGACAGTCTCCGTTATGCCCCAAATTTTGGCCGTGCGCAGCCTCAAAAGCCTAGTGACGAGCGCCCTACCACTTCATTTGATCGGCATCATCATTTTCCGCATAAAGTAGAATTTATGAAAAAAGCGATTTTCGGTGTGTGTTAGCCCATTGATTTCTCGAGATTTGATTGACCGTCTACGTTTGGCCCCATATTTTGGTTGTGCGCAACCTACGAACCTTGATGACGAGTGTCTTATCATTTCATTTGATCAGCATCACTATTTTTCGCATGAATGAGAATTTACAATTTTCGTGATTTTCGTTGTGTGTTAGCCTACAGATTTCTCGAGATATTTTTGACCGTCTCCGTTTGGCCCCAAATTTTTTCTGTGCGCAGCCTACAAGGCCTGGTGACGAGCGCCGCATTATTTCATTTGATTGGTATCACTATTTTTTGCATAAATGAGAATTTATGATTTTCGCGATTTTCGATGTGTGTTAGCCCACGGATTTCTCAAAGTTTGATTGACCGTCTCTGTTTGGCCCCAAATTTTGGCTGTGCGCAACCTACGAACCTTGATGATGCGCGCCCTATCAGTTTATTTGATCGGCATCACTATTTTTCGCATAAATGAGAATTTACGATTTTCTCAATTTTCGGTTTGTGTTAGCCCACGAATTTGTCGAGATTTTATTGACCGTCTCCGTTTTGCACGAAATTATTTTTGTGCGTAGCCTACAAGGCCTGGTGACGAGTGCCCTATCATTTCATTTGATCGGCATCACTATTTTTCGGATAAATGAGAATTTATGATTTTTGCGATTTTCGGTGTATGTTAGCCCACGAATTTCTCGAGATTTGATTGACCGTCTCCGTTTGACCCCAAATTTTGGTCATGCGCAGCATAGAATCCTGTCACTTTATTTGATCGGCATAACCATATTTCGAATAAATGAGAACTTATGATTTTCGTGATTTTCGGTATATGTTATCCCACGGATATCTCAAGATTTGATCGGTCGTCTCCATTCGGCCCCAAATTTTGGCTGTCCGCAGCCTACAAGACCTGCTGACGAGCGCTCTATCACTTTATTTGATCGGCATAACCATTTTTTGCATAAATAAGAATTTTGAATTTTCGTGATTTTCTGTGTGTTAGCCCACGGATTTCTCGAGATTTGATCGGTCGTCTCCGTTTGACCCCAAATTTTGGCTGTGCGCATCCTACAAACCCTGGTGATGAGGACCCTATCATTTCATTTGATCGACATCAACAATTTTAGCATAAATGAGAATTTACAATTTTTGCGATTTTCGGTGTGTGTTAGCACACGAATATCTCGAGATTTGATTGATCATCTTTGTTCGGTCCAAAATTTTGGCCTTCCGCAGCCTACAAAGCCTGGTGACTAGCACTCTATCACTTTATTTAATCGGCATAACCATTTTTCGCTTAAATGAGAATTTAGAATTTTCATAATTTTCGGTGTGTGTTAGCACACGGATTTCTCGAGATTTGATCGATCGTCTCCGTTCGGCCCTAAATTTTGGCCGTGCGCAGTCTACAAATCCTGGTGACGAGAGTTCTATCACATTTTTTAATTGGCATAACCATTTTTCAAATAAATGGGAATTTATGATTTTCGCAATTTCAGTGTGTGTTAGCCCACGAATTTCTCGAGATTTGATTGACCGTCTCCGTTAGGCCCCAAATTTTGGCCGTGGGTAGCCTACAAAGCCTAGTGACGAGCGCCCTACCACTTCATTTGATCGGATTAACCATTTTTTAATAAATAAGAATTTACGATTTTCGCGATTTCCAGTGTGTGTTAGCCCACGGTTTTCTCGAGGTTTAGTTGACCGTCTCAGTTTGATTGAAAATTTTAGCTGTGCCCAGCCTACAAGGCCTGGTGACGAGTGCCCTATCATTTCATTTGATTGGTATAACCATTTTTTGAATAAATGAGAATTTACGATTTTCACTATTTTCTGTGTGTGCTACCCCACGGATTTCTCGAGATTTGATTGACCGTCTCCGTTTGGTCCAAAATTTTGGCATTGCGCAGCCTACGAACCCTGGTGACGAGCCCCCTATCACTTTACTTGATCGACATAACCATTTTTTGGATAAATGAGAATTTACAATTTTTGCTATTTTCGGTGTATGTTAGCCCACTGATTTTTCGAGATTTGAATGACAGTCTCCGTTATGCCCCAAATTTTAGCCGTGCGCAGCGTCAAAATCCTAGTGACGAGCACCCTACCACTTCATTTGATCGGCATCATCATTTTTCGCATAAAGTAGAATTTATGATATTCGCGATTTTCGGTGTGGGTTAGCCCATGGATTTCTCAAGATTTGATTGACCGTCTCCGTTTGGCCTCATATTTTGGCTGTGCGCAACCTACGAACCTTGACGACGAGTGTCCTATCATTTCATTTGATCGGCGTCACTATTTTTCGCATAAATGAGAATTTATGATTTTCGTGATTTTTGTTGTTTGTTAGCCTACGGATTTTTTTGACCGTCTCCGTGGGACCCCAAATTTTTGCTGTGCGCAGCCTACAAGGCCTGGTGACGAGCGCCGTATTATTTCATTTGATCGGCATCACTATTTCTCGCATAAATAAAAATTTACGATTTTCGCAATTTTCGTTGTATGTTGTCCCGCGGATTTCTCGAGATTTGGTTGACCGTCTCCGTTTGACCAAAAATTTTAGTTGCGTGCAGCCTACAAGGCCTGGTGAAGAGCGTCCTATCATTTCATTTGATCGGCATAACCATTTTTCAAATAAATGAGAATTTACAATTTTCGCGATTTTCGGTGTATGTTAGGCCACAGATTTCTCGAGATTTGATTGACCGTCTCTGTTTGGCGCCAAGTTTTGGTCGTACGCAGCCTAGAATTCCTGGTGACAAGCGCCCTATCACTTTATTTGATAGGCATAACTATATTTCGAATAAATGAGAATTTACGATTTTCTCGATTTTTGATTTATGTTATCTCACAGATTTCTCGATATTTGATCGGCCGTGTCCGTTCAGCCCCACATTTTGGTCGTCCGCAGCCTACAAGGCCTGTTGACGAGTGCTCTGTCACTTTATTTGATTGACATAACCATTTTTTTCATAAATTAGAATTTAGAATTTTCGCGATTTTCGGTGTGTGTTAGCCCACGGATTTCTCGAGATTTGATCGGTCATCTCCATTTGGCCCAAACTTTGGTCGTGCGCAGCCTACAAATTCTGGTGACGAGCGCCCTATCACTTTATTTGATTGACATAACTATTTTTCGAATATATGAGAATTTACGATTTTCACGATTTTCAGTGGATATTAGCTCATGGATTTTTCAAGATTTGAATGACAGTCTCCGTTAGGCCCGAAATTTTGGTCGTGCGCATTCTAAAAAGCCTAGTGACGAGCGCCCTACCACTTCATTTGATCGGCATCATCATTTTTTTCATAAATGAGAATTTATGATTTTCGCAATTTTCGGTGTGTGTTAGTCCACGGATTTCTCGAGATTTGATTGACCATCTCCGTTTGGCCCTAAATTTTGATTATGTGCAACCTACGGACATTGATGACGATCGCCCTATCATTTCATTTGATCGGCATCACTATTTTTCGCATAAATGAGAATTTACGATTTTCATGATTTTCGGTATGTGTTAGCCCACGAATTTCTCGAGGTTTGATTGACCGTCTCCGTTTGGCCCCAAATTTTAGCTGTGCGACAGCCTATAAGGCCTGGTGACGAGCACCCTATCAATTCATTTGATCGGCATCACTATTTTTCGCATAAATGAGAATTTACTATTTTCGCGATTTTCATTGTATGTTAGCCCACAGATTTCTCGAGATTTGATTGACCATCTCCGGTTTACCCAAAATTTTAGCTGCGTGCAGCCTACAAGGCCTGGTAAGGAGCTCCCAATCATTTCATTTGATCGACATAACCATCTTTTGAATAAATGAGAATTTACGATTTTCGGTGTGTGTTATCCCTTTAATCACAAAATATGAACTGCCGAGATGCTAGTCTTTTGATGAGATCTTACATAATGTTGTTAAAACTGTAATATAATCGCCGAAAAAAGAGTTCATTAGTGGTACATTATCTTAATGATCATAACTTTGGGATGGATTATCCGTTTTACGTGATTTTTTTAATTTTGTATATTTTTTCGAGATCTATACGGACAAACTACCGCAAGGCAGTTTGGCGGAGAGAATTTTCTCAAAATATACCTCTATCACAGTCATTCAATATTTTTTCCAATTTGGTTAACAGTTTTGATTTAAAAACTTGTCCTAACGACCCACCACAACCGGTACCATCATTGCAAGTGACCATGGAAGGCAAACACTACTACCACCAATCTCTAGCATTGTCTTTATAGCATAAGGATAAGCATAGGTGCTTTCTTTTAAATTTTCACTCGCTAGGCGTTGATCGAGGGGCGTTGAGTCTCGACATAGGTCAGCATATGTCATCCGATGTCGGTCGGTCATCCGACACTGGCATAGTGCGCCTATGTTGCTAACTTTCAAATTTTTCGATGTGTATTAGCCCATAGATTTTCTCGAGATTTGATCGATTGTCTCCGTTCGACCCCAAATTTTGGCCGTGCGCAGCCTACAAATCCTGGTGACGAGCGCCCTATCACTTTATTTTATTGGCATAACCATTTTTCAAATAAATGAGAATTTACTATTTTCGCAATTTTCGGTTAATGTTAGCCCACGGATTTCTTGAGATTTGGTTGACCGTCTCAGTTTGACCCAAAATTTTAGCTGCGCGCAGCCTAGAAACCCTGGTGACGAGCGCCCTATGACTTTATTTGATTGGCATAACCATTTCTCGAATAAATGAGAATTTACTATTTTCGCGATTTTTGCGATTTTCGGTGTACGTTAGCCCACGTATTTCTCGAGATTTAATCGGTCATCTCCGTTCGGCCCCAAATTTTGACTGTGCGTAGCCTACAAACCCTTGTGACGAGGGCCCTATCAATTTATTTGATTGGCATAACTATTTTTTGAATAAATGAGAATTTACAATTTTCGCGATTTTCAGTGTGTATTAGCTAAGAATTTCTCGAGATTTGATTGACCGTCTCCGTTTGGCCCCAAATTTTGGCTGTGCGCGACTTACAAGGCATGGTGACGAGCGCCCTATCATTTCATTTGATCGGCATCACTATTTTTTGCATAAATGAGAATTTACGATTTTTGCGATTTTCGGTGTGTTAGCCCACGGATTTCTCGAGATCTGGTTGACCGTCTCCGTTTGGCCCCAAATTTTGACTGTGTGTAGCCTACAAACCCTTGTGACGAGGGCCCTATCAATTTATTTGATTGGCATAACTATTTTTTGAATAAATGAGAATTTACAATTTTCGCGATTTTCAGTGTGTATTAGCTAAGAATTTCTCGAGATTTGATTGACCGTCTCCGTTTGGCCCCAAATTTTGGCTGTGCGCGGCTTACAAGGCATGGTGACGAGCGCCCTATCATTTCATTTGATCGGCATCACTATTTTTCGCATAAATGAGAATTTACGATTTTCGCGATTTTCGGTGTGTTAGCCCACGGATTTCTCGAGATCTGGTTGACCGTCTCCGTTTGGCCCCAAATTTTGGCTGTGCATAGCCTACGATCCTTGATGACGATCGCCTATCATTTAATTTGATCGGCATCACTATTTTTTCCATAAATGAGAATTTAGAATTTTCGCGATTTTCGGTGTGTGTTAGCCCACAATTTTTTTGAGATTTGATCGGTCCTCTCCGTTTGGCCCCAAATTCGTGTTGTGCGTAGCCTACAAACCCTGGTGATGAGCGCCCTGTCATTTAATTTGATCGGCATCACAATTTTCGCATAAATGAGAATTTACAATTTTCATAATTTTCGGTGTATGTTAGCCCACGGATTTCTCGAGATTTGATCGGTCATCTCCGTTCGGCCCCAAATTTTGGCCGTACGCAGCCTATAAGGCCTGGTGACGAGCTCCCTACCACTTTATTTATCGGCATAACCATTTTTTGCATAAATGAGAAATTAGAATTTTCGCGATTTTCGTTGTGTGTTAGCCCACGGATTTCTCGAGATTTCATTGGTCGTCTCCGTTCGGCCCAAATTTTGGCCGTGCGCAGCCTACAAATCCTGGCGACGAGCGCCTATCACTTTATTTGATCGGCATAACATTTTTTGAATAAAGGAGAATTTATGATTTTTCGCGATTTTTGGTGAATGTTAACCCACATATTTTTTGAGATTTGAATGACAGTCTCCGTTAGGACCCAAATTTAGGTCGTGCGTAGCCTACAAAGCCTAGTGACAAGCGTCCTACCACTTCATTTGATCGGCATAACTATTTTTTGAATAAATGAGAATTTACAATTTTCGCGATTTTTGGTGTATGTTAGCCAACGGATTTCTCGAGATTTGGTTGACCGTGTCAGTTTGACCCAAAATTTTAGTTTTGCGGAGCCTACAAGGCCTGATGACGAGCGCCCTATCATTTCATTTTATCGGCATAACCATTTTTTGAATAAATGAGAATTTACGATTTTCAGTGAATGTTAGCCCACGGATTTCTCGAGATTTGATTGACCGTCTCCGTTTGGCCCCAAATTTTGGCCATGCGCAACCTAGAAACCCTTGTGACGAGCTCCCTATCACTTTATTTTATCGGCATAATCATTTTTTGAATAAATGAAAATTTACGATTTTCGCAATTTTTGGTGTACATTAACACACAGATTTCTCGAGATTTGATCGGTCATCTCCATTCGGCCCAAATTTTGGCTGCGCGCAGCCTACAAACCCTTGTGATGAGCGCCCTATCAATTTATTTGATCGGCATAATCATTTTTTGAATAAATGAAAATTTACGATTTTCGCAATTTTCGGTGTACATTAACACACAGATTTCTCGAGATTTGATCGGTCATCTCCATTCGGCCTAAATTTTGGCTGCGCGCAGCCTACAAACCCTTGTGATGAGCGCCCTATCAATTTATTTGATCAGCATAACTATTTTTTGAATAAATGAGAATTTACGATTTTCGCGATTTTCGTGTGTGTTAACAAAGAATTTCTCGAGATTTGATTGACCCGTCTCCGTTTGGCTCCAGATTTTGGCTGTGCGCAGCCTACAAGGCCTGGTGACGAGCACCCTATCATTTCATTTGATCGGCATCACTATTTTTTGCATAAATGAGAATTTATGATTTTCGCAACTTTTGGTGTATGTTAGCTCACTGATTTCTCGAGATTTGATTGGTCGTCTCCGTTCGGCCCCAAATTTTGATCGTGCGCAGCCTATAAGGCCTGGTGACGAACTCCCGATTACTTTATTTTATCGGCATAATCATTTTTTACATAAATAAGAAATTAGGATTTTCGCTATTTTCGGTGTGTGTTAGCCCACGAATTTCTCGAGATTTGATCGGTCGTCTCCGTTCAGCCCCAAATTTTGGCCGTGCGCAGCCTACAAATCTTGGTGACGAGTGCCCTATCACTTTATTTGATCGTCATAACCATTTTTCGAATAAAGAGAATTTATGATTTTTGCAATTTTCGGTGAATGTTAGCCCGCGAATTTTTTGAAATTTGAATAACAGTCTCTGTTAGGCCCCAAATTTTGGTCATGCGTAGCCTACTAAGCCTAGTGATGATCGTCCTACCACTTCATTTGATCGGTATAACTAATTTTTGAATAAATAAGAATTTACATTTTTTGTGATTTTCGATGTGTGTTAGCTCACGGATTTCTAAAGATTTGATCGGTTATCTCCGTTTGGCCCCAAATTTTGGTCGTGCGCAGCCGACAAACCCTGGTGACAAGCGCCCTATGACTTTATTTGATCGGCATAACCATTTTTCAAATAAATGAGAATTTACGATTTTCGCGATTTTCTATGTATGTTAGCCCACGAATTTCTCGAGATTTGATTGACCGTCTCCATTTGGCCGCAAATTTTTACCGTGCGAATCCTAGAAACCCTGGTGACGAGCGCCCTATCACTTTATTTAATCGGCATAACCATTTTTCGAATAAATGAGAATTTTCTATTTTTGCGATTTTTGGTGTACGTTAGCCCACGTATTTCTCGAGATTTGATCGGTCATCTCCGTTCGGCCCCAAATTTTGGTCGTGCGCAACCTACAAACCCTTGTGACGATCGCCCTATCAATTTATTTGATCGGTATAACTATTTTTTGAATAAATGAGAATTTACGATTTTCGTGATTTCGGTGTGTGTAAGCCAAGAATTTCTCGAGATTTGATTGATCGTCTTCGTTTGGCCCTAAATTTTGGCTGTGCGCAGCATACAAGGCCTGGTGACGAGCGCCCTATCATTTCATTTGATTGGCATCACTATTTTTCGCATAAATGAGAATTTACGATTTTCGCAATTTTCGGTGTATGTTAGCCCACAAATTTCTCGAGATTTGATTGGTCGTCTCCGTTCGGCCCCAAATTTTGGTCGTGCACAGCTACAAGGCCTGATGATGAACGCCCTATCACTTTATTTTATTGGCATAACCATTTTTCGCATAAATGAGAAATTAGGATTTTTGCGATTTCGGTGTGTGTTAGCCCACGGATTTCTCGAGATTTGATCGGTCGTCTCCGTTCGGCCCCAAATTTTTGCCGTGCGCAGCCTACAAATCCTGGTGACGAGCGTCCTATCACTTTATCTGATCGGCATAACTATTTTTCGAATAAACGAGAATTTATGATTTTCGTGATTTTCGGTGAATATTAGCCCACGGAATTTTCAAAATTTGAATGACAGTCTCCGTTAGGCCCAAATTTTGGCCGTGCGCAGCCTACAAAGCCTAGTGACAAGAGCCCTACCACTTCATTTGATCGGCATAACCATTTTTTGAATAAATGAGAATTTACAATTTTCGCGATTTTTGGTGTGTTATCCCACAAATTTCTCAAGATTTGATCGTCCGTCTCCGTTCAGCCCCAAATTTTGGCAGTGCGCAGCCTACAAACCCTGCTGACGAGCGCCCTATGACTTTATTTGATCGGCATAACCATTTTTTGAATAAATGAGAATTTACGATTTTCAGTGAATGTTAGCCCACAGATTTTTCGAGGTTTGAATGATAGTCTCCGTTAGGCACCAAATTTTTGTTGTGCAAAGCCTACAAAGCCTGGTGATGAGCTCCGTACCACTTCATTTGATCGGCATAATCATTTTTCACATAAATGAGAATTTATAATTTTTGCGATTTTCAATATATGTTAGCCCACAGATTTCTCGAGATTTGATAAACTGTCTCCGTTTGGCCCCAAATTTTAGCCTACGCAGCCTAGAAACCCTGGTGACGAGCGCCCTATTACTTTATTTGATCGGCATAACTATTTTTCTAATAAATGAGAATTTACGATTTTTATGATTTTCGGTGTATGTTAGCCCACGGATTTCTCAAAATTTGATCGGTCGTCTCTGTTAGTCCCTAAATTTTGGTCGTACGCAGCCTACAAATCCTGGTGACGAGCTCCCTACCACTTCATTTGATCGGCATAATCATTTTTTGAATAAATAAGAATATACAGTTTTTGCGATTTTTGCTATATGTTAGCCCACGGATTTTTTGAGATTTGATCGGTCGTCTCCATTCGGCCTCAAATTTTGGTCGTGCACAGCCTACATACCCTAGTGACGAGCGCCCTATCATTTCATTTGATCGGCATAACCATTTTTCGCATAAATGAGAATTTACGATTTTTGCGATTTTCGGTGTATGTTAGCCCACCGATCTCTCGGAATTTGGTTGACCATCTTCATTTGACCTAAAATTTTAGCTGCGCTCAGCCTACAAGGCCTGGTGACGAGCACCCCATCATTTCATTTGATCGGCATAACCATTTTTCGCATAAATGAGAATTTACGATTTTCGCGATTTTCGATGTGTGTTAGCCCTTTAATCACAAAATAAGAACTGTCGAGATGCAAGTCTTTTGATGAGATCTTACATAATGTTGTTAAAACTATAATATAATCGTTGGAAAGAGTTCATTAGTGGCACATTATCTTAATGATCATAACTTTGGGATGGATTATCCATTTTACATGTTTTTTTTCATTGGATCGGCATCTCTATTTTTTGCATAAATGAGAATTTATGATTTTCGCGATTTTCGGTGTATGTTAGCCCAAGAATTTCTTGAGATTTGGTTGACCGTCTCCGTTTGAACCAAAATTTTAGCTGCACATGCCCTATCATTTCATTTGATCGGCATAACCATTTTTCGAATAAATGAGAATTTACGATTTTTGCAATTTTCGGTGTATGTTAGCCCACGAATTTCTTGAGATTTGATTGACCGTCTCAGTTTGATCCAAAATTTTAGCGGCGCGCAACCTATAAGGCCTGGTGATGAGCGCCCTATCATTTAATTTGATCGGCATAACCATTTTTTGGATAAATGAGAATTTACAATTTTCATGATTTTCGGTGTATGTTAGCCCATGAATTTCTCGAGATTTGATTGACCGTCTCCGTTTGGCCCCATATTTTGGCCGTGCGTAGCCTAGAATCCATGGTGACGAGCTCCCTACCACTTCAATTGATCGGCATAATCATTTTTTGAATAAATGAGAATTTACGATTTTCGCGATTTTCGGTATGTGTTAGTCCATGAATTTATCGAGATTTGATTGACCGTCTCCGTTCGGCCCCCAAATTTTAGCTGTGGCCAGCCTACAAGGCCTATTGATGAGTGCTTTATCAATTTTATTTTTCGGCATCACTATTTTTTGCATAAACGATAATTTACTATTTTCAAGATTTTCGGTGTGTGTTGGTCTGTGAATTTCTCGATATTTGATTAATCGTCTTTCGTTCGGCCCCAAATTTTGGCTGTGGCCAAGCTACAAGGCTTGTTGATGAGTGTTCTATCAATTTTATTGGTTGATATCACTATTTTTTGCACAAATGATAATTTACGATTTTCAAGATTTTCGATGTATGTTAGTGTATGAATTTCTCGAGATTTGATTGATCTTCTCCATTTGACTAGTCCCAAATTTTGGCTGTTGCTAGCATACAACGCCTGTTGATGAGCGCTCTATTAATTTTATTGGTAGACATTACAATTTCTTACATAAATGAGAATTTACGATTTTCAAGATTTTCGGTATGCATTAGTCTATGGATTTCTCGGGATTTGATTGACCGTCTCCGTTCGACCTGAAATTTTAGCTATGGCTAGTCTGCAAGGCCTGTTGACGAGCGCTCTATCAATTTTATTGGTCTACATCACTATTTTTTGCATAAATTTGAATTTTCTATTTTCAAGATTTTCGATGTGTGTTAGTCCATGAATTTCTCGGGATTTGATTGACCGTCTCCTTTCAGCACTAAATTTTGGCTGTGCCCAGCCTATAAGGTCTGCTGAAGATCACTCTATCAATTTTATTGGTCGGCATCACTATTTTTTGCATAAATGAGAATTTATGATCTTCAAGATTTTCGATGTGTGTTAGCTCATGGATTACTCGAGATTTGATTGACCGTCTCCATTCGGCTCTAAATTCTGGTTGTGCCCAATCTACAAGTGCTGGTGACGAGCGCTCTATCAATTCTTATGGTCAGCATCACTATTTTTTGCATAAACGAGAATCTACGATTTTTAAGATTTTCGGTTTGTGTTACCCTATAAATTTCTCGAGATTTGATTGACCATCTTCGTTTGGCCCCAAATTTTGGTTGTGCCCAACCTACAAGGCATGTTGACGAGCTCTCTATCACTCTTTTTGGCCAACATTAATATTTATTGCATAAATGAGAATTTATGATTTTCAAGATTTTCGGTGTATGTTAACCCTATAAATTTCTCGAGATTTGATTAACCGTCTCCGTTCGGCTCCAAATTTTGGCTGTGCCCAGCCTACAAGGCCAGTTGACGAGCGCTCTATTAATTTTTTTCGCCGGCTTAATATTTTTTTTGCATAAATGAGAATTTACGATTTTCAAGATTTTCGATGTGTGTACCTATAGATTTCTCGAGATTTGATTGACCGTCTCCATTCGGCCCCAAATTTTGGTTGTGGCCAGCCTACAAGACCTGTTGACGAGCACTCTGTCAATTTTATTGGCCAGCATCACCAATTTTTGCATAAATGAGAATTTACGATTTTTAAAAATTTCGGTATGTGTTAGTCTATAGATTTCTCGAGATTTGATTGACTATCTCCGTTCAACCCCAAATTTTTGCCATTCCAAGCCTACAAAGTGTGGTGACGAGCGCGCATTCTATTTTCTTGGTCGGCGTTACTTTTTTTTTTTGCATAAATGAAAATTTACGATTTTCAATATTTTCAGTTTGTGTTAGTCCATGAGTTTCTCGAGATTTCATTGACCGGCTCCTTTCGACTCCAAATTTTTTCATGCCCAGCCTACAAGGTCTGGTGACGAGCTCGTGTTTCATTTTCTTGGCCGGCATCATTCTTTTTTGCATAAATGAGAATTTACGATTGTCAAGATTTTCGGTGTGTATTCATCCATATTTTTCTCGAAATTTGATTGATTGACTCCGTTCTGCCCCAAATTTTGATCATGTCCTTCCTACATGGCCTGGTGACGTGCAAGCATTCTATTTTCTTAACTGACATCAGTCTCTTTTTTTTTTTTTTTTTTTTTGCATAAATGAGAATTTTTAATTTTCAATAATTGCAATGTGTGTTAGTGCATGATTTTTTGAGATTTGATTGACCGACTCCGTTCGACCCTAACTTTGGTCATGCCCAGTCTGCATGGCTTAGTAACGAGCAGGTGTTCCATTTTCTTGACAGCCATCACTTCTTTTCTTTTGTATAAATGAAAATGTACGATTTTCAAAATTTTCAGTGTGTTAGTATATGAATTTCTCGTGATTTATATACTAACACATCGAAAACTAAAAAAAAATCTAAATTCTTATTTTATGACTCCAAAACGCCATAAAAGTGACATTAACCATAGCGAAAGCATAAGTATTGATCATCAGGCCGTTTCAGGTAATATCCGGAACAGAACGAAGTCGGTCAACAACTCCAAATTTAATTAGTTTCTCCTTAACAAATAAGTACCTGGGCCATAAAAATTCTGCAGAAATACAATTTCTGTTAAATTTATAGATTTATACAATTTCTGTAAAATCTTAGATTTATAGATACACTTGCCTGTTTCGTGATCCTAAAATACCAACGCCAAAAAAGCGACATCAGTCAGGATGAAACAATGAGTATTGATCATTTGGCCATTTCGCAAAAACAATGTAAATAATACTGTTCTTACTAAAAATAATATATACACGCACCGGATATAATTTGAAAACAATATCAAATGAATCAAGCATCATTTTGAGACAGGTAGAACTTTAAAACTACTGCACTCGTACACACAAATCTACTGACAAGACAAATAATGACTGCAACCCAACACTACAAGTCTTCAACAATAACTACGCTTCAATTTCAAATAAGTTCGACGCTTCAATTTCAAATAAGTTCGAGCAACAGCTAGACACTTGTATAAAATAATACACACATGGTAACAGTGGAGCTGTGTCAATTCTTAACTAATTCTTTACATAACCAGATCATGAATAAATCTACAATGTTAACATGTTTGTCAAGTTACCTCTTGAGTTACATAGCCCAGATTTGATTCAGTTTCCTGATCTTGGGAGCTAAAAGAATTACTTTACACGGATTACGGAGAGAAAAAACTATCTACAACAGGAAAAGGAGAAAGAGAAAAAAAGGGAAAAAAACAATTGCATACTACTCTCCATATACCATAGCAGACTGAAAGGGTACTCTCTTGATTTCTACGAAGGTTGAAAATTCCTTGTTCATAGGTTGTTTCCATGGTTCACCATCTATCTGCATATAGGCTTCTTTCCATTCCCCGCCTCGTAATTCAAACCTAATTGCTGAAGCCTGTAAAATAGAGACAGATATTTTTTTTTGTATTTCAAACAACTTGGACCAGCAGTACTTCAGGTGACAATGTCAAACAAATGAACTCATGAAAACATGAATACGAGCTATGAGAATCTCTTTGCCAATGTGTGTGTGTGTGAGAGAGAGAGAGAGAGTGTGTGTGTCGGTCACACACTTGGAGACAGGGACGGGCATCCCTAACTATTTTACAAAGTAAAGTGTTGAAAGAGCAAGTCTGGGAACAACAGTAAACACGAGAAATGGCAGTGTGTGCATGCGCGCATGGTCGTGCTATGGGGACAAAAAGATCTGCGATATATGGAACAAAAACCAGAATAAGCCATAAAGCCCTAACATATATGTTTATATTAATGAATTACGTCACAAAAAAGATGTATATTTTTCACATGACCAGCAATTTCGATCCATGTAATGGAATGAATGGCAGAGCCAGAAAATCACATTGTATTAACACTATCAAATTTATTTTACATATATAGTAGATGATGAACTTCTTGGTGAAAATCCTGGCTCCGCCATCGTAAGATATAATGTATGCATCTATTCCAAAACTAATATGTTTCATTCTATCAATCCTAGAATTTATGGCTAAAATTACTATGACGTGATAAGGATAGACGTCAGTGCATACTTCAGAGTAGGTTTACGAGTTCCCGTAAATTGTTGGAACATTTTTTCAAATGTAAGAAGATATTGTTTATTTTAACACGACTTCAAGCAGTAAACAAGACTATATTGTTTCATAAGAAGCAAAATGGACAGTAACAAAGAAGAGACTAAAAATATGAAGGGTTATTGGTTTTTTTTTTGTCACGCTTTAAAGAAAATGGGGTTTTCTGAAGTCTGGGTTAATCTTATTCAGAGATACATCTCTAACTACTGGTCTTTTGTTCTTGTGAATGGAGGAAGACATGGCTTCTTCAACTGTGGAAGAGGGCTGAGACAAGGAGACCCCCATCTCTCTTTGTTTTAAGTGCTGAACTACTTTCTCAACTTCTTAATGGGCTTCATAATAAGGCAAGTTACAAAGACATCTATATGAATGGTCCACAAATTAATCACTTGGCATTTGCAGATGATACCATTCTATTCTGCAACGGAGGGGAAAGACCCCTCAAGATGTATTGGATACTCTGGCCAACTCATCAACAAGAGTAAAAGTTGTTTTGTTTTAGCTCCAAACACTGTTACTAGAACTATCAGCTCCTTGCAGAAGAATACTGGAATGACTCACCAGAACTTCCCTATCAAGTATCTGAGATGTCCTATCAGTACATTGAGAAGAAAACTTGCTTACTTTTCTGATATAGTGAGTAAAACCATCAACAGGATCAAAGGGTGGCATACTAAACTGCAATCCACTGGAGGTAGAGCTCTTGCCTCTCCCTATTCATCTCATCTCTGCTGTGACCCCCCCCCCCCCCCCCCCCCCAAGGAACCATAGACTTAATTGAAACTTATATTGCAAGGCTTTTTGGTTAAGTCTAGACAGTGGGGGTAAACACCAATGGGTGGCTTGGCAAACACTTTGTTACCCCTACAAAGAAGGGGACACCAATTTCAGGAGATTGTTTGATACATGCCAAGCCTATAACACTAAACAATGGTGAATTTTGAGAGCTACCAACTCACTTTTGGAGTGAGTTCATGAAAGCCAAATACCTCACTAGTATCCATTCTGTCTTGATGCAAAAGCAGATTACCCATTCTCATAGCTGGAAAATTTTGAGTGATATTAAGGACTCTGCTGAAGCAAAGGAGTTGGGCAAATAAGATGTCTCCTTTTGGTATGATAAATGGTCTAGCATTGGACCTCTTTACAGATGGTTACCCTGGCCTTAATCTTGGGAACATCAAGGTGAAAGAGGTCCAGAAGAATGGCCAATGGGACTGGAGGGTTCTGCTAATTCAACTCCCTACTGACACAATGAACAAGATCAGGGAGCTCCATATCTCCCTGAATATTGCAAAGGATAACAGGGCCATATGGATGCCATCCTCCACAGGCAGTTTTCTGTTGGTTCAGCTTTGGATAATCTGAGGCAGAAGTGAGCTCCATAAAAAAGTCTGGCACAAATGCATCCCTTTTGAGATGTCTTTTATAACTTGGAGGGCCCTTCAGAGTAGACTAGCTACTGACCAAAGATTAGCAAGATTTGGTATCATTATGGTACCCAAATGCAAGCTACTAAGGATGGGGTTTTGGACCGTTCGGATTGGATATGAAAATTTCGGTTTGGATTTTCGATTTTCAGATTAAAGAAATTACAATCCAAATTCAACCTAAATAAGCTCAGATTGGATTTTTTATGTTAGGTTTTGGATTAATTTGTTTGAATATTTTGGATTTTCGGTTTTAAAATAACAATTAACAGTCTTAATTCACCTATTAGTTTGCTCCTTAAAATGTATAACTTTCTATAATTAACAACGATTGAGGTCACCGAGATGCTCATTTCATGTAATTCCATATTGGATTTAATATTATAATGGGTAGGATACTAATCTATTGGACCTTTGGAAATTAGATTTGTAGTGGGTACATTTGATAAAAGTTTCGGTTTTTTGGAAATCCGATATCCAATCCAAAATCCATACATTTTAAAAACAAAATCCGAAGTCCAATCCATAATCCAAACCAAATATCTAAAAAGTTCAGATTTTGATTTGAATTTCGGGTTGATCCAAACTGTCCCCCCCTAAATGCAACTTCCATAATCCAAACCAAATATCTAAAAAGTTCAGATTTTGATTTGAATTTCGGGTTGATCCAAACTATGTCCACCCCTAAATGCAACTGCTGCAGTGTCACCAACATGGGGGGGGGGGGGGGGGGGGGGGGGGGGGTGTCACAGACTTGAGCTAGGTTGCTAGGTTTAGGTTGTCTGTTTCTGAATGATGGAAAGAGCTTTTGATTAGGATAAGTTAGTTGAAATATAATTAGTTCAACTCAATGATCATGTATACAAGTTTGGGATGCCAAACTCAATTGTAACTTATTGCATATCAATGGAGGCTCTTGAATTTTTAAATTTTTTTTTTTTAAAAAAGAGGATAGTAACAAAGAAGAGACAAAATTATAGCACTCCTGATTTCATTCAGCATTCTACAGGTAATTCCGTGAAGCAATGCATACGATGAACTCATATGACTGAGAACAGTTTCCAGTGAGTAAAATACCTGGGCAATATGTTTGGCAGAGATGAGTTCAACCATAACCATAGAAGCATGCCATCCATGTTTCAGGCCAAATATTTCAACATATCCATCATCGGCGTGAGCTTCAACAAAACCTTTCTGAAATTTCAAAGCAAGTGAAAAGAAATCAATATTATTGTTTAAAAGAATATTACAGTGGATAATGCATTAGTTTACACCAGCAGTTGTGGAAAATTGGCAACTGATCAATCCGACTATTGAGTAGGATCACAATATTATGGAAAACCCTTTCATCATCCCCAAAATACAGCTTTCTGAATTTCTCCTGAAGTTTATGATAAAGAGTCTGCAGTGCCCAGGCCACAAATATGCAGTTTGTTGCATTTCAATAGAAGATCAGAAACAACAAAACATTGGACAATTTGGCACTGGGGATTTCGGCTCTCATTGTGCTCTAAAACATTTTACAATAGCACAGAAATATACCAAATTCAACTACCACAAAGACTAGTAGCTAAATTGATTCAATCTTTTTTTCAATAAACATGTAATAATACCACATTCAGAAGTTGAAGCAGAAGCTGGAGTAAAAACAAATTGCTTGATAAAATGAAAGCAACCACCAACTCATTCTACTTAAATGCTGAACAAATTTCAAGCAAAAATCCTAATTGATCATTGGTAAAAGCAATGACCAACTTAAAAGTTTCTTAAAGAAGAAAGTAATCATCAAGTTCACACTTCAATATAAAAATCATGTAAGTGTTCTGCTTAATTATGACTTCAACTGCACCCAAACAAGTCTATTTGTCTACCAGGGGCATCATTCAAGTCCATTAAGGTTCTTACAGCCCTCTACAGACATAATACAAATGCAAAATGGAAGTGCTTCATAACTAGTATCAAATTTACCATCCTATGTGCCTAATACAAAAATATACCTTCTCCAAGTACTCTGCCTTCAAATTCCCCCATGGATTCCTCCCACTGCCATAGCTAGGAAGATTCAAAGTCACTATAGACCGAACACTGCAACATGAAAGGATTAGGAATGTAAGGTCAAGCATAAGGAATGTAGAAATATACAACTTCAAAACATGTAACAACTCATTAGGAGAACTATTTTTAGCATTATTTTCAGTATGATGACTATATTTGCCCCAAAATCAGAAAAAGAGGACAAATATGATCTTGAGGTACCCAGGTGATTCTGCATTTCCGGATGAACTTTTAGTATATTACTCTATTTAATAGACACCACAGGATATATATCAACCTTGAAGGTATAGGGACTTGCTCCCACTCCGAGCTATTGACCTTCTTGACATATAACCGCAGAATGTTATTTAATCCCCTGGATCAAAAATATCATTTAGGAATCAGAGATATGCTTCAGTACACTAGATTTAATAAAAATTAGATTCTCTAAAAAGGAACAATTAAAAAAATGGCAAAAAGATCTTTCCCGAGATATTTTCTAAATGAGGTAGTTACATGACACCAAAAGCAAGTAGAATTGTTTCCAAAACAAGTTTGGAGGGTCAAACACCATATTCAAAGCCATGATTTATCAAAAGAAGAGGAAGATGGCATCCATGACATACAACCATTCATAATACTCAGAAATTTCCAAGAGTGCTACTTAATGATATAGGTATAGTAGTATTCACATTCAGCAAATTGTACACTTCATGCAAATTGTATGATTATGCATGTAGGAAAACAACAAATAGAAACAAACAGCTGTCGCATCTGGGATTTGAGTGGATAATTGAGGGAGAAAGTTCTAACCTTAAACCAGGATCACTGCTACAAGGTGCAAAGAACCAGCCTTGCTTGCAACTATATCCTGAGTAAATCAACTGCAGAAAATATTCTTGTCAGAATCTAGAACATTGTACTCCATAAAATTAAATATAATGCACTTTTCAAAACTTAAAACACCAATTACTATACACTTCAAAGTTGTATATTCCTTTGTAATAGAACTCTAAAAGACAAGTAGTGGCTATAAAACATCAAAGGATGGCAACACTTAGGCTGCAGTAAGAATGACAAATAATCTGACAAGCACTACTGACCATAGAAAAGCTAGCTAGCACATCCATAGCACAAGAGAATCTTACATAATATTTGGTAGATATTGCATACTACAAATAAAATCAAACTTCAGAACCCTATCATAGGATATATTGTTTTTTTGATAAGATAAATATATTATTAACAGTGAGGAGAAAAATTCCTGCATACAAGATGTATACCAAAAGTAGAGAAACTACATCGGAACATTATTCTCTAAAAAAGTCACCCAATCCTCTATACAAGTAGGAATATTCAGGGTGCACCAAAAAGCAATCAGACAGAAGGTTATTCCTTAAATGTGCAAAACCATTTTCAATCTCCTCATAAGCTCTCCTAATTCTTTCTCTCCATACAACCCACATGAGGGCTAGTGGAGCAAACTTCCATGTCTTTTGTCTTCTACGTCTACGTCTCCCAGCCCAACTTTGCAACACATCTATAACAGTACTTTGTGTCACCCTTTGCACACCAAAATAATTCAAGACCACCCTCCACAAGCTCGATGCCACTTCACAATGCACCAAGAGATGATCAACTTCTTCAACCCAGCACTTTCACATACAACACAAACTAATATAAGTGACATTTATCTTCCTCAAATTCTTAGCTATCAGAATTGCTCGCTTCACCTCTAGCCATGTAAAGAAGCACACCTTTTTAGTTGCCCTGGGAATCCAGATCAAAAGATGTGGAAAGCGTGTCTCCTCTCTTACAAGCAAGCTATGATAGAGAGATTTGACTGTGAACAAACCATTGCTCCTCAGTGCCCACCTCCATGAGTCAAAAAGATTGAACTTGATTTGAACGTGAAGTAGCTCTAGCAACCTTTGAAGAGTCAACCTGATTTGAACGTGAAGTAGCTCCAGCAACCTTTGAAACTCTTCCATTTCCCAGACTTGTAAATTTCTCCGAAATGTGAGGTCCCAAAATACTTCGCTCTCGTTCTCCTTACGAATCTAGTGGACCGCTGACTCCCTCTGATTTGAAATAGTATACATATTAGGAGAAGGATATTCTTAATGTATTCTCCCCACACCACTTATGGTTCTAGAAACTAATCCTTCTCCCGTCCCTAGCCCTAAAAGAGATGTAATCAATAAAGTCTTCCCACCCTCTCTACTACCACCTCTCTTCTAAAAGCATTCTCCTCTACCCTAACTCTCAATCACTTTTCAAGTAATGCCCTGTTAAACACCTTGTTATGTTTCACCCCTAGACCCCCCCGCCCCCCCCCCCCCCTCCCGCCTTCTTTGGAGTTGTGATGGCCTCCCAATTCACCCAGTGAATCTTTCTAGTACCATCTGTCACATTCCATACAAAGTTTGTTTGGAGCCTTTCCAATTTTCCTGTGACTCTAATTGGTGCTTGCAATAAAGACAAATAGTAAGTAGGAATACTCGATAAGGTGCCCTTATCAGTACTTCCTTTCAACCCTTCGGCCAGTACCGCTTTTTGCCAACCTACTAGTCTCTTTCCAACCCTTTCATATCCACACTAAAAGGTCCTTATGCATCGCTTCCAAAGGAAAACCTAAGAAAGTAATAGGAAGAGAGCCCACCGTGCAGTTGAACACTTGTGCTAGCCCTTCAATGTTATCCACCTCGTCCACAGGGAAAATCTCACACTTTATGTGGTTGATTTTGAGCCCTAAAGACAATGGAACCACCCCAAAACCTGCTTTAAAATATGCCAGCTGACCCATATTTACATCACAAAAACTAGTGTATCATTCACAATGAGTAAATGTGTGACCCTTATGTGACCTTGCGATCCAGTTGATGCTGTGAAACCCCACAAATATCCACCACCCACCGCCTTATCCATCATCTTACTCAAAGTTTCTATCACAAGGATGAAAAGTATGGCGGATAAAAGGTTCCCTTGTCTGAGGCCCCTCAAGCTCACGAAGAAATGACAAGGACTACCATTAACAAGAACAAAGAATTTGACCGTGGAAATGCACACTCTGATCCATTTTCTCCATCATCCTCATTATAATAATCTAGGACCTCCTGGTTAACATGATCAAAAGTTTTCCCGAGATCGAGCTTCCAGAGGATGTCTGGTTCTCTTTTCTTCCTTCTAAAATCCACAACTTCATTTGCCACTAAAGTTGAATCCAAAATTTGCAACCCTTCAATGAACGCATTTTAAGAGGTAGAAACAGTCTCATCAAGGACCTTCTTAAGTGTATTGGAAAGCACCTTAAATAAGATCTTGTAGATGTTTCCCACTAGACTAATAGGTCTGGAATCTCTAGTGCATGTTGCTTCCTCCTTTTTCAACACAATAGGTATGAAAGAAGCATTGAGACTTCTCTCAAGTTCTCCAGACTCGTGGAAAGCCCCATAAGTCTCCATTAATTCTTCCTTCACGATGCTTCAATACTGCTAAAGAAAGCCATTGAGAAACCATCAGGACCAGGGGCCTTGTCACCCCTACAACTCTCAACTACCTCCCATGCCTCCTCCCCAATAATCCTCACCAACCACTCTTTTCTTGCCCTATTTGGTGAAAGACAACACCCCTAGTTTTGGCCTCCAATTCACTTCCTCCTTGTACAATTGTTCATTTCAGTAATTACCCATATACCCAAAAATCTTTCCGGAGAAGCTGAAGAATGAGAACTTCTACTAAAAGTAACTCAAGCAGAAGAAAATGAGTACTAATCTTAGTTTGATTCTACTTGGGATATCCACATGTAGATTTTTTAGAGATTATTATTATTATTATTATTATTATTATTATTATTATTATTATTATTATTATTATTTAATCTTTTTATTTGTATTTGGTATGATGATGATATGTGATTATATGAAGAAGTGAGGAATCATATAATCGGCCCCAACTTGTTTGGGACTGAGGTGTGTTGTTGACGTTGTAGTAGTTAAGGATGTGCCATGCATGTGTAACCAACACATGCAAATATGGCTTCCCAGACTCAAGATTAGAAAAGCATCTTGTGCAAATCGCTCACCTTTATCCCTAGGTATTACGTGTCTGTGGAGGAACA
The DNA here is from genome assembly GCA_035772735.1 of Datura wrightii. Classification (NCBI taxonomy): domain Eukaryota; kingdom Viridiplantae; phylum Streptophyta; class Magnoliopsida; order Solanales; family Solanaceae; genus Datura; species Datura wrightii. Next base: position 201,269,845 of record JASDFA010000016.1, on the reverse strand, counting down.
TTTTTCAGTTAGCAGAGGCTATTTAGTGTTCCTCAATTGTTACACATTTGTGATTGAAGTTTGCTACACTTCAGACAAGTTTTGGCATCTCTCTGTTACCAAATTTTCTATACCCCTTTCCTTGCTAAAGGTGTTGCTGGTACCACAGTTTTCATTTTGACAAAGTATATATGCTTTTATCAAGCTGATTTTTGAAAAAATAAAAGATCAAGCAACTTCATAAAATTAAAACTACAATATGTAAACAAGTTTATGACCAAGAACAAGAGCATAACCTTGTTTGAAAGAGGACCTTGAGCAAGGTATGGCTTTTCATTGCGTAGATGGTGAAAACCGTAGGCAACTTGTGCATCCATTCCTGCAATATTTGTGGTAAAGACAGTTGTCATAGCTTCTTGTTCATCACGTATTATTGACCACAAATAAAAGTAAAAGTTGTCAAGTGAACAAATAGACAATTTTCTTTGTTGATAATTTTGATTTTCTAAATTGTCTAAAGAATGTCTTTTCTTCTTGAGGCAGGGTAGAGTTGTTTCTTTCTTTAGTGGTTAAGATATTATCCCCCCGATCCCAATTTATTTGGAATCACTTCACTAGATAATTCACTAGATAAGGAGTACATGAAAGAAATGAGAACTTTTATCACAGAAGCTACTTAGGCATAAAATACCAAAAGCAAACCTTCTAACTGGGTCCAAAAAGGTTCATGCCAACTCTTGTCAGAGCATCTCAATAAGGATAAAAGGTGAATATAAGTATTAGCAATATTTAAACATAGAAAGGTAACAGTCAGTTTTGGATGGATGGAAATGGAAATAGTGCCATCAAAACAAAAGAGTAACAAAAGATAAGTCTGTGCTAATGGATGGTAGCAAGTATTGGTTGGATCAGTTGAATACATGCCACGCTACCTGGCTCAAACATCATCCCTATCAACAAAAAAAAAAGAGACTAAACTCTAAAGGACAGAGGGTGTAATGATTTACTTCCATAAAATGACTGTAGGCGAGCGAACAAGGAACAACCCAGCCTTAGAATCGGGCGGCTCTATTGTCCAAATTGTAAACTGGAGAAGCGTCCTCAACAGCGGACCGGGCCAAGTCCCCTGGACGGGGAGGGGGGGGGGGTGAGAGCGCTGTTGCCCGGACCCTATCGCACCACAAGGCGTTATCTATGAGTTGGGTTGTTTGGGAATGCAGCCCAAATCAGGTGGTGAATTCCGTCCAAGGCTAAATATGGGCGAGAGACCGATAGCGAACAAGTACCGCGAGGGAAAGACGAAAAGAAATTTGAGCTTCGGATTTAAGCAGATTTTGCAAACGACAGTTCTCTGTTTAAGTTAAATTATGACGAAGAAGAAAATACTTCTTAGATACCAAAACGTATCTAGCATCTGTCCCTATCAATTCAGTAAAAGCAGTAATTAGAGTTATAAGTTTTATAACTCCAAATAACAATTACTCTCTCAAAATTAGCAAAAGTAGTGGTACAATAGTAATGACTGACTTTTCTAATTTCATTGGAGACATGGGTTTGTTAGACCCTCACTTATCAGGGGGCAACAATTTTACCTGGAGAAAAGAGATGGATATGACATAGTAGCCACATTAGATTTCTTTTCTCTGATGAAAGGAGGCTCAGGAATATCAAACAATCAGTCCTACATAGAGTCACATTTGATCACACACCTATTATGCTCCAAAGTGGAAATTGGGAACCGTGAAGTCCTATTTTAAATTTGAAAATTGGCGGATGCTTATAGAGGGTTTCATGGAGATGGTCAAAGAATGGTAGAGCTCTTTCAATTGTGAAGGAAGACCAGATTTCATCTTAGCCTTCAAGATGAGAGAATGGAGCAAAACTTCCCAAGGAAATCTTGCTCTACAGAAACAGTCCATCCTTAACCAGCTTGCAGAGTTAGACGAAAATCATGAACAGATGGCCTTGAGTGAAAAGAGACCTATCCAAAGCTGTTTTATTAGTAGAATTTGAGGATATCGCCAATTCACTCAGAAGATTTAATGATATTGATGAACTGAATGTTGATGGAGAGGATGTCAAGAACCTTGAAGAAATAAAGGAGGAAATTATTGACTTCTATCAGAAACTCTATACAGAAACTGAAACCTGGAGACCAACTGGTGATATTAAGGATGGACACAGAATCTCTGAGGAAGAGAATCAGATGCTACAAGGGGAGTTTGAAAATCAGGAAATTTGGAACTATGTTAAACTATGTGCTTAGAGACTAAGTCCTGGACCTAATGGTTACACTGTGGCTTTTTATGCTCAATGCTGGGAGGTAGTAGGTGATGATGTGGTTGCTAAAATCAAGAACTTCCATGGCAGATGTTTTTTTTTTTCGAAAAGTTACAATGCTACTTATGTGGCTTTGATCTCAAAGAAAGTGGGAACCAGGTAAGTGACAGATTTCTGCCCTATTAGCCTGATAGGTAATGGAACAAAATCATCTTCAAAGTGTTGACTGAAAGACTTAAGAAAGTTATGCACAAATTCTTGGACAACCAACAACTGACTTTAATCGAAGGCAGACAGATTATGGATGCTATTCTTATGGCAAATGAGTGTGAATTCAAAACTGAGAAGCAGTGAGCCAGGTAGCCTATGCAAGCTGGATATACAAAAAGGATATGATCACCTCAATTGAAATTCCTATTGAAAACCTTGAGTAAGAAAGGCCCTGGTGCTAGATAGATCAGGTGAATAAAATTTTGCATTAGTTCTGTGAAGTTTTCTATCCTCATCAATGACTCCGCTCAGGTTTTTTTTTATCACAAAGAAGTTTTAGACAAGGTGATCCTCTATCTCCTTTCCTATTTACCATTGTTATGGAAGTCCTGAATGATATGTTAAAAACTGCTCAAGAAAATCTGTAAATTAAGGGGTTCAAAGTGTCAAACAGAGTAGGGGCACACATTGAGACTACACATCTCTAGTGTTGATGATACATTGATCGTTTGCGATGCTGACAGGGAGCAACTAAAGGTACTTTGGGTGATCTTTAACCTCTTTGAAGCAATCTCAGGTTTACACATAAACTGGAACAAAAGCTACGTATATCCCGTAAATGAGGTAACCAATTTACCTTGCTTGGTTGAGGTCCTTGGTGGGAGAACCAGGAATTGCGGAACACTCTACTTGGAATGACCTTGGGGCAAAATGTAGATCCATAGGAATATGGAATGGGGTGGTATAGAAGAGTGAAAGAAGGCTAGTGAATTGGAAGAGAAAATATTTATCTTTAGGGGGTAGATTAACACTGATCATTAGCGTTCTTGATGCCATACCTACATATATGATGTCCCTTTTTCCTATCCCTAAGACTGTTGTTGAGAGACTGAATGCCTTGGGAAGGAATTTCCTTTGGCAAGGCAACAGTGACACTAAGAAGATCCATCTGGTTAAATAGGAGGCTATAATAGGGAACAAAAAGGCTGGGGGTTTGGGAATAATGAATCTGAAAGCCCAAAATCAAAGTCTTATGTTGAAATGGCTTTGGAGATTTGTTTCCAATGATCAATCCTTGTGGAAAGAGGTGATAAGTTTGAAGTATGAAATGAAAAGCAACTGAACAACCAAACCTGTTACAAATACTTATGGAGTTAGTTTGTGGAGACCTATTAGAAATCAATGGCCAAAACTCATAGGAAATTACAGTCGAAATGGCATAAAGATATCCTTTTGGGAAGATAATTGGATAGGACAAGGTACCTTGAAACTCTTATTTCCATATATATACATCCTCAACCAGCAGCAAAATGCTACAGACGGAGGTTTGGTCAAATCAGGGTGGAATTTGAGTTTTAGAAGACCTCTACATGACTGGGAGAGTTAGAGCTTAGCTGATTTCTACAAGTTCTTGGAGCGATTTAAAGGACCATCTGAAGGTTGTCTAATCTAGCAGAATCACAATCAAGGAAAGTTTTCTGTAAAGGAAGCCTATAAGATTTTTAATATTTTCAGTAACCAGATTGACTATTGACCCTGGAAATTGATCTGAAAAGTGAAGATCCCTCACAAAATGTCATGTTTTATCTGACTACTAGTTAAGCAAGCAGTTCTGGCTCAGGAAAACCTCCTGCAAAGGGGTTTCCATTCCATTTATGTCGAAGGTGATATTAGTGTGGTGAAGAGGAAGAGACAGTCAGTCACCTCTTTATATATTGCAAGATTACTAGTCACAGTTATGGAAAATGTTCATCAATATGAAAGGACTGACTTGCATTATGTCAGGAGAATTGTACAAGTTCTGGAGATTTGGAATGGTTATGGTAGCCTCTCCAGACAGAAAGAGAGATGGAGAATTATACCATCTTGCATTTGGTGGATGGTATGGAGATAAAGGAACCTTAAAATGTTTTGAAGATAAGTGCAATTCTACTCAGAAAATGAAGATGAACTGTCTTGTTTTATTTTATTTTTGGTGTAGACAGGAGTATATGGAAGATTTTAGAATCATTTATGGATGTCTTAGGATCAATATATGTTTTTGTTATAGGATTGAAGATCTTCTTGATACTCCTCCGTAAATATGGAGACCTGTAACTTGCTGTGGGCAGGTCTGTTTTTTAATATATATACAAGTTGTTACCTTTTTAAAAAAAAAGTTAGACCAAGTTACTGTTGCACACCTATGCTAAAATAATTGTAAAATACTCCATGATAGTAGGACGACTTCTCTGGTAATTCCCCATCAATTTCCAAATCCTGCACAACCAATGTCATAGATGAATCAGTAAAATTGGCTAGAAACAAAATAAATATGTTTATTATGACTCAATTTATAGTTAACAATTGGAAAGGCAGAAGAAGTTATCTTTAAAGACAGTTAACAAAATGAACTTTTTGCATACTCATTCAATTAAATAAGGAATGAGATCAACAAACATGTCATAGCTTGCAACTTGCAAAGACTACCCTACATAAGCTCACAAGAGTAAAAAGATTCATGTACTAAACCAATATATGGAGATAGTCATTCTAGTTGAGCATCTAATTGGACCAAAACAATATTAACATAAGCAAGAGTGTATAGGAATTGCTGTAATATCACATTTAGAATGAACACCTTGCAAGTGATACTAGATGCTAAATTCCCAAGAAAAGTATTTGTAGTAAAGCAAACCCTTTGCAGCTTAACTAATTTACTAGGACCTACAAAGTAGCATTGAGTGAATGATGACTTTCATCAAGAGAACATGAATATCTATTAACAAGTCCACAGCGCATTGATTTCCTTAGGACCCTATAAAATAGTACCAAACAAACAATAAAATGACTTCCATTTGGAGAAGCATTAGTATATATTAACAAATTTACATCACATTGATTTCCTTAAACTCCAAATTGGCTAGGCCAAATTGCAAATCTCTCAAGGGACTTTTGAGCCCTCAGTAGTATATTAACAACCATGAAGTTGGCAGTTTATGTGTATTCATGACCGAAAGTGGTAGGATCGACTCATTGGCAAACTCCCATTCTGTCAACTAGGGAAAAGATATGTAGTGAGGATGCTTCTGGCAGGGGTGTGCATGCTTGGTATATACCAAAATCAAAATTTTTGGAACCGACTTCTCTATTACAGTATTTGGAATGCATTTTAAAAAGTTTGGTATTCAGGTATTCAACATTTACATAAAGAAAAAACCGAAATAACGAAATATTTAATTTCATATACAATTACTATGTGTTATATTATTATATAAAGGGAAATAATAACAGAAAAACTAATCCAAATATAAGCCTCTGGTTTAAAAGGATTTTTTGGGACTCGTGGATGGCCACTTGCAAAACCCCTGGGAACTCATTTGTGGGGCTTAGTTCTGTAAGTTTTACGCCCCAAGGCCTAACGCTCAATGCTTGGGGCTCGCTCAAAATTTCATACCAAAATCATGTGTCAAAGTTCCTAATAAACATTGTTAATCCTCAAATTCTTTAACAAAAGAATAATAAAAGTTCAATTCATTTATAAAAGTATGAAGATTGAGAATAACTCAAATAACGAGTCATAGTATTGCATAATTAGTAATTGAGAACAGTGTGAGGATGAATATCATTTGAACATCCTTCTGAAAATAATTAGACAATTGAAATTTCATATCCCTCATTTCTAGTGGTTTCATATTTTAGTTCTTTGTCTCTTGAAATTATCACTTTTATTATTTTGATATTTGTAAGCAATTTTGTATTTATTCATGAATGAGTAATATTTTAAATTATAGTACCGATAATGTTTAAATTATGTAGTTTGATAATATTTTTACGAAATTGTGATTTCACAATGCTTAGAAGTTTAAGAAATATAATTGATTTGTATCTCATGATAAATTTACATTATTGCATTATTTATAGTTGTAAAAATATGCTAGATATTTTGTTTTCTATGAATTTATTTAATTTTCTTTAATTTTTAATGTACTTTCTATGCTATGCTATGCTATGCTATACATATATATACATATATCTATACATATATATATTGTTATTATGCTATTTTATTAGAGTGTAAACTAAAATATTAAAGATTCATGGGGCATATCTCAATACTTATGCCACCACCCACCACCCCGCCCTCATACTATGTAAATGCCCTGCCTTTTAAAATCTGATATAAGCCAATAAAAGGCCTAAAATTCTGAATTTAATTGATTATAGAATATTAAAGACTTAATAACATAATTATATCAGAATATATCTGATTAGAAATAACAAATATTTATTAAAAATATTAAAATTATAAAATCGTACAATCGAATCTCATTTAGTGTCATCTTGAAATTGTCGCAATATTTGTTTCAGACATACAACTTAATCTTGGGTATTTCTTTTTTACTATCTTTGTATTTCTGAATTCTTTTTATTAGAATTGTGTACATTTTTATTCTTATTTATTAGATTATATAAACTTTATAATAATTGTTTGTCTTGATTGAAATATTCTTTTTGTGAATTAATTAATGAAGGGAATTGTTTTTCTTTCCTTGAATATTTCTATATGTAACGTATTAATATGATATAATTGAGATGTTTCTTGAAAAGTCAAAGTCATAATTCTCATTATACATAAGTTGAAATTGAACAAACTATGGTTATTGACTCACTCTACCGCACTTTACCCAAATCGAACTTAAAAATACTGAATCAAACTAATTTAATCTGGTATGATAATGATAATAGTATTTTGTAAAAATCGAAGTTACCGAACCGATATTTTTAATATCATACCATGAACACCTCTAGCTCCTACAAAGTGATCCAGCATGCTGGAAATAGCAGAGAGTAAGCTTTATGGCTCAATAAACACATGCTTTAGATTATAGGTCTTTCTGTATCAGCTTTCTAGCTGGTGAGAAGGTCATTAGATTCAATAGGCAGCTGCTGCATGCTATTTGGCCAATTATAAGCTGAGATCAGTTGACTTGGACTTAGAGCCCGTTTGGATTAGCTTTAAAAAAATATAGTTTTAAGCAAAAGTGATTAAAAGCCAAAAAGCAGAAAGTTGGGCTCCCGCAACTTATAGCTTTTAGCTTGTTTTAAGCCGTTTTAAACTTGTTTTAAGCACTTTTTTATTTTGTCAAACACTTTAAAAAGCTAAAAAGGAGATTAAAAACTGATTTGACCAGCTTTTAATCCAATCCAAACAGGCTCCTAAGCAAAGTACTGAAACAAATTTTAGCACTTGTGGATGTGCTGCTCATACTAACAAGATCAACAAGTAACAATAGCGAGCTACAAGTACTTCTAGGAGCCAGGAGAATCTGGGTGGAGGCTTTTGGCCACCATGTAAGTTGGTGGGAGCATTGGGATTTAGTAATCACTAACTGGGGGTACTCGTTACACACATGGATAGAAGAAGATTTAGTTTTTGAAAAAAAAAAATGAAAAGAATTACAAATCCAGATAAGTCACCCATCCAAGTATAACTAGGAAATCAAAAGGACAAGTTCAAATATACTTCTGACTAAACGTGATAACCTTTATGAAGATAACAAGTAGTGGAGAAATTACCAGAGACCAATGAAACTATGAAAGGGGTTTGATTCCAGATCACTATATTATTAAGGGTGATAATGACAGATTAGGATGAATACATGTCCATTCAAGATACCAGTACGAGTTTCAACACAATAGGTACAGCAATCACCTGATCAAGAGATGCACAGTCTGAAGGCTTTAGAGAATAAGGTGTCTCCATAGCTTCCCCAGCTGGCATTGATATTACAAGATTCCAACTGCAAAGTAAAGCTGCTAATTGATAAAGTTGCTAAGAATGTAAATGAGGCTCAAATAATTAAGGTAGAAAACAAGAAAGAAGAAATGACAACTAAGTCTCGTATATCCATCCTAAAGTAAACACTTCTGCAACCGCATGAAATTTATATAAAACTCATTTTTTGTTTTACTAATTATCTGGATTGACACATTGATTTTACAATTGATAGAAAACTATAAAAATAACATACCCAGTATAATCCCACAAAATGGGGTTTGGGGAGGGTAGAGTGCAGACCTTACCTCCACCTCAGAGGCAAAGAATTGATAGACAAAGAACAATAAATAAAAACACTTCCCAACATTGGTCAAAGAAATATGAGCCTTACTCATGTTTTCATGTGCATTACAATAAAAGACCACTAGATTTCAAATACTGCATCAGGGATCAACTTTTAGTCCATTTCTATTGCCTTGGTGATGGATGAAATTGATGTGTCATATCCAAGATGAGGTTCCATGGTGGATGTTATTTGCCAATGACATAGTACTGAATGACGAGACTCACGGTGAAGTTAACGCTAGGCTGGAGATTTGGAGACAAACCTGGAGCCTAAAGCGTTCAGGTTGACGGCTCCGTAGATGTGAAACCATTATAAGTAAAGGTGAAAATGACTAGGTAGATCTAAAATTACTTTGAAGGAAATAGTCTTGAAAGACCTATAATTTCTTAGGATCCATGCAAATGTAGCGAAAGATAGGACACAATGAAAGAAAACAATTATATAGCAAATACCTACTAGTGAGATTATGTTTTAGTCATGTTAGCATTTTTACTTCATGTAGTATGCTTTTGTAGGAGTTGTTTAGTCTTTTGGAGATTTATATGTCACAAGAAAAATATAAAGAACTTCAGGTACTTCTTATTTCTATTTTTATTTATTTATCTAATATTGATTTGAAATGAGTTTAAATGGAATAATATGGTCAGTGAGGATTGATATAGTTGAACCAACTTGTTTGGGATTGAGGCGTAGTTGTTATATAAAATTCAAAAAGCAAATAGCACATCATGTTTATGGTTTTAGGAGATTAAAACCATGTGAATAGAAAACGTTTTATCAAGAACTACAGCTAAAATAAAATATTCACCTATCTAGATGGCAGATAGGACCATTGGCAACCCTGTCAAGAATTCTTTTTGTGGCTGTCTTCCAGTTAAAAGGAAATGAACCACCCTGAAAAGTGAAGCTCCACAAATGTCATAAAAACTAGTCACTAGAAGACAAAAAGAACTGATCAAGCAAGTTGGAAAAAGATACTAATAGGAGCTTACCCAACCAAAACTCCTGGACAAGTCATTTCCTGTACCAAGCGGAATTATGCCAGTCGGTGGAACTGGATCTCGATCCTGTTTCTTGAGCTCACCAAGGCAGCCAAGTATCCAGCCAACAGTACCATCACCTCCTGCTGCCTGTTAACCATAAAATTGAACATGTAGCTCCTTGATAAGAATGAATTGGGAGATTATATACTGTTTAAGAAGAAAAGGGGGGGCATATTTATGTCGCATAGTATGCATACCACGACCCTTATCTTTTCACGAGTCTCTTTTGCACAGGTGTCGCCAAGAGCAGCAAACTTCTCCAGGCAACTCAGTCCATATTGAACGAACTCATTAGGCTTCACAGCTGAAAGGTCAAAAACCTGGCACGGTTTAACACAAAGACACAATAAGATCAAAAGAAAGGAAAATCAATGTGATCTTGTTAAAAGAAATGACTATTTAATATAGATATTACACTATTTAATATGGATACTACACTATTTTAATCATCGAACTAGATGTTTTTGTACAAACAGCCTACTAAAAACACAACCAGCTACTTTCTACCTCCCAAGGAATATCAGAACATAATTGCCCCATCAGAGAAAAGCTCAATGTTTAGACAATAAGCAACCAAAGTGTAAATGAACAGTATTCAAGGAAAAGAAACGAATTATTTCTACTATCGCAAATATAAGCAGTTTGTCTCACTTCAGGCCGCACATAATTCAATCACAGATTATGTAATCAGTAAGCAAAAGACAGATAGAGAAAAACTATCATTCCTAGTTTTTATTTGGTCTCATATTGAACCTTTCCAATATATTAAATATATCTAATTTTGCCAAGATGTATCATTCACATGGAGATATCTAGCTCGTTCCAAGAAAACGGGGATGAATTACATGGAGATATCTAGGCTTGTCGTTCCAAGAGAATAGAATGATAGATGAAGATGTTACACATTGAATCAAAATAGAATAATTGAATAGAGAAGTGCTATTGAGGTGTTATGTGATAAAAGGATGTCTACCCAAGTGAAACATAAGTTCAATAGAACAGTTATAAGACCAGAAATACTATATGTGAGTGAACTTGGGTCGTTAAAGTCCAAAACATATCCAAGATGAGTGTCATAGAAATGTGGATGCAAATATGGATGTACAACCAACCATAAGAGACTAAATATATTAAAATTGATCATATTCACCAAAAGGAGCAAGGAGCAGACATTGAGTATAAAATGAGAAAATGTCGCTTGAGATGATTTGGTCATGTCCTGCGCGACATCCAGATGCACCAGTCGGTAGATGTGAAGCAATGATGAGCTAAGGTGCAAAAAGCGGGACCATATAGACCAAAAATCAATGGAAGGAAGTTGTCCCCAAAGACCTACAATTCCTTGGAATCTATGCAGTCTTAGCGAAAGATATGGCACAATGGAAGAGAAAAACAATCAAAATCGGAAAATGTTTGGATCAAGGTGTTTGGAGTTCCCCTTAATGCATGGACGTCGGAAACTTTCACACAAGTCGACCTCTATGGTGGATTTATCGGAGTCGACAAAGCTACTAAACACAACCATTTATTTTGGGCTTGCATTTGTGTCAAGAATTCAGGGAGGAAGATCCCGGCAAGTTTGAATTTTGAATTGGGGACTAGATTTTTTATTTCTCGATAGTATTGGAGAACCAGTCATCTCCAATACCTGTTGGACAAAAAGCAAGGATGGATAAAAAAGGTAATGCAAAAAGAGCCAAGGCCTGTGTCTCACGCAAGTGCACATGCGACCACCAATAAAGAAGCACATGACGCCCACGTACTCCCACCTGTTAGAGGATAAATCAGATCTGAAGCCTTTTTATCAAAGAGGCCGGCCCAAAAAACAGTAAATCAGAACAAAGGAAGGCTCATAAAGGAAAAGTTGTTATAGGCTTGAAATAATGGCTATTATTCAAAAGGCCCAACTAGAAGCAAATCAACAAAGAAGAATCCTCAAATTTCTGGAGAGTAGCAGGCTCTAAACTGAATCCATGCATATTCAGACCATCCTCTTCTCAACAACAAACCTCTTCGACCCCATTGAAGATGAATACAATAACTCCAACTTTAAGTCAATGGATTCTTACGAAAGGGAACTCTCTCTCTCTCTTGGAAGTAGAAGATGAAGCAGATAAACTCAATCTCCCCAACATACCATGCAGCTACCTATCTAGTCAACAAATTGATTTTGATCCCCATAGTGATTCAGAATCAGGCATGTCCTCACTCTCTCTGAACAATTACCTTCCTCTTCCTTGGCATGAAGAAGGTACTTCAAACAGGCATGAAGCGGACACTCCTACAGTAGAGACATCAAAATGATCAACGATGACAATGATGAAAGCTTGCAAAGTACTAGGGGTGAATATATCATGATTTGAACATGAAATCTTTGATATCATTCTAAGGATGGAGGAAAGGAGGAAATCACAAGCTCAGGAGCAGAGCTAGTAAACAAAGGATCAAAGGAAAAGGAAGAACAAAGCAAACAAAGAACTCAAAAAACTAGCATGGGGTATACAAGAAGGCAGCGGAAGGAACTAGGCAGGTCTCACAAAGTTCATTCCAGATGAGAGTCAGAACTCTTAGTTGGAATGTAAAAGGACTCAACAATAAAAATAAGAGAAGCACTTTGAAATGTCTTAATCAAAATTGGATGGTTGACATCATTTCCTTGTAGGAAACAAAGAATGGAGAAAGGTAGTCGTACGGGAAGGTGTGGTCGTATCACCTCCTTTTCAGGGAGAGCTAATGCTTATTGGGATGGAGCATCTCCCTGACTAGACAAATATGGGGAACAGATGGATTTTCTTTTTTGAGAAAGATAACTTGTATTATAAATATTAGAATACAGAAGGAATATTCCAATAATACTTATCGCAAAAAATAGACTATGCCTTATAAGAAAAAACTCCTATGACCTCATAAGAAAATCTAAAATGCTAGAAATATCCTCTTCTTCCTAGGTGGTAGACTCACCTTAATTAACAGCGTTCGAGATAGCATCCCAACTTACATCATTGTCCCTTTTCCCTATGCCAAGTTCAGTCACTAAACAGATTGATAGCCTCATAATGAAGTTCCTTTGGGAAAGAAACAGTCAAACTCACAAGTTATCACTGCTCAAATGGCAAAAAGTGATTCTTCCAAAGTCTCAGGGGGGGATCAGGGATTAAGATTTGAAACTGCACAACAAAAGTCAGCTTATGAAATGACTATGGAGGTTTGGCCAACCAAAGGATAGTTAATATTTACCAGAAAGACACTATTTTAGACAAATATGGGGCCAGAATCACTGAGCCTCAGCAGTAGCAGAGAACCCCATGAGATAGGGGTTTGGAAACATATCAGCAGCCTCCAAGATGAAATTTTCTAGAAGGTATCCTTCAAGGCACACAATGGAATCCACATCAAATTCTAGACAGATTATGGCTGGGGACACCACCCAAAAGAATGCTTACCCAAGTCTTTTCCTAATAGCAATCAATGGAGAAACAAGCAACTATTGTTCTGTACAGGGATGGCAATATTTGGAACCCTACATTCAGAAAGAATCTCCAAGAATGGGAACTAAATGACCTTCTATGTAATAACCCTAATTTAGTAAAGGGTTATTTAGTAATTACGCAATAAAAGAAAAGAAAAATAATAATTTAAAATAATTTATAATAATAATAAGGGCCAAAGCCCAATTGAACTAGAAAAATAAAACACTATTTCTGTTGGAAAAGCAGAAACGCATCAGGAAAAGAAAAATAATAATGCAGAAAGAAAAAAAAAATGAAGAAGAGGAGGGAACAAAGGAAAAGAAAAGAGGAGAGAAAAATAAGAATTTTTGATCCAAAGCATCAAGGTAATAATCCTAATCTTTTGCTTGAGTTTATTACGCGATTATAAGAAAGTTTATAGGATAGAACATGGAGAAATTTTGAAGAATTGAGAAAGTTTAGCCCTAGAGTTCTTCAACCTAAATCACCAACCAGTTTAGCCCTAGAGTTATTAAAATTCGATTTTGATTAGTGTCCTGAAATCCTCCCATCGAGGAGAATCTGTTGGTGGTCATAGTTCGGGAATCCTGCCCTGTTGACTGGACTTGACTTTTTCGGTCAAACATTTGACCGCGAATTTGACTTTTGTTAAAAATTAAGCAAACTTCTACCGAAAGGTTTTTGACCATTCTAAACCCATTTTTGTGTAGTTTGAGGTGATCCGGAGACCCGAGAGCATAGTTCTGAAAAATTGTGCTTGAGTTATAAATTCGAGGTAAGTGAGATTTTAAGTTTGGTGCTTGCTTTTTAAACCTGTTTTAAAAATTATGTTTTGTCTGTCTGGTCCATGTGTTGGGACAAGCGTGTACTTGGCAAAATCATTGGTCTTTAACCAACCCCCTATGTGTTACTTTAAGAAAGATATTTTTTAAGGAAAATTACTTCACAATTGATTTGTGGTGTGGCGTGATCTCGTACCATGGCGTTGGGGCTTTGGATATCCTTCCTTCGCTGCCGTGATATAGTTACTAGGGGCATACATGCGCTACCTTAGCATGTTAGGGGCCTTGTATTTGCTGCCGTAGTATACTATTGGTCATTATATATGTTGCCGAGTGCTAGTCGGGGTGTTAGGTTGATCTCTTTCACTGCCGTTTGACAAGTCCTGAGTGTGAGTTGCGTTGATATATATATATATAGTGATCTTGTTGAACATTTGTTTGGACTTTATTGAGTTTTATAGTTTGGAAATATATTGTTGTGCATATTATTTTTGTGCTCGTTATGGTTGCATTTTTTAACACTTGTTCCAGAGGTATTAAAGTGGCGGGTCGAGGATCTTACCGAGTTATATTTATATATAGCTCACTCCTTACTTGCATGTCTATGCAGATTCTGTTACGGGAGGTGAGACTAGTGGTTGATGAGTCCGTTCGCGTAGATTCTGTTGTTGAGGTAAGCCTTCGCATTGATTCGTGTAGGCTATCATTTCAGCTTTATCTACTCTTTATATATATTTTCTTTTCTTGGGGTTTGCATGCCCGACAACTAAACTCATGTAGCTCTATTAGATGCTCCATGGTCTTAGTGTGGGATTTGGACTAGAGATACACTACCTAAATGGTCGTGTGCTTTCTTATAAATTGAGACTTGATTTTGGTTAGATAATCATTTCATTTTTATGACTATTGATGTGTTTGGAGTTGCATATATTGTATTTCTATGCTTATAAAAAAGTTAAGTGTTTGAAAAAATAGGTTCGCCTGGCGGTGGTGTTAGCAGGTGTCAGCCACGTCTAGCGGGTATTTTGGGACGTGACATTCTACACCTCTTAGGTGCTTTGGATGAATCCTTTGGGATAACTCAAAGAAAACTGATTTCACTGTGAAGGAATATTACAAGCTTGAATGCTCTCAGAATGGTATGCTTGAGGAGTGGCCTTGAAAACATATATAGAGGACTAGACAGCCCCTTAAACTCACATGCTTTTACTTGGACAGCACTAAAAGGAGCCTCTCTAACTCAAGATAATCCCAAGGAGAGGCATCATCCTTACCAACAGGTGCTACCTGTCACAAGGAAAATGAAATAGTAAGCCATCTATTTTTGGACTACCCAGTGATAGCTGATGTTTGGCAACTTTTCTTCTCAATGTTTGGTCGTCAATAGATTATGCCTTGTTCTATAAGATGTCAACAAAAGCTAGATATTACAGAGAGTTGACAAATCCATCAAAAGGACCATGGACCCCAGCAGCTATCTTTTGGTGTATTTGGAAAGAAAGAAATTGTAGATGAATTGATGGAATCTCAACTCCTCCTAGCACTATGAAGGTCTTGTTTAGTTAGCTTGTTTAAGTTACTGGCACACCACCCCTATGAACAATGTTGATAACTTTTTGAATCTTGTTAGCTCCTTGACTCTTATTTAGTAGGCTCATAGTAGCATATTTTTTATTGTTTTACAGGTTTTGCTTAGTCTCTCGGCTTTATGTCGTGAAGCTATTAGTTTTTTCTCTTTGTAACCTTGCATCTACTTGATGCCGTTCTAATACTATTTACTTACTTTACCCAAAAAATAGTTGGGAATATGCTCTAGTCGTACTTTTTCTTATGACTGAAAAATCCATTTGGGGCCAACACATAGGATCATCCGCAGCTTTGAAACTCAGAGATAATAGTTCTACTATCCTTCTTCATTTAAATATCAGGTTTAGTTTGCATGGCGTAGGGATCAAACCTGTGACTGAAATCACAAGTCCCTCAACCTTTGCCACTTGAACTAAACCTTGGGAGTTCCTACCGGAGATTTTTATGTTAGTATCAAATATAGAGACCTTCTAGTAGTTTTATTTTGTATAATGTTGGAATGAAATGAATTTAAATGGAAACATGGTTAGTAAGGATTCATATAGCATACCTCAACTTCTTTAAGTAAGACGTGTAGTTGTTGTGTTGCGTCAATGTCTCACAGGGTATGACCTAGGTATAGATACTTCTAAGTGATTCTTAATTTTCTTTGGCTGGGAACAAAAACATATATTATTGAATTAAAAACTAAGGTGGTTCAGTACATGCGGAAACTGATCTCGAAATACCCCTTTTTTTACAACCAAAACAAATGTTTGCTCCCATGCAGGATCAAATTACAGACCTTCAGTTTCTAGACAGACAGTCTACCAACCACTGAGCTATAGGGGTTGTGCTTGGAGTATCCCTTGAATCTATTAAACCCCTTGAAATGTTGCAAATTTTCGTGTTACACTCATGCCCTACATCTAATACTCGTTCAGCCAGCATAACAAGTTCTTTCCTTCAACACAACTTTTCAGTCCACGAAATTTGGTTGGAACAACTTTAGCCAATAGATGGGTGCTTAGACATCACATTCGCAAAGTAAGTTGAGCCCTTGAGCCACTTAGTAAAAAAAATTCAAGAAAGAGAGATCAAAAGTTAACCTTTTAATAACTTTAAGTAGCTCTATTAAATAGGTCTACTAATCTACTCATGTATGTGTGTCTCTTCACTACCTGGAATGTTTTTCTTATTATTTTTTATTGTCGTCGTTTTAACAGCTAAACCAAGCTTGAATGAACCAAAAAAGAGAACTAGAGAACAGAGCACTCTCATTTTTTACTCTTAATTATAACACTTCCATCTTTCTTGGTAACTTTGGAAACATGTATTAGTAGCTGAAGTTTTAAAAAGAAGGCCAAAACTGCACTAGAAAAGTTCACGTCTTTTATCATATTTTCTATAAGGAATTACTTTTTTAAACTAATCCAAAAAAAAAAAAAAAACTTTCTTTTATCATCTGCTGGAATCTGAGTCTTGAATTACAACACCCCATCATTTCAACAACCTTTCACCTCAATTAATCTGAAAAAGTACTCCTGAATTAAAGCGTAGCAGCACGAACTGACCACTATAAATATTCAATAATTAAAACCAAAATTGACGCATCAATTCCCCAAAATGGTATATTGAATTTTTCAATGAACCATCAGAGAAAGAATTGCACACCACCCTCCCCACATCCCACTCGTGGGGTTACACTGGATATGTTGTTTGTTTGTAATCAGAGAAAGAAATAGATAAAAGAAACCCACAGAAAAAAATTAAAATTGCATCATTTCCTCATGTAGTATATGCTATGCCCAGAGCATAACTCCAACCAAAATAGCTGCGCAATAAATAGCCAGAAATGGTTTTTCTAAAGAAAATTACTAATAACTCCATCCATAATAGCTGCGCAAT